>CM063505.1:188330601-188383101 GCA_032207245.1 Pardosa pseudoannulata | reverse complement strand
AGTTTCGACGATCAATGACATTGAAGTGAAAGTGGGTATTTTTTTCTCTCTCTTTCCAATCTCTCTAACGGTATAACGGAAGGTTTGAGAGAATTTCAAGTATAAATATTTGCACCCTGACATGGCATGAAGCTTGTTAAAAAAAAAGCCCGTTTCAAGTGCAGTAAAGTATTGTGGAAAACTTTTAAAATCTAATAAAATTAGTCTTCTAAAATTTAGGAATTTTTATTCAGGCAAAATATTTGTTTCTAGCTATGCTTTACTTTTAGATAATCAACTGGTGATTTATTTTTAAGTAATTTTGCTTTTAAGAAAATAATATTAAACATTAAAAACAGTCATCTTTTAGAATCTAGAAATATTACAATTATTTTAAAAGAGATTCAAACAGAAAATTAATTTATTCATATTCTTAACAATTAACACTGTTTAGTCTGAAGTGTACAATTTTATAATTAATATGTTCATTAATATTGTTATATATATATATATATATATATATATATATATATATATATATATATATATATAATACATATATATATACATATATATTATATATACTCATATATACATACATTACATATACACATATATATACATATACACGTGTATGTGTGGACATACATGAGAGTGTGTATACATATATATATATATATATATATATATATATATATATATATATATATATAGATGCTGGTCATAAATATGTAATTATCTGAACAAGTACACACATACATAAGAGGAATAAGTGTTATTATATGATATAGTATTAAAGGAAATTCATTAAACACTCAAGTTTTGAAACTTCTAAACATAAGCAGAAGAATATTTCGCCAAAGTTAAAATTTACCATCCTTATATTATATATATATATATATATATATATATATATATATATATATATATATATATATATATATATATATATATATATATATATACATATATATATATATATATATATATATATATATATATACATATATATATACATATATACATATATATATACATATATATACATATATATATACATATATATATATATATATATATATATATATATATATATATATATATATATATATATATATATATATATATATATATATATATATATATAATGTATCTTTTACAAATAAATTGTTTCAAATCTTTTCTAACTTGAATGCTTTAAACTTAAAAGTATTCATCCTCTATAGTGCAACTAAGCAGAGAGCTAAGATTGCCAGTTCACACCTGATTGCCGGATCCCGCTAAACATCTAAATTGTGATCAAGAAAATTTTCCAATTCATTGAAACAAACGTACAAGTATGTTGTATCAATGAATAAAGGTAAATCACTTAGTGAAAGAAAAAAAAATGAAAGGTTGAAAGACTAACGGCAGCAAGAAAAAACTCTACTACAAAAGAAAGATCATTTATAAAGAAGTTAAAGAAGAACTGCTTTCTTCAGCGAATTCGGTGAAGCGTGCATGGCAGTGGATGGGACCTATTGCAATTCATCAAAGAACCAATTACACGTTGTGGATAAATTGGCCTGGATGGTGGCAAGGAATTGTTTCGGGAGAAGATCACCCCGAGTTAAAGTTCACGGACCGGAAATCTATTTATCGCAAAACTAACGTTGTTTTCAGTGGCTTCTTTTTTTTCTTTGTTTATTTTATAATTGTAGCGTAACACCGAAAAGTATATACTGATGTCAGAAGTCTTATTGCGCTCATAAAGAGACCATTGATGGGAATTCCTTCCAGATAGACAAGACGAACTCCACTGTATCATACAAAAGATTAAGCCGAAAATGATCAAAGAATACCTAGCCTTTTATATATTTTTTAAAGGTAATCGAGTTTTCACGTGTGAGTAGTGTCCCTGATCTTGTTAAATTTAAACATTCTCGAAGTGATTTGGGAGAAAATTTGAAGGTGATAAACCTATACCAAAACCAAGGCTAGATTATCACAATGACATAAGGAGTAACTGGCACGAAAAACATACAATGTGATTTTCTTTCATTGCCACTTATACCAGATTTTTTCCCTCACAAAATCATCTGAACATTTTAAGGAAAGGAGGGAGGGATAATGTATGATAATTTTGTTGATATTTTACATCTTATTCCATTAAATCAATGCATGTATCTTTACTTATATTTTTTTTTGGTTTATTTAAATATTAATTCCACAACTTTAAACAGAAATAGAACTTTAGTCCCAAATTTAATGTTATAATTTTTGTATGAATGCTATTAGCTTGTAGTTATATATTGGAGAGGAGGAGTCAGAAAAATTGGATTGGGACAAGGCTTAGAAATATATTAGTCGGGCATTAACCAAAACAATTTAAAAATTAACAAAGTTAGTGAAACTATGTGAAGGGATGAAAACAATTAGGACAAAGTTTCATTAAAAATAAATGAGTTATTATTTATAGAAAGTAAGCTACACTGAATTCCCATTATAGTAAAATATTAAATATTACATACTACAACAGATTAACACCCTCTGCCACAGCCTAGCATGATTCCACAATATATTTGAACATTATAGAGGTGGGAAAAAATCAAATCGTTCGAATCAAATGTATTGAGGGGCTTTATTTTTATGAAACCATCGATCATAAAACAGTCTTACTCAATTAAAATTAATAATTTCAGTTTTTCCAATACTTGTCAATATACTTACTTGATAGACATCTTTCCCAAAGTTTAATATTGAAACTATTATCTAGCGTTTATTTTTATACTAAACAAAGGTGAAAATATTATAAAATTTACAATAATTTTCCTGTGATAAGACAATATTTAGTTACAAGGTACATAATTTAGGATTTTCCGTTTATTTATTTAATATATGCAATGACACAAATAAATAGGTATGTTTTAAAACGCTTAAAAAAAATCAGCAAAATTGCTGTTTAGGTGCACTTCAGACCCGAATGTAGAACATACAAAGCGATATTTAATCCTACTTCAGCTATTGCAGTTTATCTATAATAAATATCTCCCCCTTCCCTTTCCTGCAAAAATAAATAAAGGTCGCACACATACGGTGTTAATATAGACTCTACAAAAACATTTTATTTTACTACCCCACTTCCCCAAACTAAAATAGCAAGCGTTTTAATCTAGGCTGTCAAAAAGAAAATATAAAATTCAGTCTTAAACAATAAAAAACAATCCATGAATCTATCTAAAGAAAAGCAGAAAGGACCATCCGCAGAAGAGGCGTCACTGCTATTTAAATGGCATGTTTACTTTTACAACCTTAGAAATCCCCGCTTTTATTTTCTTCGTTTGATTCGTATGCTATTTTTTAATCGTCAACCCACCCACCAAAATCCGGACTCAATATTTCTCTCCCCCATCCGTGCACCCAATCTGTGGATTCACGGAATCGATCCAAATATAGTTTGGGCAATTCGAGTGAAAAAAATAAATAAAAAAAATTTCTCAGATTCAAAAATACATTGTAATCGTATATCGCACGGGAGAAAAGCAACAACAAGAATGAAAAGGAAAAAAATGAAAGAAAGAAAAGCAGATCCTGAGAAGAGAATGGGAAGTTTGAGAGAAAAGAAATGGAGAAATAAAAAAAATGGCGAGAGACGGCAAGGAAGAGGACTTGGAAATGGTTCAACAACAGTGGCGAAGATGCTGATGCTAACATCACTACACGCCATCGCTGTCCTATAATCGGTGACAGAATGTACAGTTCCTCTGAGAGACAAGTCCTCCAGTTGATGAGTGTCCCCAAACACAATGGTAGGTCAAGTCAGCGGAATTGTTATAGGCTCGATCGAGGTTGTAGACAGTGGGTAGAAGCTAGCTCTCGAAAAATATCTTCGAAACCAGACTTGTTGAACTCACTGTTGCACATAATTTGTAAACACGTGGCAGCATTGTTAGATGTCACCAAAGATTTCAGCCACAGATTTGCTTTTAAAAACAACAGTTAAACGATGATTTATTAACACGCCGAGGCTGCAATTGATTAATCGAGGGAGGATAGTTTGAGACTGAAAATTTTTTGCAGCGGAAGTTCATTCATTTTAAAGACAACAAACAAAATTTAATAGTAACTATGGAAATAAAGAGATTTCTGCTTCCTTTGTCTTTACTCTGCACATCAGATGTCTATTACTGCAGAACATTAAAAATGCTAAGCTTTTAAAATCTTTCATTAATTTCCCCTTTGTAAAAACTTTGTTCAAATTGTTTCTTTTTAAAAAAATTTCCACATTAGGTCCATGAAAAAATCTGCAGTAAATTGAAAAAGATCTCCCATCTTCTGCCGCTTTGACCATACAAAATAATTTCAAATTTATAAATCCTAATATAGTTTTCAGGCTTACCTTTCCTAGTTATTTTTCCCCCCATCAAAGCTTTTAATAAACCTTTATAAAATTCTATTATATTTAGTTGCGTTAAGTACTGTTACCTTTCTTACACTAATTCTAATCTCAGAACTTTTTTTTTCCGAGTTCAAAAGGATGAAAAGTCAACGAATTTTTTTTTTTTTTAAAAGCTTTAGGGGATAGAGAAACTTAAACTATACTCAGTGCAAATACTTCTTAAAAATTAATGCTTGTAAACTATTATTACAAAGTAATTAAAAAAGATTCAAATTAGTATTTTTAAACTATCCTTGTAAAAAACTTTAGCTTCAATACTTTGTTTTAACTAGTAAAACATACAAGGTGAATAAAGATAAATAATTTGACAATAACTTAGAAATAAATTACTTAAATTACTGCAACCTAACTGTAAAATGAGGAGAATATCCGTCCCAGAACATCGTTTATAATAAAATAAAATCTGAAATATCTACTTTCATTCTGAATTTATCGTTAAAACATACATAATACCAATCTAAAAACTTTTGAATAATTTTGTATATGTGCATGTGTTATTCGATCAAATTTACACTAAATTAAAAGTGTCACATACAAATTAAAATTAGTGAGTTATTGTTTAGTCTTCTTTGAAACATCTGTAATTACACTGGAGAAAAAAACAGCCCTTTGAATTTTCTCATTTAATGAAGCTAACACCATGCTTACCATTTTGTATTATATTTCGAATTTCTCTTGTACGCAGCAAGTTGTAGCGTAATTAAACCGAGATCCACGGCTATGAATTACTATGCTTAGGAGATAATTCACACGTTGAAACACTAGATAATTACATTACAAACATCTTAGTGACTTAGATTATTCGTCTTATGTACATTTTTCATCCCCTAACATATTCTGTGTTCTGTAAGCCCGATTTGAAGAAATAATTATAGACTCTTCAATCTTACTCACCACCGAGCCCTTCAATTACAATTCGTATTCAGCCTCAACCTGTGACAAGTGGAATTCAAAACAAACCCAAACTCATTCTTTAAATAATAATAATGAAAAAAAGAAAAAACTGTCACAGACGTTTAGCAGAAGAAAAGCCGTGTGCGATGGGGGAATGAATCAAAAGAAAGTATCCCCCTACATCTGAATGAAGGAGTACACGAATGACAGAGAGCGGGGAAGAATGCAGAATAGGTGCCAAGAGGAGCTTCCGAATTGGACCCGCCGGAGATCGCGGATGGCTCTGAAAGTATAAGGAGTACATTGTGTTATTTCAATCGCCGAGCAATTGTCTGTCAAGGCGCGTGCGAACACATCATACGGCGCCTTTGGCCGCTGATAAAGCGGATACGATAGCGTGATTCTCAGATCCATTATTTTATGTCTCAAACGAGTTAATATAACGAGCTCTCTTCTTGGGAAAAAAGAAGCATTGTGTGTGTGCGACAGAGATGCAACTATGTATAAAAGCGAAATTCTCAAAGAGAAACACGTAAAATTCGGAAAAAAATAAAAGGTGTTCCGAAAAACGTTTAAAGAGTCGTGGTTTAAAGGCAGAATTTTAGAGATGAGAAATTGATAATTAAATGCTCACCACGAGGCAGAGAGGAAAAGACAAGCAAGCATGAGAGTTGTACTGTACACTTTTCCTTTAGCATTCTACAATATGTAAACGGTATCTGTAGATTGTTAAGTGACACAAATTGCGGAAGTAAAACTTAAAAAACAACAACCCTGAATAACAAACAAGAAGTCATTATATGATAAACTGAAAAAGTACTGCTAAAAATATCGCAGCCAAATTGCCTATCTATTTCGTCACTTTTTTAAAATTTTATTTTTAAATTGAAAAACGGACTGAAACTCAGAGTAAAAATATAACTCATCTTACTCAACTTTTTCTTCCTAAACAAGTCTTTTTCCCCAGTAATATTGCACTGTATAACCAATTACTCCATTACTGTCACAAAATATTAATTTCGATGAACTCGGGAAGTATTTTAATAATATTCCCGAATGAAAAAAAAACTAATATGAAATTTAACAATTTTGCCAATGGTTTCTTTGGAAAAGTATTTGATATTATTTCGGCAAATGGGAAGGTACATTTCAAATTATAATGGAGATTTTGTTAATGATAAATACATAAAAATGTTAATAAATGTAATAACAAAACATTATTTATCTTCAGATGTTAATGAGTGAAAAACAAAAGACTAGTAGATATTTTCATCTGAATCAGGTGATAAAAGAATTACTAAAAATGTCTACTAAAAAAATATATTATTTAGCATCCAGTTGATTCAAGTAGGAGAAGAGGGTGAGTATAAAAATTAACTGATTTCAAATATATCAACAGAAAGTTTAAAGTATGTTCTCTTTGCATAGTATTGATCCCCGTAGTAGCTTTCATGTGAAATTAAAAAAGAAATCGTTATGTAAATACTTATAATTAGCCTTATATGAATCAAGTGATATGGTTTTAATGTCTGCTTTTAATGGATAATTATTTGACGAATCTAATCACTTAAAACAGTTACCTGAATCAAAGTCAGCTATAAACTTTCAAAATACTGCCTCATTAGTTAAAATTCTCTCTTCGTAAATCAAGATAACGTTTTTCAACGTAATATTTACAACCTATTTATAATACAACCCTTTATCAAATGCCTTTGCCAAAACCTGGCGTTTTCCGCCAAGTCAACTGATAAAAATTTAAGAAATCATGCTTATTACTTATATTTCAGGATTAGTATTAATTTTCAAAACAATACACTTTGTTGCGAAGAGTTTATCAAGTGCACTATATCAGAAAATAAATAAATATTCAAAATCTTAAAGTGCAGTAATTTGAATAAGAATTTAAGTAAAATATTTCAAAGTATTAGCTTACTTGATAATTTTTTTAATATTATGAGTGTATATGAACAAAAACCTGAAATTTAAACCCCAGTTATTAATAGGCGAAATACAGTATCTTCACTAAAAAAATTAGGGGAAAGTAGAATTCATTTTTAGTATTTTTCTTTTCGTATTATACATTAAAAAGATATTTATATTCAATTTCTGGCAAAAATTTAAGCCTTTAAAATTCTAGGCATTTATCAAATGTGTTTAAATTCAGTATTTATATATCTATTTATACTCATACATTTAAAATTTTAATCTGAATTAAAAATTTGCACGTAAAGACAGAGATAAATATTCATTTCCCTTCTGATCCATCAAGTTCATGCAAATACCTTTATCAGAAATGGGGGAACACTTGAGAATCTAATAATAAAAAAGTCGAGATCTTAGAATGCAAAGGATAAGAAACAGCTGGAAAAAATCAAGTTAAACTACGAAAATAAAAGCAATGGGGCGGGACACACGCCGGAGACTACAGAAAGATGGCGTAAACAAAAATTTATAGCTATCCCATAACTCTGCTTGAAAAGCCATGAAGATTTCCAAGACAGATAGAGATGTATTTGGAAGCATTCGTGATTCGTCTGCGTCCTGTTAAAATCCAAGACAAGGATGTGAGGAAGTAAAATGCTTACAACACATTTCCTTACGCTCTTTTTCTGCTACTAATCAAATTCAGTCTCGATGGTGTACTGAAAAAGTAAAATAATATGATTTCACAAGTTGAGGACTTATGTCAGTTATTATCAACCTTTTCTTAAACGACACCTTTTTCATACTTTTTTGAAAATGTTTATCCTTTCTCCGCTTTTCCACCGACATTATTTTATGAATAAAATAAAATATAAAGGGATGGAAAAAATATTTTAACAACAAAGACAATATTTTTATTAGATACTGACCGCCTCATGCCCAGCTTTCGGTTTAGTATGCAAAACACTTTTGTGTATTATATTAACTTTTTGTTTGAATGACTACAGATCCACGAAAAAAAATATTATAATTAAACCAATAGTCACCCAGAAAAGGACAGCCAAAACTCAAATGGTTGAACTCTATTGTGAATTTGTTATAAATTAAAAGTCCAGGGCTAAACATATGACTGCCTGGTGTCGAATCCTGGAAAAGGTCCATCCAGGACTGTCAGGTCATTGAAGAAAAGAACTATGGCGTATGAAAGTGCTCATTTTGGCAATATTTGTCTATTTATCCTTGGACTCTGTTCATGGAAGAGTACCCGCTTGTTGGATTATAATCGCATTTAATTCCCATAATGTTTTCAATAAAAGAAAGCTGATGCTACAACCCAGACCAGCCTTAAAACGGGTATGTACCTGCTATATTAGATTCTTCTCGTTCAATGTTGCATATCACGAACTTTGTTGACATAAAGACTTGATTGGCTCCTATTACATGTCATGTGACACTCAATTCCGGTAAATAATTTTCTTAATGCAGGTGAGGGAGAAAATGACACTCATTAATATGAATATTTATTAAATGGAATACAATAACATATTTTATAATTTTCAAAGACATTTAAGTCCCCCTTCATACTAAATTCCTAGGCATAAATATCCTTCCTCAGCTTAGGTGGTAAATAAAGGTTAAAAAACAATCTTAATCCAATATTTTAGAATATATACAATTAAAAATTCAGCCACATATCTGTTAGAGGTAATATTTTACCTAGGAAGGTAAATAAATTGGTAGAGTAAGATCTCAGGGGCCACTTTCATAAACTGAGTAAATATTCATAGGTAAACGGGTTCATGAGTAACAGCAGAGGTATACAATAGCAGCTCCATAATGAAATCACATATTCATTTATTCACTAATAGATATCCCGTGTACATGTTTCAGTTAGTACTGCGGAGAGCTAAGCACGTGAAATATTTGCATGTCAAACGTAACAGTTCCACCTGACGGGTGACTTACTAAGAATTATGTTTTTCAGAAACGCCGTAATGACGATTAAAAGGAAGGAGGAGACAAAAAAAATCTCTTCATAGTCAGCCAAAAAGACAACAGACTTTAAAAAGCTCATGGAACGTGTCTGCACAGTCTACACTTTTCGTCTCGCTTTACACGGAGGAAGATGCAAGATAAAAAGATGGTACAGAGAGGGAGGAAAGAATACGCAAGGAATAAAAGACACCACTGGGACCGTCATTAATTTCTGGGGTGATTTATGGTTGGAGACACTTGCCGGAAATGCCGACACTATTAAAACCTTGCCGATTCCACGTCCAACTGCCAAGAAATGTACAGGGGTTTTTCAGGTTGGTATTATTTATACAAAAACCGTCGGATAAAATAGATGTAATGGGGAACCTTGTCGTCGGAATTTATATAATCGCTGATGGCAGGTTGACAGTGAAATTAATAGCTACAGTTTGTCTATTTAATTTTTAAGTACGGCGCATTTAATGAACTTCTGACTCCGGGTGTTTAAAGACTGTTCAAGATGAAGAGGCAATACAAACAGAATCTTAATTGAAAGCCACCTGTTCACCTTGATTACAAAATAGAATATCAGGGGAATTTAATGTAAGATAGGACTAAAACTTATGACAGTAAGGGTTTTCTTGAAAATTTCAAAAGTTTGTTATACGGTAATTCCATGATCACTTTTTAGTACGATTGCGACAAATTATGAAAAGAAGACAAATTAAATTACTTTCATAAATAACAAAAAGAAAACATAACAAAAAGAAAAAAAAAACATCCATCCGAATTAAAGATAACTACAAAAAGCGAGATTTCAAAGTTACGTAGACATGCACAATTTTATCGTTACGAATATAAAGGGGACAAAATTGAGTTTATAATCGACCATAAATTCAAAATTCAAGGATGCTAATAATTTACTATAAATTCTATTCTGGTTCATTAAAATATCAAACATGTGCTCACGGGCACAAATACGAACGACATTAAATGGTATTATAGAAAATAACTTCATTGGTATATTTTACAAATAATAGTAATAGAGAATGTTAATTTTTTATATAAATGATGTCCACACTACTTTTTTAAAGACATATACCGAAGTTTAAAATGCAGGATAAATCCCGTGGAATATTGTCTTTTAGAACCAGAGTTCGCAAGTTCGAATCCCTTAAACTCTCCAGAATTAATTTTAAGCAGTATGACCTGTTTACTGGCACCTCATATTACAAAACATTTTTCACAGTGCTTTCCCACTAACAAACGAAAAAAAAAGGAGGAAGCCTAAAATATTAATATATTCATAATATACGCTTTGATTACATATTCCAACTTAGAAAATGACATTCATTAAGTACATTAGGGAATATTTTCCCCATATATTCACGGAATCTAAATCAGTTATTAAGAATTTGAGGTCATTTGCAATGGTATTTAACGTTGAAACCAATACCCCGCAAATGATAGCATTAAAAAAAAGTTTAAGAGCTGATTCACTTTGTTCTAGTAAACCAATAAGCAGAATTAATGTAAATCATTTCAGCATCGCTTTGCATATAATGATCAACTAGCGGTGAAACATTCATTAAATTTTGCAAACACATCAAATAGGCCTCCCTCGTCCCATAATCTCACGAGTTTTCAAACGAATTCAAAACACATCCTAAATATTTTCCCCCATTCATTTCGTTGTCATCATATAGCCTTATTAATAATAATACCTCGACTAATACTTAATGGTGAGATTCGTATCAAAGCTTGCTTATGAACCGATTTGTCTACGTAATTATCACGCTGAGGTTAACGTGAAACAAAGAGGCATAATTAATCAGGACCCTTTATTCTCGCACTATAATATTTAATGCTATAGGTGATTACCTCGTATTGCAAAGCGTAAATATCAATTAACTCTTAATTACGACATTAATTACTGTCCGAAATACACAGTTTGGGAATTCACACAAATATGATTCTACTCATTGACCTGACTCTGGTCTGGCAATAAAAGAGTTCTCTGAACATGGAAATTAGGGGAAAAATTGTTAGTTATCAATTATTTTTCGTATTATGTAGCGATTTGGAGAATTTAAACATATTATATCGAAATTCAAGAGTTTTTTCCTTAACTCCAGAGGGTGTTTATATCTGGTATGTTAATGTCTTGTTAAATATAATCTTTAATTGTCGACAAATAGTAACATCTTTCCCAAGGGAACAACTACTTTCTATAATAGTCTCGGATTTAATCTCCCTTTTTTTATAATTTCTAAATCTGTTAATTCACATTTGAATGAAAGCAAATTATATTCATAAAATATCTTCCACATAATTGTTAAAAGACTTTTGGGAATACTTTTTACATCTAAGATCTAAGTTCCTATTTTTAATCTGGACAAAATAATTTACATCATTAGACTCTAAGCAGCGTTTAAGAGTTATTGTAAGTATTTCTAGGACAAATGAACAGCTTTACTTCAAAATGAATTGGTGCTTAATTCCGGCAGATTTTGATTCAGTTAATTTTACAGCGTAGATTTGGGGACGTAATGCATAAAAAAACAATATCAGATTTGGTAAATTTTAGTCGAGGGAATTTAACAGTGTCGAATTTAAATGTAATAGGTATAAATACAAGAAATATTTTCCTATTATAAATGTACTTAGCTATGAAAGATAAATAATTTAAGATTTAAGGAAAATTCCAACTTCTGCGGTATCACCAGAAAACACTATAAAAATAAAAATAAAAAAATAAAAAAATTGTCAGATTAAACGAAAAAGATCATCATTCAAAATAATATTCCTAAATCCCTTTATCATCTGGAGGTCTTATCTGTTTATAGTGATAAAATTATTAATCATACAAGAACAATAGCGATTCGACTAAAAATATCCTGTCTTAAACCGTTGCTCAGAAGCTAGATGGTTTGTCGCGAAGACGATTGTCAAAGATAATCTCATTTTATTTTTTATATTCTTCCTTGTGTGGCATCAGCATATAGTAGCCAAAAAGGACTTTGCTATTACAAGGCTGGTCCCCAAACCAGTTTCGATGGGCGATAGATAGAAATTCTTACGGAATTAAGATGAGTCCAGTTGTGTGTCTGATAATTGTGAAAGAGCTGATACTACACTGCAAAATATAAGGTAGGAAAAAAAAAAAGATTGATGATCTCATTGAAAATGATCCATGACTCTGAAGACAAGTGCCGTCTGCACTAAACATTCATATTATTGGATTGAATTGTTTAGGATGAGTTTGCTGCATGTGATTTATTCTTAAGTGATTTATATTTATTTTAACATACAATAAACAATGGATTGCTAACATAATCCTAATGAAACTAACTATTGTAAGACATAAGAAAGTAGAAGGGGAAAAAGGGTTAGTTCTAGCAAAGAAGAACTTGGACTACAATCTGTAAGTATTAACTGCATGCTACTATTGACTTTAAGAAGTTTCTAGTATTTGGTTAATTTAGAATCTAGTAACTGAATAATTTGCAAGATTTTACTCAGCTGACGTCTACATTTTACTTTCCTTCCGTATTTTTTTAACGATGTATTGCACTTTTAATCTTTTATTGAATTATAAAGGAATTGAAAAAGAAAGCCTACCACAATTTAACGTAATCCTTATATAAATAGTTAGTGTAAGTAGATGATAAATAATTATAATCATAATTTATAATAAAATCATAGTGACTATTGCATATCCACTACAGAAGTATTTTTACACACTCTTCACAGTCTCTGAGAAATAAGTTGTATCAAACCTCTCACGTTCAAAAGTCAAGACCTTCAATCTGTCCAATTAGTAAGTAAAGGGTTCTGAAAACACGACGTTCATTAAACTTATTCCAAGGTAGCTAACTTTATCTGCCCAAATATAAAGGAAAATAATTTTTTAAATAATATAATTATTAATTATAGTAATATTTTAGTATCCCCCTTCCGAAAAAAATATTGCAATTAAGATTGCGTTGTGTTGACATTCCCACATAAAAGTAATACATATAGATTAAATACATCTAAAAACAGCTTTGCAAATGAAATTTCTTTTTGGAAAAAAAAAGAGAGAGAGAGAGAAACAGAACCCTAAAACATGATCCTATCACTTCGAAATTTTGCACTTTATTGTTTTGGTCAAGTAAGCGAAAGACTAAATTTCGAAAAACAGTGGCAACTTTGGTTATGGCAAACGTTTCTATGGGGCACATTTAGCATCATAGGATAGGCTATTCTAGATTTAAAAAACTGTTTCCTATTATTTACTATATACTTAATTTTCATCCAAATTCCACAAAATTTGCACAGATATTAAAAAATAACTTCAGAAAAATCCTACTAAAATTTAAAATGAATTCAATATTCACTCAGATATGAAATTTTAGACATTTTGTCCTACATTTTTCTACAATTAAAATTTGTTACAGCTAGTTTTGTTAGAATGAAAAGGGAGTCTCAAACACATTCTTAAACTGTTGTATCCAAGAAAGCAATCGCTAACATTGAACGAAAAATTAGGAAAGCCAATCTCGTCAAAGACAAAGGTCCTACTTTAACTCAAAAGTGAATAGAGAACATGAAATATTATAAAACTCGATAAGAAGTTGAAGCCAATTCCTCCAATTACGTATTTTAAACCATACAAATAAAATATATTAGGTGTTTTATTTTTAAGTATCTTGTAACTTCATATATAAATGAGCATAATTTTTGGAATTTATACATATCCGTATTTTGTTAAAAAATTACAGCTATCAATTAAAAATAAATAATTTTTATTATTTTTTTAAATTTTGATGATTCTTCGAATTAATTGATATGTTTCCAGGATTTTCTGGAAAGCAACAAATATCAAGAGATCATAAATGCTAATTAGGAGATCAAACACCTTATAAAGATTAAATGATATGAGAAATATATCTGGAGAGCAGGAAATATGGTATAAGAAATGTATATATTATTCAGCAACAGTATGGTATACCATTACTGAAAGAATTAGGATCACAGTATCTCATAAAGTACAATTTTGAAGTATACATATGCAAAAATCTCTTTTGAGGAATACAATGAACATAAAAGTTAAGTTAGAGACATAAACAATAAAAAAAATCAACAGGTAAAAAAATGACAGTAGGTTCTCAATAGCTTCATTTACTAACAATTCAATTTTCTCAGTTTTTTTCCTACCTTTGACTAAAAAGAATAACTACGTGTGTAATACGATTATACGTCATTAAACATAAGGCTTGAGTGCACGTTAAATCGCAGCCATGTATAATACTTTGTGCGCTTTGGCGACTAGTGTGGCGTGGTGGCTGTCCCGGGTTTTTCCATTCATTGTTTTCGCATGGTCGCCTGGCGAAAGGACCAGAAACCATTTGTTAGACAACATCAAGATGGACAACTGAAGCTAAGCAACCGTGAAACATATTCAAATGTTGTCACACCGAAGAGATAGGGGAGGAAGCAAACAGATACAATATTCAAAAGTTTTATCTCGTATTTAGAATTAAGTATTCGATCCAAGTAACCAATTTCGATAAAAAAACTGAGGGGCATCGCGTTAAGTTATCACTAAAGTCACTGATGGGGGGTGATACATATTTTATTCGCGAAGATGATTGATGACAATGAGGAAAATTCTGCACAGTAACAGATTTTTAATCTCTCCCCACATCTCCTCCTGACGTTCTCTTATTTGATTCGCCGCACGATGGGAATCGCGGAACCTTTCTACCGCTAAGATTTGGTTAGAATTATCTACATTAATTAACAGCGTGACTAATTACGGTAAATACTAATCATTCTTCACAATATTCGTCATACTTACCACAGTGGGAAATACAGGGAATAATAAGAATAATATATTCAAATAACTCACAACTAATTAAAAATCAATAGTGTACAATTATATACTTTAGTATTAAACATAATATTTATCATTAGGTAATGAACTAAAATCCATGTCATTTGCATTGAGTAAGCAGGTGATGAATAATCCCAAGAAATTTATAGTTAATATAATTTTCCTTCGTCTTTTGTCATTATATATCATAACTTTGAAAAGAAACTGTTTATGTTAAAAGATTTTGGAGATCATACCATTGTCATAAAATAAATCAATTCCTTTATAAAATATTCTACGAATATAAATCTGTAAATGAGATATTCTTCAGTCAAGAAACTCAAACATTTAAGGTACATTGCGAATAATTTAAGGCTAAATATAAAAAAGAATAAGGAATTTTGGATAGATAATCTTCGTTCTCCAGTGAAGCATCATATTAACGTTTACAAATTAAATAGAATTTTCACTAAGAAATTAAAAAAGTGTAAGTTAATGAATATATGATCTGGTAACAATTATTTTTTATGGTGTGGTGAGCCTAATTTTCTCTTTAAATAGAATGGAATCCTCAAGTATGATAAAAGACAGTCAAATTTTATCCACAGTTATTGAAATGACCGAGTAGTTAGTGCTCAGAACTGTCAGAATCGAGCACATGCAGGCACCCAAAACATCTCTCTGTATACCCAGAAAATATTAGAAGACATCTGTTTGTGCGGTTGCTCTTCCGCTGGGAGCATAAAGTAAATACATTATTTATTTACTTATTTGCTGAGAGGTTAATAAGCAGGAGAAAAGTGCGGAAGTGGGGTTAAAATCAACTCCCTCTTGGGGATCAAAATGAAGGAGAGTACCCGGCACAGTATCACGCATGCCTTACACCCGTCAGGGTAGGTGTCCCGCTGAGAATTTATCTAATCAATCTTTGTTTGCAATATACGTGCTCTGCCAATTTATATTTACTAGAATTAATAAAATGATGTTGTTTAGTAACAGTTCAAAACTCCTTACGATACGTTGAACCTCCATCAAATTAAACTGCCATTTTTTTTAATGAACCCCATTTAAATTATCCGATTTATTTTATTATTTTTAATTAAATTATTCTAGAAAACATACTTAAATAATCATCATTTCTAATATGGAAGTTACAAACTGATTACAATTAAGAAATAAATACAACTGCACATTACATTTTTTTATACTATTTTCATGATTAAGCTTTAAAAATATAGTACTTTTAACACCTTTTAAAGAAATAAAGCAGTAACAAACGGTAGATGGAAAATAAATATTAATCGACATACTGAATAACACCTATTCGTATAATTTTATTAGTGCCTCAGTGAACCTGTCCAAATATAGTCTACTTTGAATAATGTATTTATAATAATAAATTCCAAATATAAAAGCACATTTTCTCCATTTCGAATAATTCACTCGCTACTGTACATTTTTTTTTCTTCCTTTCAACGCAAATAAGTTCCCCTTCATCTTTAGGTTGTAACACAGTTGCATTCCCTCCAGTTCCCTAACTCTTCAATTGTATCCTTGTCCAACACTCCAAAATTCTGATCTCAAATATGAAGTGCAGACAGATTCAAAGGAAGATGGCGTCAAATATGACAAAGAGAGAAGAAAAGGAGAAGTGTAGTGGACAGACCAATAAACAAAATTTCCTCTTGGTCGTAATCACATGGTTTTATGCTTTCCATTAGTCATAAGTAAGTCAACTGCCTTACACCTCAAGTGTAACGAGATTTTTGGACAATAAAACATGTACATTGATTAAAATATTAACTATTCTATTTACCATAATTTACTTGTACAGATAAATGTTTATTTTTACTTAGTGTAAATTTTCGAAGTTTAACTAAAGCTCTAACAGTTAGTTTTGGATATTTAGCGAGTACCCAAACCAATAACAAATCTTTAAATTATTTTCATTTCGGAACGGCCACAAACACGTATTCTAAAAATGGGACTAGAAGGCAGAAACTCCTGTTCTAAAGTCATTCGTTGTTCGAGCTATTCAGCTGTCCTACGACAAATAGTTTTCTTTAACCTATCAATTTTGTCTTGGTATTGGATGCATGATTGTATTACTTTTATTGGAATTAAATGATTTGATTTGATTTGATTGACTGGAATGCATGAATATATTACTAATATCAAACTGTAAAAGACTATTTATTTTACAATTTGATATTAGTACATATCATCTTGAATATACATACACACAATAAAAAAAGTGCTACTAGGCTACCACTGATAGTCTTTTACAAGCTCAATACACACCTGGATTTTCTATATATGCTGCATTTAGATATGTTCCGTCATTTTAATTACTCATTTTTCATTTTAGTATGTTGTAGTTCAAGCTTTGGGATTTTGCAGAGGTGAGGTAAAAATAAAAAAATAAAAATTACATCTAATTTAAAACATCCTGTACCATCCAATTTAATGATAGATAGCATGAAAATCATTATTTTTGCTACACAAGGATACGATTAAACAGGCTTCAATGACTGAAATGTGGCCGGGTGAGTTAAGTTTACTCTTACACTAGTATACAGGCAAGTTGACAAACTATTTGCCTCATTTATCAAATCAGTTATTTCCTAGACTATTTATTGCTGAGAATTATTCCTTTTATCATTTACAGATGCTTTTGCAGAGGAGGAAATATCCTTCTGAAAATTTCAGTATGCAAGAGAGCGACCTCTACTATCCATCATTCGGTAACCTCCCCTGCGACCTAAAGGAATAACAATTATGTTCATATTTAATCATTCAAAGCCTGTCAAGTACAAATTCATCCCTCTGTGTCCTCTGATACATTGTTAAACTGGGCCACAACGACGTATGTATGTCGCTCATGTTGACTTAAATTGACAGCTGATACTAATTCTTAAAATTGATTCAGAAATTGTACTTCATGAAACATTCCTGCTATGCTCTGATTCGCTCTTTAAATATTAATGAAGATGACAATTTGAAAAAAAAAAAAAAAAGTTTCCTGTTTAAATTAGGATCTACATAAATATGCTAAAATAATATGCTGTGATCAATCTCCATTTTAAAAATATCACGTAACCACAAATTTTAATTTAATATCGAAATGAGCAGTCAGATACTGATATAACGATTTTTAAAGTGTTTAAAAACTAATACTCAAAAACAGTATAAATATGCATTTCTTGAAATAAAAAATAATTTAAATTTCTCCTTTAACTACTGCCCGAGAAAAACTTCTCATCTTGTTTGACGATGTTATGAGGGGAGCTAAATACGCACCAGACAAAAGCCTCCGACATATTTGTAAACACACAATGTGCACAATATAAAGAAGTGATGACTTAGTGCAACTTTTTATCAACGGTACAGCAGGGATCGACTTGGAAGGGGTGCACAGAAAAGGAGAGGGGTACTTACGGGATATACAAAGAATTCCAGTGTCCCCCTTTTTTAGGGGGTGGGGGCCCTTTTCTGCGTCGTCGCGTGGCACGGCACGCTTTTTCGAGGACAGCACCTGTCCTACACGTGTCGACGAAAGAAAAGTCTTGCGCGTCGTTAACTGTCCCTCCTTAGTTCCTTCCTGAGGAAGCACAGGAGGGAGAATGCAATTGTACCCCCCACTGTCTTTCACTTTCAAAGATCGCTCCCTAAATTTGCTTAACGTAGTCTCTTCACCAGTATTCAACAAAAAAAGGAGGATTTTCTTTAAACGCCACTGAAAACAAAGGCTTGTGCTAACTGTTAATTCACGTCATTAAAAATTTGACTGCAATTCTCCTTTTCAATATCGGTGATTTTTGTTTGGAGATATCAACCATTTACGAAAAAAAAAAAAAGTAACCATCTCTTTATGATCTTATCGGGTTTTCTTTTTCATCATTTAATAATAATGCTTGAGACATTCTTTGATTTTCTACGAGGCGTTTCATTTCACAGCATTTTAAGCGTGAAATTATTTCCCAAAATCTCACGGCAGAACCTATGAACATTAATATTTTTCTCTCAAGCACTATTTACGAGGAAAGTCTATTATAAACAACCAATAACTTCCTTTTCAAGGTATGAACAACAATGAAATGACGCAACATCCGATACTACTGATTTTCCGGTACAGATCACAGATCCTTTCTCCCCCCCCTTCCACTGCCTCCAGTTCCATATTTTATATGTAAAATTAGATTATCTTATTGTATAACTTTGAATCTAATAATCTACTTTAAAATTTACTTATTATTTCAAAACCTTTTTTACAGTTTAAACTTTTTTTTTTAATTTTGAGAACAGATGTCTGCATTAATAACTTACAAAACAAGGACTTTGAGAGAAAAACAAGGAAATTTTGAGATGTTTCTGTTGCACAAAAACTGAATATCATATATGTATTTATATGTATGTGTGTATAAATATACATATAATAGGTGTGTGTGTGCATATATATATATATATATATATATATATATATATATATATATATATATATATATATATACTTATATATACAGGTATGTAAATGCATGTATATGTGTGTATCATATTTTTTTAACTTCCAATCAGTACAACGAAAGTTTAAACTTCTTAAAAACTAAAGTTAGAGAAAATTAAACGTGATATAGCCCATATAACTTCAAAATAGTTATTTAATTTTATTCATGTATGGCTAATGTTAAACGAACAAGTGGAAATATTTCACTATATCTTTAAAAATTTTCAACCTAAAATGTTTGTAAATTGTTTTTTGGCATAAAAAGTTCAAGACTTATAGAAAAGAGACACCGTGTACAGTCGTTACAGTTATTACAAAAAACTGGGCACATTATATAAAACATATATAATATATATTATATATAAAGCATGTATAATACACAATCAAAAATTAGATTAAACGCTTTCCTAAGTCTTCGTCATACTAAAAACGATTTATGATCGAGGGTTGAATCTACAAACGATTTCACGTAAGTGTACTATATTTATGAAATTAAAAGCTAATCTGTATGTTGATTATTAAAATCACTTAACTTAAGATATCCCATCACACTATTGAACTCTCATCAACGCTAATAAATCTAAACTGTTGAAATTACCAGTTCCAAGAATTATAAAGGACCAATAAAACATACAAGCAATCAAAGATTATTACTCCACTTCTGAAAAGCAGCAGGGGGAAGTGAGGGGGTATTAAAATGCTCGTGTAAACCCGTTCCACTTTCTCCCTCTCCGCACAGTGCAAACAAATCGCAAAAACGAGCCGAATTCCTTAGTTTCCGATTGTGGAGCCTTCTCCGTAACAGATGGTACGCTCGATTGGGACATTTCCTGTCTAGGGCCCGACGTACAGACTCCTTTTGGGACTTCCCTTTGGGTAGTACTGGGGACGGGGAACAAAATTATGATTCATTACTTGCAGGCCCGTAATTTGCGAATACTCTTTGAAGAAAGCGATACCTGCAATCCGCTAATGAAATAAAAATGGCGAATTGCTCTTTTCGGTCAACTAATGATTTCATTGTGTCATTTTTTGTATACTACTTTCTTCTTTCGATAAATAACGCAACACTGGGAATCAGACCATGGAATCATTAATAGGTGGGGTGTAATGCAAAACTTTTTCATGATGACTCTGGGAGAAAAGCAGGGAAAACTATAGTGTAAATCTCACTAGAATTCTGAAGTAAAATTCCCATTTTTAATTTTATTTTTCACACCTAAAAAGTTACAAAATTTTTACTCGCTCTATAAACTAGCCATTTATATTGAAACAACAAAATGTTTATATCTTCTTCCGCTGTGCGACAGCCCGGGCCTTCCCAAGTATTTTCCTCTAGGTTTCTCTTTTCTTGGCCATGATTTTCCAATTAAAAACTTTTAAAATGGTGATATCCCTTTCTAGACAATCTATTCATCTTTGGTTGGGTCAGAAAAGGGAAACTTCTGTTTTGGAAATAAATCATCTCTTTTATTAAAAAAGAAAGGTTTTTCTTTAAAACCTTGTTTATACTCTCATTAAAATAATTTTTATGAATGGTTTTAAATCTACCATTTGTTGCATACACGCGTCAAGATTTTTATTATAATCTTGTTTAGAGAAAATACGATTAGTAGAAACAAATATATATTTAAGTTTTTTAACTATTTTTATAATTTGCCAATTAGAAGTCAGTTGCACAAAATCTCGCTACAGTGTTACTGTAAACTTAAAGATACTACACGCTTCGTGTGAGATCCAAATGCTTATTATATAATCCTTTATATATGTTAAGAGATATTGAATAAAGATTTACATTTTGACCAAATATGAGTTTTAAAAATAATATTTATATAAATTACTAATATGTTTTATACCCTTTTTTAAAAAAACATTAATATAAATAATTTAAATAAGATTTTTGATGAACAAAAATCTTATTTAAATTACAAAACTCAAATTTCAGCTTAGATAACTATTACTCAGAGCCGGAATTTTCAAAAGGTTAGGATGTTTAAAACTCTAATCAGCGATAATTTTTCTCTTTTTTGCGTTAACGGGAAAAAACTGAAAATGAATTATATTTCTATTTTTTTTCCGAATAACATAATATGTAAATTCTGTGAGGTAGGTATAAAACAGTTTTATAGATGAGCAATACACGTGAAAATGTATACATTTAGCATTAATTAAATCATTCAATAACATGAAAAAAACGTAAATGTTAAACAATGCCATTTTTATGCAGCTAACATTTTCTTTATTCATAAAAGTAACACAATGGTGTATAACTAAAGAAAAAAATATTCTTTGAAACAAGCCATTCTCGAGTTAACTGCCCATCCCACACAGCAGTTATTCGCTACTTTGTGACTGCGGCTCCAGAAGCCGATCTTACAACCGGAAATAAGATGTTTCCAGAGATCCGGCAAAGCAATGCGCCGACAACACAACCGTTTTTAATGATTCAATTCTTGGAATCGAAACCACAAAGCCGCTGGGTTGGGTGCAATTACCAAGAAATTTGTCACCGAAGTGCACTACGAAGAAATTAGAATGGACCAACAAATATTAAAAATTAGGACACTAATTTTTGACTTAATTTTGCTGTTTCGTGCTTAAGATACCGGCAAGACCCGATGCTACTTAAATGGAGCCTTGAGGCAAGAAGTTATTTGCTCCCCCCACACCACATGTTATAATAAACATGTTAATTATTAAGTAAAGTAATCAAGTCACCAAAAAATCAATGTTTACTTCTGAATATTGAAAAAAATATAATTCAATTAAAAAAGAGTAATTATAAACTATATTGTCAACTCATAAACAACCACAAATTACAAAATTCGTATTCATTTTAAATAGTCATAAATAGAAAAAGTTATATTTTGGCAAACTAATTCAATAGTATCTTAAGTATGTAACAATTAAGTTGAGTTTCAGATAGTTGCTTCCTATCTATATTTTTACCATTCTGTTAATATTTTTAGATATGATATTTGGTGTTTCATAATGCCCATCCATATAGAAGAACACCGATGTTGATTTTGTTTCTATTAATGAAATTTTAGAAAATGACATAAGGTGAAAACTAAACCTAAAATAAAAGCAAAATTTCCATTATTTCAAATTTACATATTAAAAAGTTGAATATTGAATTTTGACCAACAGAAATAAAATATATTAATTTTGACAAATCTCTGTGGAATTCATGAAAGTGAAAATCATGTCAATCTTTATGGAAATCATGTTAGTTTCGTACAGATTCATGTTTTAATGTACCTACTCATTTTTCTCATTATTTGCCTTTAGTCTGAGCATAGCTCATCTATTATTGTCTCTACAAGTTGTTTTTTATTTTTATTTATTTTTTTATTTTGGACACTCTAGTAGTCTTGCAAAGCCAAGTATATTTTTGGCCTCCACAAGGCTTTAATTCAAACCATAACAAAATTCACCGTCAAACATTCTTATCAACACAAATACTTATTTTCTCAGTTTTCCTAAATTCTGCAAAAACGATACTTTCATGCAACAAAAGGATGGGACTATGAGTTTAGACTACAAATGCAAGAGAACGAAGGTTGCGAGAATGATGGATTAGGGAAAAATAACATTTTCCCTATGGCTTATAAATTCGAGACCAAATAAATGGAATGATCAATTCAAGAAAAAGAATGTGGAAGCTATAAATCGAGTTTCCTCTATACATATATAATTTGAATGAGAAGCTCCTATTCTTCGAGGGAAGGGGACGCTAGCTATTGTCCTACTTCCCCATGCGATTATTCTTAAATTCTGGTTGACGTTTTTCAAATTCAATTACCTACAAATATAAACATTTGGAATTTAGGTTAAGTACATCAAGACCTGCATTTAGAAACCAGCAAAATGTTTACATGCTACAGATAGAAAAACAGAGCAAATATCAGTAAAACGTTTATAAACAAGTTAGCCAAATATATGCTAACAGCGAGCCTAATAAAGCTAAGCCCTATTACGAGAGGCTTCACACAATGAACGTTTCAGCGTACCCCGAGAATAATTTACTCCCCGTATTAAAATCCACAGCCTATCCGTCCTTACAATCAGACATTTAGAATTTTTATCACCCCGAACCTCGTCTGCAAGAATACGGCTTTTTTCGGCTCAAATCCCGCCTGGAGGACAACCGCATTAATCTGTTCAAAAACTTAATGGGCTCGAGCGTCATAATTTTTATTAACGACAAAAGCTGCAATCAGCTGCCTGCCCCTTACCCGGCGGGGATATCAAACTAACCAATCTGATGCGGCGGCCTTAATTTTTACGACGTCCTCCTTGTAATGCGGGGTTGTAAAACCTTTTTGGGCGAACTCAGAAGCCCGGTCCGATATTGATAATCCCGATGGGCCGCCCGATACACGGGCCCGATATAGGCTTTTAATGCACGAGGAGAAGATACCTCGGCCGACATTAGAGCCTCTACCTTATAATCTTCTTGTCAAGATGCCCACATTAAGCAGTGGGTAGTCGGTACAGCGGAAGATCTACGAGGTAACGGAACTTCTCTGGACGCAGACAGATTTTTTTTTTTTCCGTTATGAGAGTGTGTAGGGGAGGCGAGGGGTTATTTATTGTGTGATGAACTTTAAGGGATGAGAAAACACATATTGACAGTTTGTTCACATGAGCATATTTCTTATGGAGTTCAATAAAAAGTTTAAAATTTTGATTTTTAAGAAAAAATGAGGAACAAAAGAAATTATCAGTGGTTGAAATGAAATATTAAAGTATAATTTAGCTTTAAAATTCAGAAAATAATAAGAAATCTTTAATTTTGATACTCATTAATAGCAAAATAATTTTAATCACCCAAATTTTTATTTCAATTACATCGATTTATTCCGGTTTAAAATTTGGCATAAAGGGTTTAATTTTAATGTGTGCCAGAATTGCATATGCAAGCATATGTAAGTATGTAACTAAAGATTTTGTAGCAATGATATTTAAAAGTAATTTAAACAATATCCATTTCATTAATACTTAGTGATTAACGGGTTACGAGAATTCTAGATGTAAAAATTAAATGATGACAAAGATTTGCCTGCAAACAGACTATTGTGTAACAGTAAAAACTATTGCGTAAAATCCTTTTATATTCCATTATTGACAAACCCGATCGCTACACTTTATGCTCTTATACTCTTCTCAGTCTCGATATAGCCTCTAAAGAACAAAAAGTTGAAAAACATAAAATGCAAACACCATGAAACAACGTGAACAAATCCAGCTCTGTGTGATGGATGGTTGCGAGGCAAAAATCAAAACGAATATAAAACTATCAAGCAAAGCAGTCGCACACAAACATCGAAATCAATAAATCATTCCACTTTTGTAACAAGGCCCTATAATATTTTGATTAACGACGTTTTCTTCAGTTCCTTGAAACTCATTCCCGATAGTGTTTGCTCACCGAAAACTATATGCTTCACTTATACCACTTACGTCACAAGGTGGAAGAAGCCTAAGTTAAGGGACACGAATGAGTGCCTAGCTTTATCGCTTTTGACTGATTGTGATAATCTACAAGATATTTAGAAGCGTCATAAGCCGTCTTAGGAAAATTGTCTTAATACTGAAATTACCGATGCTGTGGTTGATATAAACAAACGGATTGCGCATACTAATTGCCTAATGCTATAAATTATGTAGAATTTTAAACTACTTAAATGCGTAAATATTTTACTTTTCCTCAACATCAGAGAAAGATCCTATATAATCGCAAAGTGTGAGCGAAAACCCATACTCTACTGTAAATAAAAAAGTTCACAAAATAAAATTTCACTCTACATATTAATATAACTTTAACATAATAACTCTAATAAATAATTAATAAAGCATAGTTAAATTTCAAATGATAAAACTTCTAAGAAAGGATCTTTTTTGTTCAAGACTTCGATTATGTCAGTATCAGGAATGATTCCATAGAGTAACTCATATCAAAATTACTTTATCATCTTTCAAAATTACTTAAGATTTAATTTCTGAATCTTTTAGTATTTGACTTCAGATTCAAATTATATTTATATGCATAGTAATTTTATCGAATTTTATAAGTTATATAAGTTTTAATGATTTTCTTTTTACCTACCTATTGAGCCCGATCCTTACACTGTTCCCTCGACAATAGGAAGAATATTTGGTTTCTAATTTTTAGAAGAATTAATATAAGTTCTTAAATAAATATTTTATTTATTTCATAAATACCGTTAGATGAAAGAATTGTGATAAATGAACTGCATATCCAAGAAATGCAAGAACTGATACGTATTTCTCATATATTATGTATATATATATATATGTGTGTGTGTGTGTGTGTGTGTGTGTAGTGTATTGCAGCATACACACGTACACACATATACTTTTAAAATTTCAACACGTGAGCTAAACAACAAAAATTTATACTTACTATTAAATAAAAAAAATTAAAATATAAAAACTCCAGCGGCAACAATGAATTTTATACATAATATCTATTTAATTCTTTTTTTTTCTTTAAATTTGTTATCTGAGCTACAATGCCGCGAATTTCAGAACGTGGTAAATTTTTAACCGCTCATCGAGAAGTCATGAATAAATGAATAGAAATCTTGCAGAATTTTTACAGACCTTTCGAAAAAGAAAACAGCAATAACAAAAAATATACGACAACGATCACGTCCCGATGTTAAACGATAACCTAAACGGGAGGGAAAAACGTAAATGAAAAAAAAAAGGAATGAAATAATAACAAATAATGAAAAAGAAATGGTGTGTTCTTCCAATCATTATCAATCATTTCTCTGTTTCAACGCTTCGTTGCCTGGAATACCAAAGAAATGAAACAAATGGCCGAGCTCACAAAAATGAAGAAAAGGAAAAAAGAATTAATAAAAATTCTTACATATATGTACATAAAGGGGGGTGGGAGTTCCCTTACGAAAAGAAATAGCATCTTTTGACCCAATCAAATCACGTGACACGGAGGGTCAACCAGTTTGGGAGAGATTTATTTTGCTCTTAGTCTCACTTACACGGGGCGATGTTTGCACAATAATTTATTAATGCTTTCTGAAAGAAGTTATAAAAGAAATGGAGGGAGGAGGAGACAGAAATGAAGGCCTTATTCGTCTTGGATTGCGTATTAGAGGCAGTTGCCGAAAAAAGAAAGACAATCTAATCGGCCTGTTTTTAAATTTATATCATGATTCCACGCACTATAATTCATTTCAAACCATAGAGGCGGCAGACGCCTTTCATGAATTTTCGCGTCACTGACAATCTTACTTAGAACATGATATTTCACTTCTTTTTTGATTCTCTAATAGAATTCGAGGCACATTCTATGTTGTTATACGAATGCGTACATCTCAAGATTGAAATCTTTCAAAGAGAAAGATTCGTTTTTGCCGATTCTTAATGGCATTTTAATAACCTAAACTGCATTATATGGCTGTATAAGTGAAGGAATACTCAAAAGAATTTGTCTCGAGATATGTATTTAGTTTTACTAACAAATGGATTAGGTTAGTTTATACAAGGTAGTACAATTATTTACCACACTAACTGAAGCTACTGAAATCAAAATTTACAGAAACCACTCGAAACCACAGAACTTAATATACATACTAAGGTATCTCCGTATTTTTTTATAAGCACAGAAAAAAATAACTTAAAAAAAATCTTTAAATTACAAGCTACGGGCACATGAACTTAAACATCAACAGAAAAAAAAATGTTCTTTTTTCCTGGCTATTACTTTCATGATATGTATTAAAAAAAAAAGGAATACGAAGCTCACATTACGGGAAATATACCACCACATTAGGTAGTTGAAATTATTTCAATATGACCTAACATTAGAATTTTTACTACGCCTCACAATTTTCGTTGCCGATTTGATAGTTTGATGCTCAGGTAATTTCTTTTGATATGAATTTTAATTCCACATAGAATTGCCATTTTGAAAATTTTCCTTTAAGAGACAACATTTCTGCCTGAATTATTGATAAACAGAAAGATCTAAAACAAAATTTCAAATGAGATATATCCAATACTTATCTAATTCACACACAAAAAAAAATCAAAGTTTACGGAATATAGTCGATATTTTACAAACTGTGCAAAATACGTTGTTACGTAAAGATGCCTTTATGAGTAAGCCAGATAAGTAGACAAATCATGACTTTTTTTTTAAACGATAACTTTGTTTTGTAAATAGGATTTTCAAGCCCTCTGGGGTTTTAATCCAGGGGTATAAATTGGGAGAAAATAAAAAATAAAATATCATTATGAAGGCACAAGAAGCGACATTTTCAATTCTTATAATTTAAGTATGACAAATAACGGCTATTTATTTTAATAAAAAGGGGCATTCAACGAAATACTAGTTTCTGTAGAAGAAAATACCAAGTAAGGTGATTGGATGACCTGTCTCAAATTAGAAACATGTTAATCTAGGAAATGATACCGATATATCCTTTAGATACCATTGACTTACTTTAAATCTAAATGCCCATTATGACACAGCATGAAATTCAAAAGTATGTAAAAATTCTACGAAAGAAACACCAAGTTTTTAGTAGTTAAAAATCAACATGGGTGAATAAAAATGGCGTATTTCAGGTATTTGCTGTTATGCACGTCATCTAATAAGAGAGATAATTTGCCTGTCACTCATATTCAACGGCTACAGGCAAAATTTGCACATAAAACATCCAGTCACATCTAAGTACAAAACAGATCTAGTTTTAACGCAACTGAAAAATACGAGATTCAGTCGGGCTTTACTCATAATTAAAACTATGCAAACGCTTCAGTGAGCGTAAACGCAACAGACTAGAAAACAAGTGACTACATGGTACAGGGATTTTTGTAGGAAGGGCAAAGAAGAAAAAAGGAAAGGGGAAAAGCGGGAAACGATAGAAAAACTTTTTTTTAATAGAAAAACCAGTATGCTCATCTTCGAGCTCTAAGAAATAATTTATTTAAAAGTTCATTCGTATACATAGTATTCACTCGTTTACAATGTTAAATTAATTTTGTATAAGGTATCATGCTTTCCATTCATGAATACAAAAACCGTAATGTTCACAGTGAGTTGAAACATATGAAAATTTTAAGACAATGAGCCGCGTATCTCTTTCTTGTACTCACCACAAAGATACAAATATTTTCAGAAATACCCGTTTCGTATTTCAAGTTAATTAACCTGCGAACTTAACCCCCTATCTCAATAGGTGATGTCTGTACTATTGACCCCTTTGCCATTCATCTTTCTTTCCACTATTATGTATATTCAGTCAAAATGAATTTTCTTTCCTATTTTAATTTTTCAATAATACATTACACGACCACAGTA
Source organism: Pardosa pseudoannulata (assembly GCA_032207245.1). Taxonomy (NCBI): domain Eukaryota; kingdom Metazoa; phylum Arthropoda; class Arachnida; order Araneae; family Lycosidae; genus Pardosa; species Pardosa pseudoannulata. The sequence continues at coordinate 188,354,171 of CM063505.1, read as the reverse complement.
AAGTTTAGACATTTTAGAGGAACTTGCCCTTTTTTTTTAAAGAGAGTAGGATTTAATTGATTAGGAGACTCTCTCGCAAATATTCAAAAACTTTACTCAGCAAAACTAAAAACTTTTTTTTTTTTTTTTTGTAAATAAGAAACCGTTACTAAAAAGCACGCTTCTAGCATAGTATTATTGTTTAAGGCTTAAGTGTAAGTTCAACTGGGCAAAATTTACTTGACAATTCAAATTTTACAATCTAACTATACTGTGAAATGTAAATAAGCAGAAGAATAAAAGACTTGTGTTAATATCCATCACCTTAAAATTAATATAATTGGTGCCGTAACAGACAATTCAGTTACCTCTAACATCTACTGAAGTTTTAAAACAAAAATTTTCGGGTTTTAGAAATATTCCATACATTTTATGTATATCTCCAACCGTCTGATATTACATAGAGTTTTTGACTGTTTACATTGTAGGATATAAAATATAGTTAATATATTTCAAACTGCAAATATCTATTCTTTTCTAAATTAAAATAATCATTATAAATATGTTGTACATAGAAAAATATATATTTTAATTGTATTTCCAGCAGATGCTAACGTTAACAACTTAGTTTTATTTCATGGCTTAAAAGATATCCAATCAATGAAAGCGACACTGTTTTACGTAAAAGGGATGTACCTGGAACATTTTATATAATGCTCTTTTTGAAACAATAATTAATAATAAATAATCTTTTAAGGACTTAGTTTAAAATTGTAAACACCTGCATGTAAATATCATACTAATATCATATTATATTTTGAATGTTTACTATCTCCCAAACATACAATGAACTACCATCTGCTTGAAACGAGTCTGAAAATCATAGAGAGTTGTTAATTATATCAAAGAATGAGAAGCAATTTTTATTAGATATATATCATATTCTAAGAAAATTGCAACTACATCATAAATTATAATTATCCGGAATAAGAAGTTAAGTGAAGGGTTTTTATCAAAATTAATTTATTATTTTACGGATATTTTTTAAACACTTTAGGTGCATTTCTAGCAATCATATTTATTTAAATTACTTATTTACCTGGTAAAGTATAAAATAAATGTCATTTTAAAGTAATATCCTTCGAAACGTAAACTCTCATTTCTGTCACAGAAAGAGCTTTTACAGATGTGTAGAACGATAAAAAGGAATGTTTTTACTATTTACATTTTTTTTCTCTAAATATTTTTCTTGAATGCTTAAAATAGTAGCTAGGTATAGCTTTAAAGTTCACTATCACCTTAAAAATATTTAACGTTTCTAGATCATAGAGTATTGTTAATTTCAAATGACGTTCAGTGAATTACTCTACAATAAGTATGCAATTTAATTTATAATGGAATAAAAACATTACCACGATATTAGTCTTTTATATTTCAATTACGTCTGAATACTTTAAAAAAAATGTACATAGTCAGAGATTCTGCAAGCTTAGAGTCACTAAAAAACTTATGCGTTGAAAGCCCTGAATTATCTAATATTGTCACAAAGTTCGAATGAACATACCGTTTAACTCAACAGACTGAAGCTAAGTAGCAACTCGCAACTTTACAAGATCGAGCAGTTGTCTACAGTTAGTGGGTATCAGCTTTTATACCCGAGCAGAATATTCGAGAAATAACTAATTTACATATTAAAGAAAGATCTAGAACGTTCAAGAACATAAGGAAACAATACATAACATTTTTAAATTAAAAATCCGTACTTTGGATCAACCGTCATAGCAAGCATCGAACCCACAATCTTCGGGTCTGGATCGCTTTGACCATTCGGCCACTGAGCTCGTTGGCAAATCTTCTTTATGCGACAATATTGTCACTAGCTCGATTGTTTTTGTTTTCCCGCCGATGGCAGCGAGAAAAGAGTTGAAAAAGAAAATAAAGTTGTTGTTGCTGATGTCGAATGTTTCATTTTTGAATACTAATTTGCTCTCCCAAAAGACTATTTTTTAGAGAATAGAACAAATATCATTAAAAATAAAGTAATGATATTTAGTTTATAAAAACTACTCTACGAATTATACAATAAAAAATTTTGAATTACATAAAACTTACACAACACAAAAAATTATTACTTCTAATTCCTTTCGAATTTTCAACAGATTTACATTAACTTCCTACATTCAATAACAGCTGTTTCGGTTCATTTTATAGTCAATTACCACTTTGAATAAAGCTTTGATAAAAATTTTACTTTCATCGCCCACAAATGATTTAATATAAACAAAAGGCATTTATTAATTAAAATTATCCCATTCCACAAAAAAAAAAGAATAGAAGATGAGTAAAATTGTGCATTCTACCAGAACCATCTACAATACACGAGAAATCACTCACCATTTCTTTAAACAAGATAAAACATTCCTTTTAGGATTGTCTAACGAGGAAAACAAAATACCGCAAGAACTTACTAAAGAAATTTCATTACGATTACGTAGTCATGGCATAAATTCCTAGGTGGAAACTAGGAGAATAAAATCTATTTATACATAATGCAGTTCATCACCGCAAATTTATGTTCCAAAACGTGCAATAAATGTCGGAACATTATTGCCAGACCCAGACACCTTTAAAAACAGAAAAGAGCATCTACTAATCTTCTTTTAAAACACTCTAGTTAATTATTTAAGAGGTGGTGCAATATTTGGGCATCGCATACTCTAAACCTGTTTCGGAACCGATTCGAACACGGGAAATCGCACCAACCTTCCACAAACAGTTTGTCAAAGGCGTGTTCCTCGAATACGTTGTATATAGAGATATATATATACTTGGAAGAAAAAACCCCCTCTTTGATGACACTTGTGGCCTGCCGGCTCACTTTAACGTTCTTAGCGGGGTCTCGATGCCAAAGGGTCACGTGTTTAAGCTTTTATACCAGTTCAATGGTCGGTGACTAAGGAGCCATTCTTAGAGTTACGGCACATTGTTGTAAAGTTAATTTGGTGAACTATTAAGGCAGAAGCACGCACTGTGTATCTATTTTTCTGTTTTTTATTTTTTGTAATTTTTTTTTTTAAACTAAGGTTTTAAAACTGGGTTGAGCAAGTTTTCTCCTTCCGATTGAACAGCAAATTGTGTAATTTCCATTGTGTTTACGCAGAAAACAATGAAGCATGAACTGTTAAAAAAAATCCTATCGACAAATTTGAGCTAATTCAACTCTTTTCCGGTCCACCAATGCTAATACGATTAGGACAATAATTCATCATTATATTTAAAGGGTTACGCCCATTTCAGGCTATATCCTCTAAAGTATGGAATTGACATAAATATATGATTTGTTGTGTATGCAATTTAATAATTTTCTCTAAAGTATTATCTATTCTGATGTGGAAAGAAATTTCACTAAAGTCAGATATTAAAAGGATTTCACACGCAATCCTGATGTCTTGGCGTAAGGAAAAAGTTTCATTCAAGTTGTGAAATTCTCAAAATTAAGAACACTAAAACACTGCCTTTGTTCACTTAGGGGGAAAGAAGGAAATTTTTTTAAAGATTTTTCTTACAGGAATAAAAGGAAGGATAAATTTTATGTAATCGGTATTGCGTAATAGATAAGAATCGATCTAATATTTTAATATAAATACACATACCTGGACAAGTAAAAATATCATGATATATTTAGTTTAAGTTTTTGGGGTCATTTTCGTAGACACCGAAGAATGTATTTTCCAACAAAATAAAAATGCTTTCAATAAAGATTCCTTTACTTCAGTTTTATGGAAGTTCTTTTATCTTCTACAAAAAGTGCTAAGCAATACACGAAATGGCTTTAGTCAATGATGTTTCGTATCTTTTACATAATCTTTATTTTATGTATTTCGGAAATATGTTTCTTTTTTTCCCATTCATTTAAGCAATACACAGGCTTAGCACATATGTTACACCATCATATGTTAAATACATATGATGATTTCATTTTAATTCCATATTCTTATGAATAAAACTAAAATATATAATAAATAAATATCATTAATCTATAATGATTATAATGAATCATATACATAATAACCTAGCTACTTTTCATCACTCTTCTTTTTGATTTCCCAACTTTTAAAAATAATTCAAAATACGTAGACTGCATTAATGGCATAATTCACTAATTACTGGCTGATTTCTAAGATCAAAAATTTAATATTCATGCATTTGGCCTAAATAACTCCCCAATGCATAATAGGCATTTGAAATAAGTTAATTCACTAATCACATCAAAATATCTCCGGATTATTTTTATCTAATCGAGATCAGCTCTATTGGAATTTTTTTTTTTTTTTGTTCTCAGGGTCTGAGAAGTGGAAAAATGAAATGATAAAGTATCGCTCAAAGGTTTAATTTAAAAACATTCTCGAGGAAAATGAAAACAAACTCTTATAATTAGAGTGCCATTAAACGACTTTGATGTTTTAGCATTAACGGAAGAGGAAAAAGAGTACACCTATTATTGCTTATTAGAAAAAGAAAAATTGATTAAGTTTTTCTCCTTAAATTAAAATAAGAGTCATCTACAAGGTCATAAATCTACTACAACGGTGCCGATACATTACGGAATGAGCAAAGTGTACCAATTTTTGTGATTATTGAATCTTTCTTATAATTATGAAGAAAGGTATAATAGCAGAATGCTATACCTTTCTTCATAATCTAAAGAAGAAATACATTTTTCAAGTTTTTTTTTTGGGGGGGGGATAAAATCTTGAAAACTTTCTATATTCTTATAGATTGTTTTTTCGATTCCTGTTAAAAAGAATCATTGTATATTGTATAGTTTAGCAAATATACCTTAGTGTGATGACCTAGATTTATTTGCAATAGAAACTAGAAATTCAATTAATACTTTATTTTTTTACTCTCTGACTAAAAATATATAACGATAATAATTCAACTGTTATGCATATCAACTGCAACTTATCAAAAGAGGAACCTATCGAAGACCGATCTATTTCACAACAATCTCTGAATTATTTACTACATGTTTTGTTTCTCTACCCTTTTTTATCCCAACTATACCTATATCTGAAAGCGAAAAAAAAAGTAACTACAATTCTTCCTTCTTCACTGATTTTCCATTTGTTGGTGATGTCCCATTTGTTAGAAAAGCATATTTCGAGTTTGAGTTTAGGTGCAACTGATCTGCTCAGTGAACGGATACATTTATCGTCCCACAAGAGGAGGAAGAAAAGAAATAAAACAAGGAAAAAAACTTACCCCTTCTTTGCATGAAATTAAATAAGTCATCTAAGAACTCTCTTCTCCTGGGATCATCACTGATTTCGTAGAGCTAAAGAGAAAAAATAAAAGAATGCATTAAAAAAAAGGAATGTTACATGAAGAGTACAGTTTTTTTACAGATAAATAAAAATATTTGTACAGTAAAAGGCTATAAATAAAATTAATCGTATTCAAAAATTCTTTCAAAATTTATGAGCATCACTAATATAATATTTCAAATCGGTGAACCGGTAATAATTTCGGTTGATCCCATCTTCATAAATGTATTAATCCAATAATAAAAAAATGATTATATGTTTCATTAATATAATTGATTAACAACTTTGTTAATAATTTAGAGCTTGAAAATTTTTGTCTGTATTGAGGGTTAAAGAGAGTTAGTAATAAACCGGTAAACACAAGAGATATTTTAATGATTTGTTCCTGGGTAATTAGCATGAAATGATTCGTTCTTGGGGTGAATACCATTGCAGTACAAACATACCAGCACACTAGAACAAATTATCTTGGTTCCAATAGCGTGGAATGTCTTTTACGAAGAAATATGGAAATAAAATTAAATAAAAAAAACTTCCTTCCAGAAACTATATATTTTATGTTTAAGTGTCTATGTCTGAAACACTGAAAAGCAAAAATGTATTCCTTGTTCCAATCTCAAATCACTGAGATCTTCCATACAGCAACTCAGAGATGGCAATGTTAAATGGATTAAAGACAGCCAGTGTGAATGTGCGCAAAACGCCTAATTGAGCACTGGCGGTATTTCAACTAACCACGAGTAGATCCAAATCTTGACAGCTACTGGACTGAGCCCGTCAACTTGCTTGTTGTATCAATATTCTATTTGCCATGCATTCTCTCAAGAGAAACCCCATGCTAACAATAATGAGGAAAAGGATAAGGATTCCAACACAGTCGAATATCACAGTTGCAGCCCCTTTGAGCTCGTCCCTTATCATCAAACTCCATTCCGCCTAATTTGAGAGTCGCATAATAACAGTACTCGTGTACCCCTCCAGATAAATCACAGACAATAGTGGGAAAATATCGAGAGAACACAAATAATCTGCTTGGATAATCGCGAGTTTAGGAGAAAGAAAAAACAGTAATGCTAAAAAGAGTCAATAAAGACCTGGTCTGGGTCCGGGTGCATACGATTTTCTGTCACGCTGTAATAATTCTGGATGGTAAACAGCATTTGTTTACGACTGTACCGCTCAGAAACAACCAGTAGTTTGATTAAATTTCCCCTTTATCAACCATTAAACCTCAGAAATGATCAGTTTCACTTGCTCTTCTTAACTAACACGAAGCGGTATGTTATAGAAATTTTCCAAATGTGGTTGTTAAGGAAAACAAAGTGCACATTTTTTAACATCTAAATAAAAGTAAGCTTTCGATCAAACGCTCTAAAGAAATAATAAAAAAGTTGACATTAAGGTCTCTGGTAAGTTTAAAAATTTATTAGAAAAATATTAAGATTATATTAGGACTTAAGATGTTTTGAAATTTATCTTATATTTTTAAGAATATTTTCAGTTTGAAAGGTAACCTAGATTTTTTTTTAACAGAAAATATTTTATGTAGTTCTTGTAATTTTATAAGTGTTCTATACTAAATTATGTTTGCAATAAAAAGAAAGATTTCATTCTACGTTGCTGAAATAACATGTATTTTATCATCGGTATTTTAAAAGAAAACAAGTATAAAATAAATGGTTGCAATTTAATGCTGTGCATTTTTTATTGAGAGATCGATATCAAACAATAACAAAAGAAAATAATTTCAGTATCATTTATTTAGAAACTAAAGTATTGTATATTTCAGTGCCTATTAATCATCTCATCTAGTGAAATATCAAGTAGTCCAACAATTTTTCGTGATCAACTACAAAATTCAGTAACATTTGTGTTGAACAATAATACAAACAATTTGTGTGAAACATTAATACAAAATACATAAACTCGTAACAATTTTCACGTAACTTTGTGAGAAAGATGGTGGCAAAGAGAAAGTCATCTTACGTCAGTTTTAACTCAACATCGATGATAATTGTGCGGTGTATGAGTATCAACTTTCACCGTTGCCTTTGGAAGGGGGAGGGGAGTATCATTTAGCACCGGGGGATTCTGAAGTCGAGTAAAAAGTGACCGAAAAGCACAGACAAAATGCTCATCCACTGCTCCATTTCTCAGACTCGTTGACATGTGATTAATACATACTTAAGAAGAAAGAGAAAAAAATCAGTTATCTGTTTAGAAGGAAATGACTTTGCGAGGGGGGCAGAAGACCAATGATATTCTTTTCTCCCACCCGAGAACGGGGGATACAGGAACGTAATTGCAGCTCACTTACTCAACGACAAAATGTTTGGCAATGGTTATGCCCATTCTGAAATTGAAAAAACCAACACGGCTAACTAGCTTCCTTTTTTTAAATTAAATAATTTAGCGTCGATGGTTGGAAGCCGCAGGTGTTCGAATCCCCGACTCGTGACGGGTTTTAATATTGATAGTTCTTAGGGGGAGGGTTTGACAGTTGCAATGGAACAAGATTGAGTACGAAGGTTTTGATTGTATTTTTTCGTATTTATTCTTGGACCTCTGTTTCTTTTTCTCCTTAACCTACAGTCATTCTTTATATGTTGTTTTCATTTTTTCCCCTCCTCTTTCGATATTGAGAATTTATAGCTATTTCAATGGATTAATGCGATCTGATAAACAGATAGGAAAAGAATGTATTCCCTTCCCCCCTACCCGTCTATGCAGTGTGTGTGTGCTTGAAATTATTAAAGAGTGTGGTCCAAACGCAACAGTAATGGATTCTTCACCGCCCCCCCCCCGTTCTCTTACCTCAACCCCCCTCCAAAGCTTTGACAGCTGAAGAAAAGGGGTCAAGGTCCTATTCGATGTTCGGTTAAATATATGTAACGGTGTAATAGATCAACAAAAGAAAAAGTCACGCAGGGTGAAACTAAAGATCGAAATAATAGAAGTTTGAATGGAGTAATTGAGAAAAAAAACATAAAAGATATTTTTCAAACCGGTTCCGCTGATTGTTTATTTTAACGAATCAGCCAAAATCATAAGCAAACGAATCATCAATTTCACTACATCATGCTTTTATTATAAAATAATTGCACTTCCTGTTTATGAAATTTAAGAAAATGCAAGAATAACATTTGATTTTGCACACAAGAGTCAGGAATAAATCCCTGCTCGTGAGAATACTAGCAATTTCCTAGTATCCATCAATAATCACATGAATTACTCAAAAAGGTTTGATTTATTTTCGATGACTAAAGTAAAATATTTACCAATATTTCATAGATAATTTCCTATGAATGGTGATTGTGTAATATAAACAAGCCTTTGCGCAAACTTAATTTTCTACACATACTTTTAAAGAAGAACTATCCAGTCGGTTATAAAGTTTATTCGTTGAAAAAGCACTTAGTTTACAAACTAAATTCAAAACTATTAATAATTCAGTTATTGTTGAATCCAAATCGGTATGCATGCTTTATCGCATTATAAAATAATTGTTAATCCGGGAAACTTACTATGTAATATATGTGAGAACAGAAAAGAAATTGAAAACAAAAAATATTCAAAAAATTAATAATTTTAGGAGGACATTACAAGACCTTTTCTTTTACATAGATATACATAGAAATATAATAAAAGAATAAAGTTAACTATAATAGATGCATTTAAAACTGAATACAGTGTAAAATAAATTAAAATAATAGTAATCATATTAGCGTATTCGATTACAGGAATATCACAGAAATCTAAACAAATTACACAGTCATATGCACAACAAAAATGTACTAAATAACAGGGTAACAAACTGAAAAATTAACGTTTAAATTACATTATGATCTTTATTGAAAAGACAAAAATTTTCTCTATTTAAATCCGTTCTTGAAATAATAAAGCACCGTGACACAAAACTTCCCCCAAAATGACTTGAAATCTGCATCATTATTATCAAGCCCAAATAAAATCGCGATTCAAATAATACCGAAGGCAAAGCAGTGGGGCATCAAAAACGTCTCATCAAAAATCAATGCCTAACTGCTTAGAACAGCGCCTTTGAAAACGTCAGGATCGTTATTATGACGATCATTATCATAGATGGAGGATCATTAATGAAAATGTCAGGCCGTTATCAATTACAAGAAACGGTAATACATAAGAAATCGGACTATCATGCAAATTTAATGATGAACGACTACTATGAAAAAATAATAAAATTCCCCCTTTTAGTCTGTGTTTAAGAGGGACAGTTTATCATCAACAAACTTTGTACACATACCTGTCGCTGACAGACTGAGCGGGTAATAAGTATTTAGAGGAAGACAGTTTTAACGTTTTTCATTTTAATATTAAAGATAATATTCGATGTGTAACTCTAGCCGATGATTGCGGTCCAATGATTAATGGTTAAATGAAGGCATTATGCGAGATTGGATGGGGTTTGAAATGCTTGTTTTGGAATTTAATAGTCTTGAAAAAAGGCATGTCGGAAGCAATCAAGAGTCAATAAGAAGCATCTTTAGTTGAGAGGCTTTAATCCGATTTTATGAAATCGAATAAATTAAACGGGATTGAAAATAAGAAATTGTTGCGATTTAATTCTCCTACATGCAGATAGTACTCTGATAATGAAATTGTTGAATAAGAGATAAGCTTTTTAATCAACAAGGTAACATAATGTGGCATTTAATAAATCAAACTTCTGATCCTTAAAAACAAAACATTGCCTTTCACAGCATTAGAAAGGTAAGTGTATGTGGCATTCAATAAAAGTTAAAGGGTTTAATTTTCATTTGTGAAAGTAGTAATAGTTAATAGATTATCAAAAACACGTAAGGGTTTTCAAAATCCTTATCATTTTAACAGTCCATAAGTTCTAATCATACTCGATAAAAAATTACCAACAACTTTAACAACATTTTTACCCAAAAGTAAAAATTATTAAATTTAATAAAACATTTTTCAAAACAAACACATTTTCTTTTTATATTCCCGTCAATTATAAATAAATAAATAAATTGGTATTAAAATACTGTCTATAATAATAAATATATTTAATATAAATAATATTAACCATTTAGTGTAAAATAACGAGATTGGCTAGTGATCGTATTTTCATTCCATATGATGAATTTCCATTCGTTACCTGACTGAAATTTCTGTTGATTATAACTTTATAATTAATATTAACCACTTATAGTAAAATAACGACACAAGTTAGTTGAGTTTTCATACCAATGACGAACTATATTCGTCATGTGACTAAAATTGCTGTTGATTATGATAATAAACAATCATTTCATGCAAATTTTAATATAATTATGTATGTTGTATCGTAAAGGATTAAAAATTGGCTATGTAATTAATCCATTTTTACACAGCAAACTTTTTATATGATGAAATGCAATTCATGGTGTTTAGTTTCATGAAAGTAAAACTGATTTATATAAACAGTTAATTTTAGACGAATAAGGTGATAGCATAGGTGCTACCTTCCTATCTGAAAAATCTGTAGTTTATTTCAGTAATGACATTTTTTAGCATATAGATAAAAGTATATATTTTAAAATGGGGAAAATAGAGAAAAATGGCAAGGTTTATTTAATCTATGAAAGATATATTAATCTAGTATTAGCAAATGCTTTAAAAAGTTAAAAAAATCTGTAGTTTATTGAAATAACATTTTTTAGTGTATACATAAAAGTAATTGAAAAGTGAAAATGGTATTATTTCTTCAATATATAAAACAAACATATTAATCTTTAGCATTTACAAATGCTATTGAAAATGTGAATGTGAAATTATTGCTATCAGACAGCAATAATTCACAACATAAAAGCATAAAATACGAATAAGCAATTGTATTCAATGATATCAAACAATATTTGTTACTTTCATTCGGACAGATACATTTCATTTCATTTGGATTATTCATTTATTTATTTTGTAAAAAAATACTTTCTGAATACGTTTACCAGAATAAGATACACTAAATATTATTAACTTTATATTACATTTATTAGAAGAGCGAATTTGAACTTCAGCTTCATTAATTGAATTTAAGAATTAGGTCATAGATCAAGATCAGATGACTAAATCAGAGAAGCATCGTTCAAAAATCAATAAACGGACAGGTCTTTAGCTGTCAAAAGCACTTTCTTGGAATTGACGACAAAGCATACGATAAGCATTCGATTATTTAGAATAACAGTACTAATAATGAAAAAGGAAAGTTAGTAAAGAAATAAAAATTAATAAGCATTAATAAGTGTTGAGAAAATATATAAATAAAGGAGAACTATTAATTGAACTCAATAAGCGATAATTATAATTGCATATGAATGGTAATAATAGTGACTTTCATACTGCCAGACTTTTAAATTTTAATAGGATTATATAATTTCAAACCAACTTCATAAATTAGAGAATATATGAACATCTCCTCTAATCAATGCCATAATTCACCTATTTTACTTTATAAGTTTATTTCTAGTCTTATTTTATTTCTAAAGTTATATTTTCTACACATTCAATCCATCTGAAAACTAAAAGCCATTTTGGTTTGGTTTGGAGTGCTACGGTCTACTTTTTGCAACACGAGGCCTAATGAGACCGGGACCTACAGCTTAAAGTCGATTCCGAACGGCTACGAACATCCATGCCACTGTGGGATTCGAACCCACGAACTCCGGTACCGAAGGCCAGCACCCTAACCAATCTGCCATTGTTCAGCCAAAGCCATTTTGAAATGCTGCTAGGGTTCATGTTAAAATATATAAATTTTCAGAAATTTAAACTAGTAAAAAGAAGAATTTCCTTTCACAATTTAGGATCGGAAGCTAAGTGGTCTAGTCTAAATGTAATATTTTTTATTTTATTTTCAAAACTCAATTAAGTGCAAAAATGTAAACTTAATACATAAATCAACATAGCTACAAAGCGATTCAAGTGTAAAGTAAGTTCTACTGTTGCCACCTATCAATAAGAAGTTTAACTACCTAACTATATGTCATTAATGGTCTACACTCCGAAGGGCCCAAATAAACTTGAACCGTAAAACCATTGCAGTATAACAATATTGATAGAGATATAACAAACCACCAGAGATAGGAATTAATAAATTTGTGATAAAATACTGGCTATAATAATAAATATATTTAATATAAATAACATTAACCACTTAGAGTAAAATAACGAGATTGGCTAGTGATCGACTTTCCATTCCACATGATGAACTACATTCGTTACCTGACTGAAGTGTCTGTTGATTATAACTTTATAACTAATATTAACCACTTATAGTAAAATAACGACACAAGTTAGTCCTCGAGTTTTCATGCCAATGACGAACTATATTCGTTATGTGACTAAAGTTAATGTTGATTACGATAATAAGCAATCATTTCATGCAAATTTTAATATAATTATATATGTTGTATCGTAAGGGGATAAAAAAATTTGCTATGTAATTAATCCATTTTTACACAGCAAACTTTTTATATGATGAAATGCAAGGATCTAGATTTTTTAAAGGGAAAAATGTTTTAAATTTACAACTTAAAAATTTACGTTTAATTCTCAATAGTTACACTTCACCTCTGATTCCCTCAATTCTTATGTTGATTCAAAAATATAAAAAATTCGTCTTCTACCTTACATTCTACCCTGGAATTTTCAACGAAAAGTTATCCTTCCAGAAACAAAAAAATTAATTTATAGATATCTTCGTTTTTATCATCTAGGAAGGAAACAAATCACCGGTGTACATTGGAACCAACTTCGAACTTTCAACCTATTTATACAAATGCTTCAGCTTCTTTGGATTCCTCAAGACCTCTTTGAACTGAACTCGTTAGAAAATAATATTCCCTTCAAAAATCTCTTCAAAGTTTTTTTCTTCTGATACTTGAACACCACCCACAAATATATGGTCAATGTTACGAAAGCGATAAATTTCATGCATCCACAGCAGAGAGGTGTGCGATACACTTTTACTTACACGGTGTAACAAATCTGATTTATGAACTTTGCTCCAGAATAAATCAGATTAAACAAGCATAGAAATGCATTAAGAGATTAAACTGCATGTAATGTAGATTATACGTTCTTAAATGCGGAACACGCTTCTCTTAGTGGATTATAAAGTATTCCTGGAATTTTACAAAATCACCGTATTTATCAGAGTTTTTAAGAAGGTAAAGGATCTTTAACTTTTTGAGAGACTTATAAAGAAAAGATAGTCAGGGCTCTTAACTTCACAGATGTTACTTTAGTGGCATGCGAAAGTTAAGACAAAATTACTTAAAAACTACTTTTGTAAATTCTTTTGTTTAGTTGCGTGAAGTTCAGCTGGTGATTTACTTGAAAGACATTTAAGGGATCAAAATATGCTTTAAGAAAACTCTAGACATTTCATTTAACAATAAATTTTTAAAAAATTACACCGAGTTATCTGTCAATCAAAAATCTCTTCATGATGTTTAAAAATCTTCATAGATTATTAACAGGAAGTTCAAAACATAATATTCCAAAATTCTAAAGACATAAATTAAAAAAATAATCGAATGAATAATAAGTGAAACTATAGTATGACAAATACAGATATTTCGGGTAAAATTAGAAGCGGCATCCACCTTTATGCAAATACTGAGAGTTAGTTCCAAATGTAACTTAAGTAAACGTAATTCAAAATGAGGTGAAAGACAAAGTCCATTCAAACTCACAGTCTCTGCTTCCAAAATATTAAACCGAAAGTTAAAATTAAAAAAAGCTTCCGCAGACCACAATTAATGCTGCAACTGCCTTCCAAACCATCCTCCGCAGCTGCATACTTTCAATAACCGATTCCCTACTTTAAAACGGGCGGCAAATCGCGAGAACAAGGACAAAGCCCAGAAGATGCCAGAAAATTTTTAAAAACAGCTCTTCTCCTCCCCCTTCCATTTCTCCCCCGTTTTATTCTTTTCCTAAAGCCTTTTTCGCATTTAATCCTGGTCCCCAAATGGAAGCCGTTCCCTGACAAGTGACGTGCCTGATGTGACACTAATGCGAGCAGAATTGAGTTTGGTCTGCGGATTAACCGCAATTAAACTGTCCGGACGCTAACAATTATCAGCGCGGCAGCCTTATCAAATTTACAGATGGGCCATGCTAAAGGTTGCCTCGTTAATTACCAGGATAGCTCCTTGTGTTGCTCGGTTTTTGTGGGTATCGGTGGGGGCATTAATTTAGAGAGAGGAAAATTGTTGCCTTCTAATTACAACGAGCGGAGGTTAATTCGGCCTGTCACAAGCGAGAGGGTTGTGTTTATTCAGCCAAAGTGACGGCCCTTAAAAGGTTTCCTTCGTTTCGTTGGGTGGTCGGACAACCCAGCGAGCTTCAAACTCTTTTTTTTTTCTCTCTCTCTTTTCCTTTTCTTAACTGGAATGTGGAAGGCACGATTCTACAATTTTAAAAGTGCCGCTTGCCTCTCAGTGATATTACTCTGAGAACAAACCTAAAAAGCAGAAACTATCATACTACAGAAATTCATCTAACAATGACTACATAATGGCTTTTTTTTTCTATTGGCCAGGAGCTGCAATCAGTACAAAGACCTAAGAACCACACATTTTGATAATAATATAGAATGATTAGATTTGTTTTGTTTGGAGTGCTATGGCTTACATTTTTGCTACACGAGGGTTAATGGGACCAGAATCTACAGTTTATACCAGATTCCGAGCTGTTACGAACATACATTCAATCATAGGGTTTCGAACCCACGGACTCTGATTCCGAATAGTAGACCAAACCGATTCAGCTATCATGCAGCACAGAATGATTAGATGCAGAATTGAGTGGAAATGATTATTTACTGGATTAGTAAAAAAGAATGTTAGTAAAAAAAAATCGTACATAGTTATAAATTTTCTTTGACTGGTTAATAGCTGTGTAGCAAAATAAACAGAATAAATTATTCTACATTATCACACATTAAAGAAATGCAACATTTACTTAATGTTAGCAGATTTTTTAATATTAATTATTCATGCATAATTGGTTTACTGAAGAGGAATATATAAAATTTAATATAATTAATACGAGATAATGTTAATTCGTGTAAATTAAAGTACTACAGCAAGATTTGTCATGTAACATATAAAACAAATGAAATTATTTAAAACCCATTAGGAAAAAAATTGACTTAACTAAAATAAATCTTCGTTGCAAAATAGCAGTTCCTAACTGATAGATTTTGAGTTAAAAAAAAATCGCAAATAAAAAAAATGGTATAATTAAAATTTATATATATATATTGAAGAAAAAAATTTCTACCAGATAATAAATATCATTTAAATTTGAGAGCGAATTCTCAAATCACAAGTTCTCAAATCACAAGAACTACACAGTAATATTGGTTTGAAATCAATTTAAATTGGTTATTATTTATTAGTTTAGAGTTCTGTTTTTAGTAAGTTGATATGGTTTTTTTTTTTACATTTACTTTTAAAGCGAAAGTTCTAACATTCGAAAGCAACAATGTTGCCACTGTAAGAGTTCTTTTAAATTAGTTTCTATCGTCGTGCATCTGAACGGCCAAATCGTAACACCACCAGGGAAGCAAAACTTACCACAAAAGAGGGTAACTTTCACATTAGGAAATATATATTAGAAGAGTTTAATTTCGGATATTTCTAAATAATTCATCAAATCCCAAATCTGATAAGAAATAAGCAAAAATCTGGGTTCGATAATTTTAATGGGGCAGCACATTTCGCTAAGTAGCATTGTCTTAATCTCTTTAATAAGCCAACGCCCCATTTTTAAACACCAGCCCGACCCTCTAAATCTAGCCCAGTACCGCCTTTTGGTCGCTACCGGGCTGGCAAAGTCCTACCTACCTTTCTCACCTTAATGATAAATAATAATTAAAGTGGCCCACATTGACGAAAACAGTTGGAGGAGATTTCCCATTTCTCCCCCCCACGGCACTTGTGATTAATTTGGGCTGTCATGTTTTATGAAACCGCTCGCTACCTGTAACTCCGCCTACCAAGGTGAGTTTAAAACCTGCTGATGGATAGTCTATTTTTTTTCGCCGCTTATTTTATCGCCGCATTTCAGACGCTTAACCTGTTGAGTGTCAAAAGGACATTTTAGAGACAACAAAGAACTTGGCAAACACACCGCACACAATGACGGTTTGCTCGATGGCGACCAAATATACTAAACCCGAAGAGCGGCAATCAATTAACGAGTCAAGTAGAATATTTCTATTCCCCATGCACTATTTAAGTTTGATGATGAACTATGATAAATTCATTGATTGTATGCTAAAAGGAACAAATTAAGGATTGAATATTGTTCTTCTTCCATGTGTCATACACTTTTTTTTTATAAATAACTAGTATGAGCTACTTATTTTACTACTATCACAACGTTAAAAATAAATAAATAAAAAAAGGGAAAATATTCATAATTGACCTGTATCAAGAGTAAAATTGTCATACCCGATAAATGGCAAGAAAATAATTTCTGCTGTTTTAAACAACTGCGTGCCTAACTTAAGTAGCCCATTAATATTTTTTCTAGAATTTCAGTAAAACAAAACAATGATGAAAATGAAAATTCAACCATTTATATTTCTTAAAACTTTGTTTATCGCAAATGGAAAACAATTAGATCATTTCCTTACTAAATAACAAAATTTAAGTTTTTAAGTATATTTTGGATAGTTATCCAATTAGAACATATACTTAGAATATAAAAGAATATATATTTAGAATAAAAATCAATCTCAGTACTCACTCTTAATTCAACATAAAATTTTCGAGAAATTAGTTATAAAGTGATTACAAAATATAATTCCTCATCCGATATTACTACTGAGATCCTGAATGTTCATAATTATTACACATTATAAGGAGTTTAAACAGCTCTATTTAGTTTTTAAATCTAAAATGATAATGCTTTGTTTTTCTATTCATCATTCAAAATTTCTTTACAAAGAGTAAGTAATTATATGTAGAACGTATATTAAATACGACTATCTTCTTTAAATATGAAATTACAAATGATTGTGTATGTTCAATTATCTTTTTGTTTTACAAGTATGCTTGATATACAGACATATAATCTCCTTCCATTGAAATAAATCTAAGTTTAATTTCTTTAATTTATTTCTTAATATCATGATATTTTGAAATAATAAAATGGTCCCACATAGCAATTCCTATAATTTTTTATCCCAATCTTTATCCAGGTACACTATATGTAAGTGCTGACAATGCATAGCGACAAAAGATAAGGGAAACGGGATTAATTAACAAAAACCGTTCACCACATTTCAAAGGTTCACAAAGCAAGAAAAAAAAAAGACACCACCGAAATTTACGACTCGTCCCTTGATAAATGGCCTGATCAGACAACATCAATCTGGTCGAGTCTCCCAAATGGTCCCCCGTCACGTTAATGGACCATGAGAATGAATGACCGGAGACCAAATCATGGGGGGATAAACAGATCAGGTACTCAATTCTATAAACAAGAATCTCTAGAAGTCCACTTGATGGACACGTATTGGATGCGCAGGTTGTTGTACAGGGGGGGCAAGAATGAAGATATGCACCTATAGCAACCCTTCGAGCAATATAAGGAATTTACAAAGGGGAAAAGGGGGCTGTAATTCTAGGAGAAGCCAAGGTCAAAACGGTCAGATCAGCAATCAGCGCGCCGGCCCCTCAATATCCGTGGACTGTCCCCTCCCCTATGGGGAATAATATGGATATCACAGTGACCCATCGGTCTTCCCTTGACTTCTGGGTCAGTTTTTGGAGGGTGAAACATAAGCATGGTATTTTCAAGGCGAGGAGTTCGTCTGGATTGGATTCCAGACATCCCCCCCTTCACTTTTTCACGGCTGAGAAGAAAGGATATGGGAAAAACAATAACTATACCAGATTCTCAAAAGATAAATAAACTTTTGATTATTTCTACGCAGTATACGATGCATTACAGAATACGAATATATAACAAGTCTTGTTCACTATATTTAAAATTTTATTAATCATTATAAAGCTGATCAATTGATATTCTCAGACTGCTTTAGAATTTGAAAGCATCATATGTATCAATTGTGTTTCAATCATGAACAGATTTATGAAAAAGCAATTTAATTTTTGTTTGTTTAAAATTCCATTTACAACACTAAGCAAGACAATTTCTTTTTTTTTCTTTTTTTTTTTTTTTTAATTTTGACATATTCAATCAGTATATATTTCAACTAATACTTCTTCCTATACTAACTAAAGGAGATCATTAGTATTTTATAGCATGCACAACTTAAAACAAGTATATACCAGTTGAAAATATTGAATTAAGTAACTTTTCCCATCTTATCTTTTTGAAAGCTAAAATAATATAATATAGTTGTATTTCGAGAGTCACTGGTTGACTTTTTTTAATCTCCCACTTTAGCAAATTTGTCAAATCATCGTAATAAAATTTTATCTCAAACTCCCTTATGACTTTTCTTTTTAGTCCCTTCGTGTTTACCCTTCATGTGAGAAAGTGAAACATACTTAGTGTAAGAAATCTTGATCTTTTAAAGTACGAATAAATAAACTATGACGTAATTTGTGTGAAACCCCAATTTTTTCCAGCTTGATATACAACAGTCGATGAATCTCTCTCTGAAAATCATACTTTAAAGTAGTCGGACGTAATGTTTACATGAGTAAATTCAACAAACATATCTTTATGAAATATTAGGTAAAAGGGAGAAATTTAAGAAGTTGCTAAAAAAAATAGATAAATAAATCCCTGAAAGATAGTAACAACTGGTAGTTAGAAATTTTTGATAAAACTATTAAATAAACGGTTTTTTCAAATTGAAAATACGTTGTTTACGAAGTTGGTTTACTCGAAATTGAAAAGGAAGTAATTTCCAAACAAGACTACTAGATGGAGTCTAAGAATTCATTAAACTGTTTTATCCAAAAGAGGGAAAAACAGGCATTAACATGGGTACTGGATCGCCAATCGTTTTATACCGGACAACTCAAAAACATTGGAGAAAAGGGAAAAATGCGACGTGTTTAAAAGTGTAACTAGGTCATTGCTTTGTAACAGAGTGTTTATTCTGTAAAATTAGATTAAGCAACGATGCATGGAAGCTACAATTGACATGTTTACCATAAGATGAATAAATCAAATTTCATTATTTATCATAAGCGTGACTATCGACGACGATTATCAAATATATTAAAAGCACATGTGATATATGCAAATCTATTAAATGTCATTGAGCTACATTGCTGTGGAATCACATCTCGATCGGAATTGGCATCTGTCTACTGATGCATAGAGATAAATTCGAAAAATAAGCAAATCATTTTCACAATTAGATTTATCAGCTACGAAATGAATTTTAAGCAAACAATTTCCATAAAAATGCAACAAAAACAGAATGATTAAAATCCCAAAACAAGTAAAAGGTTGAAGCTGAAAATGTACAATCTTCATCGCAAAAGTTTCAGACAGGTGTATTACTACACTTACTGTATGAAATTAAATAAATTTAAAAATAAAATCAATTAGAACGTGATCCACTTTTCTTTATCTCCTTGTCTACACTTTGTCGTACTTTTACTTTTAACTATTCATGATTGTGAAGAGCATTTCTTCAGATAATACACTTATAACTTAATTTTTTATGGTACATTTAATATGGGCAATAACTATACCAGATTCTCAAACGATAAATAAACTTTTGATTTAGAAATAATCAAAAGTTTATTAAACAGTTTACGATAGATTACAGAACACGAATAAATTACAATTCTTGTTCACTATATAAAAAATTTTCTTTATTCTTGAGAATTCAAAGTAACTGAAGCTTTGATTTACCAGTTACTGTTTCTGAAGAAGATTTGTTTCAAGCATATATGCATTCTAAAAATACCGAATTATTCTAACCTAGAAACAATCTAGGTATTTTAAAAGTGATTATTTTCATGACTTTAATACCTTAATAAAGGCTTTGATATTGCGAACTTAATACTAAATAAACTGTTTGGGACATGCTTATTTTCCACGGACTCAAAATTAAAATTGCGACCCAATATAAGAGTGTAACAAAATAAAACTTGAATAACAGTAAACATTTATGGTAATTTATTTTAAATATCTTCAAATTAACGCTAGATTTACCATTAATTGACATCACCCTATTTCTATGAAAAGGGGTCAAGTGATTCATTTATGTATTTAAATAGGGAAAATATAAAATGACCTACCTATTTATTATGAAATTAAAGTAGAAATAGAAAGTTTAATATTTTTTTCTTTTTTTACAATCTGCAAGTTTTTTTAAGTAAATTAAAGAAAAGTTTTCTTAGAATGGTCAAAATGAAAGTCTGTTAATCTCCTTTTAATACCCATGTATAATTATTTAGAAGACTTATTTCTATACCACTCTGTTTTCCTTTTTTAGTTTTTTTTTGATATAAAACTAAAATAATAGGGAAATGATGTTTACATACAACTTTTGACAGAAATATTTTAACTAATTTTTGTTCTCAATTTTTTAAAAGAAGTTCGAAAACACAGTGAAAAAGGAACAGTTAAATAATCAACTAAGGAGCTTATAAGCCCAAATTATGAAAATAACATTCGCTTACACCGAGACCCGTTCAAAGATCTAAAATAGTATCTATTCATTACAGAAGCATGCGTCCCCAGCGTCAAAGTCCCCCCACAATTTCAGCGTTATAAAAAGGTCTTGTCTAGAACGTATATAAAGAGGGGTGTCATTTTAACAGAAGAAAGAGGTCCCCACTGCGAAACAACCATAGAAAATCTTAAAGCTAATTTTATAACCAACCCGAAAGCATTACTTTACTGCCTATGACTCACTCTAAAATATGGAGGCAACACATGTATATATATCTTTTGTGTTCGTTACAGAAATTCACTTGTGAAGTTTTTCAAATAGTCATGCACAATATCTTACAAAAGCTGTTAAAATATTATGCATTATCTTTTCTTAATCAAGATTGAATATTTTAAAATTTTGATTTACAACAAATTATGCAATAAAAGAATAATAAAAATTAATTTTTTTTCTTTACGTTTACGAGCAATATTATTAAGAATTACTAAAATATTCGATGACAAAAATCACTTATCTGCAAGTTTAAAATAGTCCTTTTTCTCATAAGAACATGCATGGATAATACACTAGTCATAATATTCATACTGCAGATTCGATAAATTAACTATCGCATATTATAATAGCCTAAATTATAATAGTATAAATTACATAAGATTTAAAATATGTTTAGATATGTTATACGTATAGTTAGGCATGTTTAGATACGTTGTAATTATAATTTCCTACACGGGTCGCCATTTAGCCACCCTTGGGCTAAAGTACAGAAATTTATTTGAATTTCTTTCATCCTGTTTCGCTGAATGTAGGCTCAGAATATTTTCGAGTTGTCTATGAAAAGGAACATCACTGAACGAGGAGATTTACAAATGGCATTAAAAAAAATTTAAAAACCCACATTAACAAATTGCTTAAACTCACAGGCCTCGACCTTATAATTATTACGTTTTGATTTTTTAATAATTTCTATTACATTTGCTGCCATTTTTAATTAACGCCTACTTTGGGATTCTTAATATATAGATAGGTAGATAAAATAGATATCGCGTTAATAAGTTATAATATTTTAATATTTAGTTTAATTAACTATTATGAAAGAGGAAAGAGCTTTCAGGCATTTTTTCTTGTACATAGGGCGGTGATCCAGAAAAATTTGGGAATCACCAGTTTACACAAAAAATACTGCCATGAAAAGATTTAAAAACCAACATTTTAGACAAAAATGTGGATATCATCGATGCTAATATAAACACACAAACAGATAAATATATAAGATTGTATGTATATGTCTAGGGATATGCATTTTTATTAACTTTTCATAACTGTGAAAATAAAAACTTTCCTTACTAAATAATGAATCCTTACTAAATGTCAATGGGCTATTCCCGTAGTTTTTAATAATGATTTCGCCCTTTGCAGAACAAATGTGAAACGTTTTGACAATTAATTCCGCAAATGTTCAATCGCATATTATGCATTCCTTTCAAACGACAAGAAAGATTGTGTTTCCCACCCACATAAGGGAACTTCCCCCGATGTGCCTCGCTATTTTAATTACCTACCTCACTTCTTCTGAAACATCAGGGTATGTTACATTTTTTCTTACGGAATGTACTACTTATTATATTTCAAGCCAATAATGAGAGATTGTAGAAATAAGTATTTGAATCACATAAAGCACTCACGTATGCTTCAAATGATTAAGGTATTCGGCTATGTTTCATATAGCCAATTCTGATGAAGACAGGCAAACAAACAGAGAGACAGACAGACACACACACACACACACACACACACACACACACATATATATATATATATATATATATATATATATATATATATATATATATATATATATATATATATATATTATTATTATTTTATTGGAGAAATTATTCTCTTAAGTATCCAAATCAGCTTATGTGTTCGATACCTAATGCACATTCATTAGAATCTTAATGATGACTATTTTTATATTAGCTGATAAACCAGGAGTAGACGTAAGATGATAACTTTAAATGTATTAGTGATGAGAGAAATTGCTTTTGGGGGAAGGAGGCTGTTACCCCTTACGGCTCTGATTATGATTTTAAAAATTACCGGAATATTTTCATGAAATTTTAATGTGCAATATATGTTGAGAATGGAATAAACTGTAGATTTAAATATTTCAAAGTTTTATGAATAGTTCTATTTAAGTTCATTAGCTGTTTTTACATGTTCATGTATAAAATTTTTTTTTAATAAACGATAGCATTATTCAGATGAGTATATCTCTCAATACTCATCTGAAATTTGATATTATCTAGCTTATATTGCAGTATATTACATTCTCCATAGTGCACAGTTTATATTATCAACGAAAAGTGTGAAATATTAAAATATTTTCAGTTATAATCTAACTCATGATTTATCAACAAAGATATGTTTTTATGTACTAACAAGGAAACATTAATATTTGGCTTTCTTTATAAAAATGGATGTTGAATGCAGTCACGTACCTTAAATATAGCAGGAATTAAGAATAATATGTAATAGTATAATATATAAGACTAGAACTTAAAACAATTATTACACATTAAAATTCGATGAATTAAGTTTTTTTT
>CM063505.1:188088101-188325601 GCA_032207245.1 Pardosa pseudoannulata | reverse complement strand
CTCCAACGCCGTTTTGCGACCCATTTGCTACAGCTTTTAACATCTGCAGGGACAAGAGGTTCTATTGCAGCTATAATTCGTTAAACGAGAGTTTTTACGGTGTACTTCCCAATCTCACATCTGTCGATCTGGTAATTACAATCTTCTACACAGCCATGAACAAAAAAATATATCGTTCCTGAAAAGTTCCAAGTGTAAGCTTAGTACTTTTGTATTACCGAGAGGTCTGGCTGCTTTGGAAGAATTAACCTGGTCTTTTAATAAAAGAGAGCACTGTAGTTCGTATGTTACAGGAAGTTAGTCATGCTTTGAATAAGCAGAAAGTGAACCAAAATCTATTTTTCTTCTCCCTATTGATTTTTAAAAGTATGCATATGAGAGAAAATAAAATCAAGAAGCGCTTTATTGGTAGTCGACAAACACGGCCAATGTCATATATAAACAAAAGAAATAAGTTAACCAATAGTACAAACTAATCTATATGCAGATTATATATAAATAAAAGAGATCTAGATTGCACATTTATTGTTTTCCTCATTTCTGTATAAAGCTTTATTTATGTTTATAAATATTAGTTACATGTCACGTTAAAATTAAATTTTGTATATAACACAGAACGCATTGTACGAACGGTGAAGAAAAGGGTAGAATACCTTTCATTCGTCATAAATTTAAATCATTCCATTAAATCCTTAATTTTCAATGTTTGAAAGAATTTCTTTATAATGAAACACGCATTATTCTCATGCTATCATTTAGCCCGAAATTACTACTGATTATAGCTTAAAAACGCAATGTGCTGAGGATAAATGATAAAAGTAATTCTGCAACATGGTTATTTGACACGCCTCAACGTGAATTCAGGTTAAAATAACAGATCTTAAATCTCTCAAGGTAAAAATAATAATGCTGGCAAAGTCATTACTTGTAGAACTCATTGCATACAAAATTTTGACTCTACAAAGTATGGCATTCTTCATGAAACAAAAGAAATGTTAATTAGCGTAGTGTTGTTCTTTTAAAATTCCAGAACTATCATTTTAATTTTAAGGTATTCTTTTGGCAAAAGCAACATCAGATTGTGTTAATGCATTATAAGTAATCCCTGTATTATAAATTTTGTAGCTCCTCTTTCTAGAATGTAATTGACACAAATGCTTAGTTTGCACATTGAACAACTGTTTTTAGACAGTATATAAATTGTTCTATATATCTTCTGCCTGGGTTTATGGTTCATCAAGTTATGAAAAGATCAAATTATTTTATATATGCTTAATTTCAAAATAGAGTTTAAATTTTATTCATTTACTAGAGTTGTTGTTATTTAAAACATTTCTTATGAAACTGTTACAACTAAAAATCATTTAATTTAAAGGGCGTTAAACCATATCAAACTATTTTAATCCCAATAAACTCTAAAGATAGATCCTTATCTTGATTTTAATATTTTTCAATTCTGTTATAATTGTGTAAACTTCGATAAATTATTTGAGCTGATTTCAAACAGGCTATAAATTTTCGTGTATAAACTACTATTTATAAACACTTAAAGAATTCTGATGTATATATGCGAGGGACAGCAAACATTTATTTATTTATTTTACAAAGGAAAAAAATGATTAGTTTTGATCGAGTGAAAAGGGAAGCATCTTCACAATGTACAAATTACATTTTATGAATGAATGATTACATATAACAAGAATCAACACCAATTAGATAGATATTGGTACACTTCCTGTATAGTCTATTTTGTGTACGCCTCACGTAAACTGGGTAAGTAGGTATTGTCTGATGCAACAAAATAATGTACCCCTTTTCAGATCGACTAATTTAATCCAAAATCAGATATAATTGTACAATTTTGGCCTAAGAGTCATATACATTTAACCTATTTGTGTTTTTGAGTTATCGGATATCTCTCTCTCGCTCTTACATTCGCAAATGCACAATACGCGCACACACACACACAGAAAATTTCAAAATTTAAAAGTCTAAAACGTGTATTTTCATCAAAATTCCAAGACAGAATATTTGAATTATTGAAATCTATTCGCATACAAGAAAAGGGAAAATATAAACGCAGAAGACTTTTTTTTAACAGTTTAGTTCTGGAGATGACTAAAGATTGAATACTTATTCACTCAACAGATTCTGCTAAAAACAAAGCCTAGACCCAAATGCCTACAATACGGTAGAAGCTGATAAATGAGGAAATAAATTATCCCTTTTTGCAATTACATCCTCTACAGCATCTGTTACAGGTTGAAGATAACATCGATGTCACAGGTTTTCCTTACGGCCAAAAAGGATTTAGCAAAACCCCAGAACACCCCTCTTATAACAATCGCATTTTCTGATCACCTTCCTGAAGATGTCTGTAAAAATTAACTGAGGAGATTTCAGATAAAAAAGTAAAAATATAATGAATAGTTTAAAAAGGACTAAGTTACATATCGAGTTTGTGTTTCTTTTCCTCATAAAATTCACCAAGGTACTTTTCTTTTTTAATTCCTTAATCCTATAAACCGGTTCTAGACTGAATTAACTCGTCAATAAAATATATTTTTCCTCCTTTATTGCGCCCGATGCTTTGCATACAGACTTCGAAATGCGCACCACTTAACATCATAATGAAAGAACATTCGAATTAAGCGAAAATTCTTTTCCTGACATATAAAATTTCAAAGGGTTAAGTCAAGCAGAACGCACGAAATTTTCAATAAATCACAATTTACTCCTCGGTAAAAAAAATATATATATGTATTCATTTCCAGAAAATTGTCCTATTGCTTAAATAAACAGAAAAAAGACATCCCAGACACAAATTATAAATCGTAGTCAATGAAGATGCAATATCCACATCAGAACAGTTCCAATATAGGATTATTTTCCAAGTGTTTTTTACTGCATTACACGCTACATTAAGCTAATGTTTCACAACGATTAATTGGCAACACATTTAACGTAATCACTAAACGAATAATTTAATAAATAGCGATCGATAAGTGATATCCGTGGCCGATCAAAAACGGATGAAACGTGGAGCGTAAAAATACATTTAGTTTTAAAATGGAATATTTTCCAATAATACTTTTTTAAATATACCAGTTATGTTTGTTTTATACTCTTTGAAAAATTTCACAACTCGGAATAGCAGCATACGTCGAAACTTCAGTCCAGCTCCAAGTATTTTTATGAATATTTGCGATCGCATTACACGCAACATTAAACTGATATTTTGAAGTTATCAGTGTTTAACAGAATCAATACCGATGATACATAATAGAATTTATCACGCGTATAATTAGGTAGTAACAGTAAAATCTGGAAATTTGGATCACGCGAAATAAAATGCTAGCTGTGCGTTGGGGCGCCGTATTTGCTTGAACACCTTAAACTGTCAGTACGAGCGCAATGATTTTTGCTGAACTCATTTTCATTTTGGACTATAAAATGGAAAGAATAAGTTACAAAATATCTATTCTCACTCGATATTGCCACACTGTAGTCGAATTTATTTATTTATCCTGTTTTTCTATATTCATTTTGTGACAGCTTTCAACATGAAACACTTACATTATACACATGTATATATTCATACGAATTTAACATTTACATGTAAAAACAATATTACTTTTTAAATAACTATAACTAAGTGAGTTTTGGAATTTCAAACGAAGATGTCAAAATGATGGAAACAGAGAAAAACACGATAAAGAATTATTTAGTTTTCGAGGTGCTTAATGTGGGGAAAGTTATTAATATCAGAAACCAAGCATTCTGAATGAATATACAAGTAATTTAATAAAGCTTCTTAAAAACGTAAAGTCACCTGCCAAGCAAAATAAATTACTACTGAATTTTGACATAAAATAATACAAATTCGTAAAAATGACTTCAGTACATTTACCAAATTTAAAACTTTTTTAAAGATCACGATGTAATTTTTTTTCCCAGTTGTTAATCCTCTCTCTCTCGTTCTCTCTCTCTCTCTCTCTCTCTCTCTCTCTATATATATATATATATATATATATATATATATATATATATATATATATATATATATATATATATATATATATATATATATATATATTATACAAAAAATGAAAATTTGATATATATTTATATATAAATATATAAATGCAATTCATAGCAGGATTTTCAAAATATGACGTAATTTTTTTTAGTAGCCTTATCGCAGATAATCAATCGAGTGATTCTTAACTCACCTTGTTTGCCACAAGAACCCTTAAAAGTGCGACAGTTTGTTATATTCGTAAACATAAAGGAATAGATTAAAATAAGGATTCTTATAAAATCTGACAGATAAAAAGTAACAAAAAAGGCAATCCAAATTCTGAAACCAGTACAACTTATTCAGCTCCAGCTCTAAAAATTACCCGAACCATCCATTTTAAAACTGTTTTTAGACACATTACACGCGACATTAGGCTAATAACCGGGCGGGCATAATTGGCAGGCATTTAACAAAATCACGACGGGACAAGCATAATTAAATTAATTGTGATCAATAGCAATTTTTGTAAAAAGGGACCGCTCAATAGTGATTGCACCCCGTCAGTGTGGTTTACTCTCCCAAATTCAAACCGAAATCTTTTAATTAAATATCATTCTGTAAAGTGAATACTGGCGGGCAGGTGAGCAGCGCTTCCGGCGTATCAGTTTCCATAAATTAAATCAGAATTTCATTAACAGCCTAATAACGACGCAGCCGAGAAACCGTAGGTACTACGCTACGGTGTACAATGATGTCTTTAACAAATTCACTTCTACATTAATTGCCGAACCTGTTTATTTTTATAACTTTAAATACTACATCTACGTAATTAAGGACGAAACAGAAGGCAGACCTGTATCATTTTCGTTGCTTCGCTTGAATTTTGATATTACCTCGAATTAAATATAAATCAGAAGACAAATTTATTAGTGAGCTAAATATCACACTAAAAAAAGGAATGGGTGGGCACTGAGGAAAGATTGTCATATGACAAACAATATGTTAAGAAAACAATTGAATATAATAGTGCCTTCCATTTCCTCCATTATAAACTTATTTCACATTTATTATCTGTGAATAGAAATAACACGCTAATCTGCACTGTCCACATTAATTTAGTCTCCGTTTCTCAAGAAAGTGTAATTACCTTTTATTGCTTGATGTTACATAATGCCATTACTTGTATCATTACATGAAAAAAAATTCAATAAAAGAAAGTCACTTTCCAGAATCATCTTCCTTTTCAGTAACTTCAAGGGTGACCAAATTGAAACCTGCTACTGAAATTCAAGAAAATTATATTGGAAACAAATATCACATTGACTATTACTGTTATTCCCTATTGTATTGATTATTAATATCCTAATTATTTACGTATCTTTATAAATGTTTAAAGGGATCTCAAAACCTTTAAACCTTAAAAGTTTTAGATTGAAATGTTCTACGCATTAAAAAAAGGCATAAAAAATCCAGCTTTCTTTAAAATTTTTGAATATACTAGTCATATTATGATTATAGGACTTTTATATTAAAGATATAAAAGTCATTCTTGTGATTTTTATGCTCGACAGAGGAGTTGGCAAATCTTTACTTATTACTATAGTTAATTTTTCTCAGAATACAAAATTTTAATGCTGTGCGCAAGATTTCTCAAAACCTATTTAATAATTTTGCACAAGATTTTCAGCATTTCAATATAATGCTGTTTTTTTGTAATTGAACTAAAATTATTGCTATAAGAGTAATATTTTTTGTTTTAAAGAGGTAAGTACATGTCAAAATGACACACACCCCTAAAAAAAGGAGTAAAATTATAAACATGTTTTGAAAATATAAAATATCCTTAAAGTTATGATTTTTTTAGCTAGATTCAATTGTAGAACTATGATCTTCATAAAAACTTAAATTGTGCAAAATATTTTATGTAAACACGGGGGCAAGTGAGATCTTTTAACGAACAAGAAAAAAGAATCAAGTTATAAATATGTTTTAAAAACTATTTTTTATTAATTTTAGGAGTGTTTAAGGTTAAACATACATATAACATATTTCAACAAAAAAAATTTCAGACATTTTAGTGTGAAATAAAAAAAGTTATGGAAAGAAGAAAAGTAGCGAGAAGATCACGGGATCCTGATGTTTAACAGTCTCAAGGACTTAACTGTTCTATTTTTATTTATGGATAATAATAAAATATAATAATTTGTTGAATAAAGACACACAGTATATCCCACCTTAATAACGTATATTTCCAGTGCAAATGGATTTAGATTGGACAGACGTGCCTTAGATGGCTTACAACCTGAAAAATTTCAAAAGCGTATTTGCTGTAAGCCAAATAAAATACTTTAGACGTAACCTGGGGATATACCCGTAAGAGTTCTGGGTACATCAGAACAATAGAAGGAAACATGAAATAACTGAAAATGTTTGGTCAAAAGTATTAATAAAGGAGCTAATAATTTATTAAACAATAAAATTTTAATACATAAGTGGTTTGAAATGTTTAAAATTCTTTTGTTCTGGATCTAGCTTTATTTTTATATAGAATTATTCCTCCTATTTTCTTTTTATTGTTATCATATTATTTCGATACCTGCACATAAACATTTGTGTTAGAGCCAACTTTCAAAAAGTTTTATTAAATATTTATTAAATATTTTCTTCTCCAATGTATTAATTTCTTTGTGCTTAACCTCTCAAGTAATTATCTATACATGTATTAAAAATATCCATCAAAATGCTAAATCAATATACCACAATTTGTACTTCGACAGAAAAAAAAAAAAACGCATATCAAATCTGTCCATAACCCGACCTCTCCTGAACCCCCTAAAAATAAGCAAGAAATAAACAAATAAATGCCCCACCGGATAGAGGTAAATGCTTATTATCTTCCCAGCATGTGCTTCAAGATATCTGTTATCCTGAGGCGAGGTATCACTTTGTGCAAAGAGCGTGTTAAGTTATTAGTAGGTGGCACATCATCTTTGATTGACAGCGATAAAGAATTTCAACCGAACCGGCAGGACTTTAATTCCCCTTTTAACCCTTACAATCAAAAAGCGTAAATGCAACCCGGAAAAGAGAATTATAATACATTTATCTGAAAGCAATAGACTGTTGTAAGCTGAACTCTGACCGTGTGAAAACAGAAAAGTTCAGCTAGATCCCTCAAGTGTTTCGGCACCTGGGACGAAGTTCAACAGCTTGTGGGCTGCAGCTTTGTCATTATATGTAATTTAACAATTTTTACATGAAGTGACGTCAACCCATGAACTCGCCAAAATTACATCAAAATATTTTGAAAGTATTATACAAAAAGGATACTTCAAGAAAGATTTTATAACAAGGATTTTTCAAGAGGAGGTTTCAAAACAATTTTGATAAATATATAGTATTTAGCCAAACCATAAGAATGTTATGATTTTAGAAAACTTAAAACAATATCTTTCATAGATAATAATTAAATTCAATGGCTTCTGACTTAGGACAAACTTAGATTTTCTTTTCCTATTTAAATAATTCTCTAAATAACACTACCCAGGTTTTGTTGTCAAACACAAAAAAATATTAGTTAATATAAATTAAATATTGTTAAACACATCATCAATATATAATAGTAAAATACTAATTTAATTCGTTTGGCCTTATTTGTAGACTATTGTATAAAATATTTTTAGAAAGAGAAAGCACAGAAATATGTAAAAAATCACTTTTAAGATTCTTTACTTACTTGCCATGTTAGTTATATATTCTTCAAATCAGAAGAAATCGAATAATTCATTTTAAATTTATAATTTGTTTGTTTGCTTGCTTACTTTAGATACACGTTTTGGTGTTTCTTTATTTTATTTTTTTTTCCTTTTCTTCTTTAGGTCTTTAAAGAAATCTGGAATTTCATAGGTGAATCTAGATGTTCCCATAAAATGTTTGCATTTAATTATTATGTATCAGTTAACTTTTATTAACTGCAAACCATTATTAAACTCGTATTACCCAAAGATGATAATTTATTTTATTCTCATTTACCTTTCATATTTACATTATGTACATTCGCATAACAAAGATGAGAATTTTACTTATTCTGAAAGCTCCTAGAGAGAAGATCAAAGAAACAGCCATTTATATACTTTCTTCCAAAATAGAATACATTTCGTAACTTTCTGGATGAAAAAAGGTTAGCGAAGTTTTATTTCATTATTCAGTCTGACATTGTATTCTGTATAAGGGTTAACAGTAAGTGTTAAATTAAAATTATTTATATCTAATTAAAAGATATATAACGGGAAATTTAAAATTAACTTCTCTCCTTAGATCAGATAGAGTGCAACCATTGACAAAGGATTTCCAGACAAAGACATCTTATAAACATTCCTATAAAGAAAGACGTGAAATACCGGCAGTAGAGGTGTAGAAGCACAAAGGAAAATAATAATAATAAAAAAAAAACTCCCGAGGAATCTCATACAATTTCTACCTGGTAAATACTTTGACAAGAGTTAATGAATCAACATACACACAAACTTTTTTTTTCTTTACGGCAATGTTTACATTGAAACGTTAATGATATGCGTTCCAGGCGTCGTGTCAACCCCCTTCATTCTTACAGTTGGCGCAAAGCCATGTCCTTGGGTAGGAAGTGAATTTATTTACGAGGGACCGCCGGGTCTTAATTTTTAGTCTTTATTGCCCCTTGGGAGATCGGTCTAAATGTGGAGCAAAAATAGTGCATATTGTGTAACAATATCTGTTCCGAGATTTCAAAGTGGGAGAATAAAAATGGCGGGTGGTTAATAACGGGCGGCACTATTTATTTTAACCCGTAAAAAATAAAAATAAAAAAGAAACAGCAGTTATTTTCTTAACGAAGTCATTACGTTTTCAGGCAAAGATAGCAAATTCAAAGTACAAAGAGAACTTGTAGAGTAGAAATTATTTCACAATTTCGGAAATAAAATAAATATTAGCTTGACGTGAGTTTTTGAAAGCGACAACACTTTCTAAACCCGGTTTTGAAAATAATTTGAATGTTGATCAGGAGAGACCACTATGTAACAAATGTTTATCATATTAACAGTCGTGCCAACAATCATACCCTTGTGTCCGCAGCAACAACATGGTTTGAAATTTTAGCATGATAATTACAGAATATACATAAGTACATATGTTATTGGCTTCTAAATCAAATAAAGGTTCTAAAAATTAAAAATAAAAATTAAAAAATTAAATTAATTAATAAAAATTAAATTAATTAAAAATGAAAGGTTCTAAATTAAAACTAAATGAAAAATATTTAAACACTAGTAAATTGTAAAAGGTAAATAAAATCCATGCATTTAAAAATTTATGAGTAGCTTTTTTAGCTTTAACAACTTTTTTTTCAGAACAGTGTTTGTTATAGCAGCATTGACTCTGATTAATATATTTCCATTTTTCTACCATCAGGGATTGTAGAGTTTGTCTACTCAAATTTGATCTAAACTTAGTTTGGTTTTTCCGGACAGTACGAAAACTTTTAACCTACATCATTACTCCGTGAAAAGAGTTATATTCAGCATTATTTTTTGCAAAACTTGCATTTAATGGCTGAATTGTAATCTTTTAGCTGTTCAAAAGTTTTGTTATATTCTGGAGAAATATGAGAAGTTTCCGGAGTTATCAAATTTTCACATATCTCCGGAGCTGCTCTGGAGAATCCGGAGTAGTTACAATGTCTATAATGATTGGCCAAATAGAAATTTACATAAATATCACGAGGGATCTGGAAAGATCACATTAGCAAATAAACGTAAATGACAAATCAGGGATTCAGTTTATGATGTGTAACAAAAAATTTTACAGTGATCGGCTAAATAGAATTTTACACAAACATATCACAAGGGATCTGAAAAGATCAAGCAATAATAATAATAATAATAAAAAAAAAAACGTAAATGATGAACCAGAGGTTCAGTTTATCTATAGCAAATTTTTCATTATCATCGGCTAAGTAGAATTTCGCACAAACATTTCACAAGAAAACCTCATCGATTTTTTTTTTTTTATGTCGAATTAAGCAGGGTCATAACTAGGCCCTTTAGCGCCCATGGCAAAAAAACTGGTCTGCGCCCCTACCAAGTAATATAGTGAGAAAATATGTAAACCTGATTTTTTTCTATCGTATATTCAGTATAAAGTCTCAAAATATTTTGTCAATTCTTTAAATCTTTCTAGTACATTAATTTTTCATTTTTCTTTTATTTTTACCTTATTAATACTGAAAAATATTTTCAAACTCTTTGTAGGTATTATTTTGCTAATAAAATGAATAGTTTTTTAGGGGCATATTTTTTATTTGAACGTTGAATTTTCATAGAAAATTGGTGAATTTCTAAATTTAAATATAATTTTAATAACTTTAAAATTTAGAATGAATACCCGGATTTGTATTAAGGCATATTAGGAGTGTTTGGTAAACATTTTGTAAGAATATACAACAATTTTAGCCTCTAGAAGCATTTTAAAAAATAAGAAAATTCATTAAAAAATCATTTATAAATAAATTGGAATTTATAGTAAAAAAATAAACCATTCTTCAACTTTTCCTTATTTCTACTCAGGGAGAATCATTCTCTTTTGGACCCCATTTTCTTGGTGCGGCGCCCTTAAGACTGATGCGCCCGTTACAGATGCCACCTTTGCCACGCCCTAATTACGGCTCTGATTAAGGACCTTCTACAGAGCGAACGAGATGGTCAACAGGTAGAAACTGCTTTTCGATATCGAAGTTTGTATTTATAATTGAAATTGGTACTCGTAGCCTTTCTAAATAGTCTTAGCTAACCTTCCCGTTAAAAAAAATAATAACCATAAAACTTCAAACCAAATGAGCATATTAAGAAGCTGGAAATGAAAGGTAGCCGTCAGTCAAAAGTTCTGATACTTTTAATTCCCACAGAGGAATTTTCTCATTTGCCTAAGCGAATCCAAAACTGAACAGTAAATTTTTCCCTAATCGTTACTCGGGGTGCACCACAGGGAATGAATCTAAAATTGCTAACATTTGGGAAAAAAAATTCTTCTCTGATGTCTTCTCCCAAAATAAGGATCTCGCATCCCATAACGAGAAACGTGGAAAACGTGCATTTTACCTCATAGAATTACAGAAATTAGAAAGTGAACAAACTAAAAAATCTTCCCATTAAAAAACCACTTAAACTTTCTGGGTTACGTTTAACAATAATACAATACATTTTTTAAAGTGTTCAATGGTGATTTCCAGCGCAGGGCTACATTTTGTTACAATTCCAAATTTACCGCTGCTTGCCATCCTTATTTTATGAATAATGATGATTTGATTATCAATATATCTATACTCGATAAATGATTCCGAGAATTATATCGATTTCAGAGCCTCACATCTTAACTCAAATAACAAGGTAAACGAAGCAAATTGATTCGATTGAACCCCCAAGTCTTGATACTGATATCGATATGTAAACATGCAGTTCAAAGACCGTCCGAGTTGTCCCCGTGGGAAGCACAAGATGAAACATGGCGATAAGCTTTTCTTGTGTCACTTTAAAACTGTGTCGAAATGCGATCTGATGACAGAGAGATCGAAAGGAATGCGATATGTAAACTGTGTAATACGATGGTAAATTAAAGCAATAAACAGAGGAACTCAAAGTGATACATCATAATAACTATGCAGGGAAAAACCGAATTCCGAATACCAATCAGTAGATAATTCCAAAATGTATGAGCTTCTAATACTAAATAAACTCTGCGTCTTTTAAGTGGTGTGGAATAAATGATAATATAGAATGTGTTTTTTACTGCATGTAGAAATTTTGTACAGAGAAAGTAGTATAATCGCAAATAAACAACCGACCTCAAGGTTTAGATAAATACGAGCATATTAGAGAGCTTTTAACCCTTTAACGGACAGTGGTTTCGTAGCAAAACCACCTATAAAACATCTTTTTTTTTAAACTTTACTTTTTGGAGTACTTTACTTTATCTTTTTATAATTATTTAAGGCTCCAATCTCATACATCTGTGATATATGGAAGCCAATGATGTAGAATCAAGAGCTTTTGCAGTTAAAAAAAACTTTTTGGAGATATGAATGAGTTTTCGATTATATATATATATATATATATATATATATACATACATACACACACATATATACATATACATATATACATATACATACATACATACATATACATACACACACACATATATATATATATACATATTATATTTTCGATATTTTAAATATATAACAGATGATAGTTCTACGTTTAACTTCTTTCTTTCTTTTTTTATTGAAATATATGTATTTAAACTTTTTGCACTTGAGAAATCAGACTCAACTTATCTTACTTATGACCTCAAATAAAAGTATCTATACAAACAACACTTTTAAGTTGTTAAGCTGTTTATTTATTATACCAGTTTAAGGATTATCATTTATTGTTCTTCCAGTATAGTTAAACTTTTAAAAAGGCATAATGTTCAAGCTGTACAAGGGTAGGGGTTAGTCAGTTAAACCACTTCTCAAACACAAATTTGGTATCCTGTAAGGCAAACCCTTCTAATTAATGTAAAGAAAATTTATATATTTTACATATACAAGGCTTATAGATAACATTTATAAAAAATTACATTAAATTCCCATGAATTTATTTTGGTGACCTTTAAAGGGTTAAAATAACTAATTTGGGAATTATGTCTGTATTTCTGCGTATGTGCGTATGAACATGATAACTCTAAAATGGCATAAACTAGATAGGTAAATTTTAAGCAGATTTGTCACCAAACTAAGGCTTACTTTTTTTAGGTTAAAGAGATTTTAAAAGCAACTAAATTAAATTTTATTATTAAATCTACTATAATAGTTCACCCTATTTATCTCTATCTCTCATATGTGTGTGTGGGGTGTGTGCGTGTGCAGGGACCAACTTAAAGAAATGGGGGCCCAAGGCAAACCCATTCATCCGCCCCCCCCCCTCACTCTGCTGTACACAGGTTGTGGCTATGGGGTGATTGTTATATGTAGTGATGCTTAAACTATGACTCGCAGAGTCTTTAAGTTGACTCATCAATGTAATTAGTAAAGAAGATTAAATAATAAGATTAGTTTAAAATAAAATAAAAAATTATGAAATAAGTAAAATTATAAAAAAAGTTACAAAAAATTATCCTGGAAGGTAAAGCGTATATTAGAATTTTGTAAATCCTTACCCGAGGAATTTTCCTGTCTGAAACAGAATGTAGCTGCGTGTTCTACATTATTTGCCATCACTTACATATGTGAACAAGCTCTGTAATGATACTGAACAAATCAAAAACTAAAAGAAATTATCGATAATTTAAAGTGAATTTTAGACATACGCATCATATTTTTAACTTGAAATTGCAGTTAATTTTGGGAGCCCCTATTGACTGGTTGGCCCCGTTTGCCCTGTCGGAAATCAGGCCCTGGGTGTGTGTATACTCAGTGTTACGCGATTCTACGGGAAGCAAGCTCTACTTGGAGAAAATGTTATCAAAACAAATTGTAAACAACTGACTGTTAAAAGGTCATATGGATTAGAACACGTTTCTAAAACCTATGTTTTGGAGGTTTTGTATCCTTAAAAGGCGATCAAAATTGAATCAGAGCGTGATATTGCCTTGCGTAGTTAGGGAAACAATATATTTGAATTTCGATAATGGATTTGAACTAATTAACAGTTGAAAAAACCCTACTCAAAATCGGAATCTACGATAGGAGATTTTGATAAAATCTAAGAGTATTAGCAATGCAAAAACCGCAATAATGCTTTTATCTTGTCAGGGAAAACAAATAAATATAGATCATACTTCTTAAAGCATTTAAATTTTCCGTAATAAACATAGTCTTGATATCGAACTAAAAAATGTAATAGTAATTAAGGTGTAATAGCATCGAGTATCCTTATTGAGAAAATAAGGATACATATGCTTCTTACAGGAAACTTATGTTCGCTATTTGCAGTACCAATATGGATAAATGCATATAGAAGTATTTCTTTGTAAATTTTTAGATTCTATCAATTTTTGCATTTCTCTCAATCTCTATTCATGGAATCATAATGTGTTTAAGGTATGATTTCATAAAATTAAAAACTCTCATGTCTTTACCTAATGGTGGCGTTTGTCTAGAATTTTTTTAAAAACCTCCTATTTTTAATCAAGTGTAATTCTTGCAGTTGGTAAGGA
The DNA here is from genome assembly GCA_032207245.1 of Pardosa pseudoannulata. Lineage (NCBI taxonomy): Eukaryota > Metazoa > Arthropoda > Arachnida > Araneae > Lycosidae > Pardosa > Pardosa pseudoannulata. The sequence goes on along the minus strand of CM063505.1, from coordinate 188,311,344 downwards.
ACTTTATTGTTAACTAGGTCCCATTATTAAGGAGTTCAGTCAGTATTTTTACTTTTGGCACCTTAGTAAGAACTTAAATTTCTTCGTCGCAGAAATAATTGCATTTTATTATAACAGTAATATTAGAAGAAGGAAAAGTAATTTAAATATCTATTGAATATAGAAGACCTTGTCTGTTAATACTAGACAATGTAGCCGTGAAAAAAGAATTATGTTGATTTCGTATCAAACTATTAAATCTTCCATAATTCTGCCATGATTTGTATTACCGCATTTGATTTTTTTACTATTCTAATGAAAATTATATGAAAATAACCACGTTTATCTACAGCTGTTCTTAAATGATATAAAATAGTTTAACTTTATTGGAACGATAAAATAAGAATTTTCAAATATTTTTTAATTAAAGTGTAGCGTTATCCACTGCCACTACATCGGAATTGGTTGACTGTTCATGAGAAACGAGCACAACTACAAAGAAATTAACTTGGTTATACAAAATTTATGAGCGTCATGTGTTTTCTCGTCTGTGGCAAAAACTTCCACAAAATCCATCTTTTGTTCAACAAGAATCGCAGGAGCTCTACAGAAATACTATCCACATAACTAATTTGTTACACACGGATAAGCTTACCAAGAACTGGCAGGTGCTCAAGTGGGAAGCCGCGAACTATTCCTACATATTGAAATAGCTAAGACTCACAAGAAGATATTCTGTGCCAGATTTTCAACCCGATGACTTTGTCTTCTACACCCTTTCCACAAGTACGGTAAATAATGGCTTAAAAGACTCCTTGAATTTAAATCACTCCGCTGGAGAAGATAAATAAGCTGCAGGCAAAATAACAGGACTGGCCATTTGTTGCAGACACGTATTCGAACAAAGAAAGGTGTTCGCCGATGGTGGCTTGCCGCAGTCAAAATAGTTTGTGATAAATCTGTCTGGGTGACAGAAACAATGCATAAATTAAAATTTTGTATTCAGTTCTCTTACACCCTTTCCTCAGAAATGATGCTTTCAGCTTAAGAACCTGTTAGAAATACATGAATTCATAAGGGGGAGATGGGCGAATTTAGATATTCTAAGTCAATTACTTGTTTTAAAATGCCTCCAATAAGTTAACACTTAGTAACTAATTTAATATGACTTTATGACTGGTACATGAGTAAGACATACATTTTTTTAGAAAGTGATTTGGGCATGACAATCCACATTTATAAAATCCCATTTTTAGCAGCCTATTAACGAAAAAAAATTATTTAGTAATTAGTCGACAGTTAATAAGACATATACAATTTATTTTCAGCTAATAGGGGAGGGAGAGATTTCTTTCATAAAAAATATAACAGATAATTACAGTAAATAAATATGGCACCTATTACTAAGTTTAAAAAAATAATATATTTTAAACTGAAACTAAAACGTATTTAACTAACAGTTTAAACTAAAACGTATTTTAATTAGAGAAGTATTTTAAGTTATAATTAATTTAAGCATGATAATAATAGAATAGCTTCCAGCAATGTTATAAAATGTAACTAACATTTATTTTTTTTTAAGCGAGTTAGATCTTGAAATTTTGTTCTTGACAGTTTAATTCACAAATATAAACCATAAATAATTTTATCTGACAGTCATTTAAAATAAAATAATCTTCAATCTATACTTTTAACGATCTATCAATAGATTGTATCCTTAAATATCACGCACACTTTCTTTCAAAAGAGAAGACATTCTTTCCAGTCCACGCTTAATTTAATATTTAATCTAAAGAACATACATCATGCATATTTTAAAAGAAAAAGAAAGAAACCCTCTCATGCCTAAGTACAACAATTGAGGTTTTTAGAGGAGGGATGTTGCTATCTAAATAGAATTCCAAGACGACGATAGCAATCTTTGCTGGGCGTTTAGATCTACACAAGCCTGAATAAAAACCACGAGGGCAGATCCCGTCCCATCAAGCCTGTCACTTTATCATATGACATTTAATTCCTCGCCGGCGACGAACTTCTTTTAACCGTGCAAACTTGGCGACTCTCCACCTCTCGTCACCTATACGGTCTCTTCCAGTTGAAGTCTCGCCAAGGCATTAGATAAAAATTGAGGCAAAGGCAATAAAAGACATCTCGGGAGGGGATGGACGGAAAAAAAAGTCACTCTCAAGAACAAAAGACAAAACAATGCTCCTCCGACAAAAGTTTTAACTAAGTAATTCAATTCACACGTCCACTGTGCTACCAGGATAATCCGTCTTCTGGCTTCAGCACTGAAGACGAATTGCGTGCCGTTCCAAGAAGTTTCTGGATTGTTCAACTTCCGGCCATGCTTGGTAACTCTTCATAAACAAGAGCATTACTTTTAAAACTTTTTCAGAACTAGGCATTTTTCATAAGGAGTTAAAAGCAGATGAGAGAAAAAAAAATTTCTGTTTAGAATGTCATGAAAATAGAAGAGGCTCCTCCTTTTGTAGTGTTTAAGGGGATAATGTCCTAGGCAATTGTTAACCTCGTGTCCTCACCCAAACTACTGTTTTCTCCTTCTTCCTTCTGGTGAAAAATAGGATGAGGAGTTGACATGGAATCGTCTGTTCTTATTAAGTTCTCCTGTGTCAGAACAAATAAAGCTTGCTGGGGGTGAAAGCGTAAACAAGAGCTTGCTAAATAGTTTTTCTTTTGTTACCTTTTTTTTTCTTTCCTTCCAAATTACCTTCTCTAATAAGTTTTACAGACTGAATTAACAATGTGTATTTTTGCTTGTATGACGGCATGTTTTTACTTAAAAAAACATGCTTTGAATCTTACTGTTTACAGTTAGTAAAAAAAAAAAATAAAAATATACATTCAGAGGGGAATGAGAAGGTGTGAAACATTTACCAAATGCATATGAGGACAAGAGAAGGAAATCTAATCCTTTGAGAAAAAAAGAGATCTGAATGTTATCAGCAGTTACATATATGTTGCTTTATTTCTACTATTTTAAGGGTGACATGGAAGAATTTTAAGAGTAATATATTGTTGTGTATGAAGAACAAACACTTAAAAACATCCTTTTCATTCTTACGAAGTTACATACATCCAATTCTTTGCTCTGAATATCTTAATGAACTTAATTGAATTGCAATGTTTTTAAGAAAAAAATTTCCAACCATCAACACTATAACAAGATCCAGTCCCTAAATAAGTGAGTTTTTTTAATGGTTTTTCTATCTGTATTTAAATATAATTGTGATGAACCATCTAATTTGTAGTTTTTTTATGTCTATATTAACATGAAAATTTTTATTTGCCGAAAACCGTGCGTGTCTCAAAAGAAATAAGATGTAACTTTATAATTTCCAGTTTACTGTTGCTATATTTTTGGCAATTTCCAGAACTACTGAGTGGTAGTGACTTTCAAGAACAAAATCTGTATTAATATTTTAATAATCTTTTGCAATTTGAAAAGAGCCGAAAAATTATTTTGATATTCAATCAAATACGAAGAAGGTTTTTTTTTTATTATAGGAGACAAACTGGTTAATATTCTTTCTCAATTGTTTGTTGTGACAACAGACGAAGAAGTTTTTCAACAAACGGTAACTAAATTGAGCAATTATTATTACCTAGAGCTGGATGTTATCTGTAAAAACTTAAGACTCAAGTCTTATCAACCTGGTTTTATCAACCTGATTTGATCTTCATGAAGGATAATAGAAAACTTGACCGAGGCCAAATGGCCAACCTGAATATTGGTGACGAGGATATTCCAAAGTATTCCAGGAATTTGTTATCCACTTAAGTATACTGATTATAAGTGTTTCTAAAAGTAATGTTCTGATCCTTATGTGATCAAACTGTGAAATTCAGAGAAGATTTCCCCGAAAGTAAAATGGAGCAAATACGGTTGGTGTTACCTAATTCTGTCAAATATTAAGAAGATAGACTATCGTCTTCTGGACTAATTTCGTTTTACTTTAATATTCTGTAATGTAATAACAGCTGACTAATAATGATTATGAAAACAATTTATTCCTAAAATATTCTTTTAGTAATAATTATTGTTTGTAATTATAATTAGGAATATAAATAAATATTCTTTAATAAATAATACTTTTAAAGATTTTTTTAAACATAGTAATTTTTCCAAACGTCCGCATATTTTCAGCAAATTACTACATCAAAGTCTCATATTTATGTGAAGTATAAGCGGTAAGTTTATGTCGCATAGTAAAATATAATAGTAATAGACTTAAATATTCGTTCTTCACATTTTTCTCAGAAATTTTTTTTCTCTTTTTCAACCTTTTTTTTCCATTTTTAAAAGGGCTTTTAATGCCGTTTCTTATTAAAACATGTTAGAACAGTACGTAAATCCTAACATAAGTAATTCTTCCAATTTTTTTTCCAACCTAAAAGAAACGTGGGATCATTTATGTATAAAAAAGACTAATTGAAAAACAATTTCAAACAAAAAGCTGATTTGATTCAATAGTCTAATCAAAGCATTTTGGTAGATTTTCGCTTAGATGGGATAAACCATAATACTTTTTCCTTCCTTTTTTTTAATACCAGCCACAATATGTGCTTTTTCTTGATTTTAGTGTTTCACTCTGAAAATAAACCCCTTTACAGTTCATACAATCGATCTGCATAGTAGCTTGAAAAGTCCATTAAACGGAAATAACTCCAAGCCAAAAGATAAAAGTTTCAGCAAGGGAACAAAATTCAAGATCCAAATTTTATTCAGCTTTGGATAAAAGGATTATTTCAAAATTTTACTGCGGATAATTAAGAATCAGATTAATACAATAATTATGGTGAATAGAGTACCCAGGGAATGCAGAATATTTTCATTACGGCGGAAAAGATTCGCTTTCCAAGATTAGCTAAGATTATTCAATCTTGGCGAAATATTTCATTTCCCATCGAACACCAAGATTCGGAAAAATATGTGTTCCGTCTCTTCCCCTTCTTCACATTCGAAATCCAGACTTAGGGTAGCTATTTCAGAAATTGGGATACTCAAAATTTTGTCTTTTTCACGCTGGTATGCATACATTAATAACCTCCTCTGCGATACGAGGGATGAAGAATCTAATTTTTGGGAATATCTGGCCTGATTAATGACGACATAAGTTAAATAGAGGAAGAATACAATTATTTTCCACGGTACTAAGATAGATAATTAATCATTAATTAATGCCGCATAACTAATTACTCTCGGAGTTAATTAACCTCCAGTATTATTCCTAAACAAACAAGTTTCAGATGAATATATAAAGAAATAAAATTAATATTTGATTCAAAGCATCCGCCCGCAATGACAGAGGTGGAATACAATCAAAGACATCATGCGTGTTTGTTTTAGCTATCTTTTGGATGAAAAACGAGGGGAAGGGAAAAAAATTGATGACCCTCTAAAAAAAAACAACACGGATGAAGAGAACATCCCTTCTATAAATGTCACAACTCTCTTGCGACCAACGGCTTCAAGAAGCTGTCGAATTCAAGCTGTAAATTAGCTTTTTCACCCCCCCCTCTCCATCTTTTACTCACATAATCTCTCTCATTTACAATGAAGAAAATGTAATTAAATCCTTATCCATAATTAACGATACTGCATGTTTAACTTCGCAGTTACGCTAGAAAAGGGTTTACAATGAAAAGATCGCGTAAAAAAAATACAGCAGAAAAAAAAATTGCAGAGCTACTTTTCAGACCAGTTTCAATTCCAGCGCGTTCGCCACATAATGTATTATGCATAGCAATTTGCAGAGCAAATTCGTTCTTCAGGTAAATACCTCTCGTCTATCCGATTATATTTAAAATAGATTTTTCCTTTCTTTAACCATGCCAAAAAGTTGATAACTAAAAAGCTAGGCATTATAAATTATTTTAAAACCGATAGGGAATTAGAGATTTCAGAAAAACTCTGAAAAGCCTACTTTCTTTTTCCAATTTCTCCCCATGGCAAAAAAATAATTTTTTTTTTTCTCGCGCTCTCTTTTCATTCCCCATGCTACGAAATTTTAATCATTCGATACTTGACTAAATCAGCATTCAAAAAGGTACTTCCCGTTTCAAATGAACAGATTAAAAAAATATATGCATATATCAGCAATTTTAGAAAATCTAAAACAATAAGAAATATCATTTAAAACAGCACGTCGTAGTACTGTACTTTTCTGGAGAAGTAATTGTCATTGAGAAAGAGGTAAAGAGCCATTATCTTTTAAACGTGTCAAGCCATTTTGTTAAAAATAGCAACCCCTATGCAATATACCTAAATCGGATTATTTATGTATATAAAAAAAGGACTTTTTTTTGTTTGTAAAAGAGGGGAAAAAACACCACAAAAAATACGCGGTCGCATGTAAATTGCTGCACTTGACGAGTTTAATGCTTTCTTCCCCTCCATACGTCTCCCTTTTTTTCTCATGCTTAAGTGATTATACTTTATTTCTCAAATGATTTTTTTTTAAAGAAAAATGTTAATTCATATCAGAGTGAAAGCAAAATATTTATTTTTTCTTGTTTGTTTAAAATGTTTAACAACTTCTCTCACTTAACAAAATGACTACATCCAGAAAATGGGCTTCTTTAATAAAAGTGTACCACATCTCTTAAGCCTACTTTTCAATTTCCTACACGATCTCTTTCTTTCTGAGTGAACGCATAGACTTACACACATGACAATATTTGCTCGTTTAAAACACATAGCGTATATTGGTATGCTTATGTACATAATGCTTATGTATAATTTGACAGCATGGAACCTCACATAATCGGAATAGAAATTCATGTATATAATAAATCCCATCCATATATAGATAGACATAAAGTCCGATATGCAGATGCTGAAATGAATTATTAATTTTGTAAAGGAAGTAATTATTAAAAACTTTTATTCATTAGAGATTTGCTATTTATGGAAACTTACTTGAAAATAAGAAATAAATTTTTTATTTCAGCTGCGAAATTTATTGTACCGTTAAAGTATATAGAAAAAGAGAAGGTAGTTTATAAATGCAGTTTATCAAACTGTGAATAATCCATTCATTTGATTTATAACTTCCACTCATACTTATTTGATAAAAACTTTGTGTAAGCTCCGCAGTAAAGTGACCGAAAATTAAGCAAAGGAGACTCCAACTGTCTATTGAACTGACTAAAACCGTCAGAAATAATCCGTTTTTGCAAACCATAAATACTTTATAATTTCAGGTGCACAACGTGAAAATTTCAGCTGTTCATTTCCAAAAAGGTAACTCAATTTATGTTTTTTTAATATCTGTGCAAACGAAGGTTTAATTCGCAAAAGGCACTTCAAATTCAAAGATCAATTCGGGACAAATAAAGAAGATATAAATTAACGTGGGATGACCCCCCCCTCCTTTAATTTATTATAGAAGTGCATTTTACTGAGCAGTACTATATAAAAAAAAATGATACCGTTATAACAAAAATTCCGCTTTTGCTACATTCCACGATATTGGATGGGTAGCAAAAATATTGGTACTGGGATTCCATATGGACAGCGGTTTATGAGTTGGATACCCTGAGTGTATATTCTCTGCAAGATCCCGTAGTAATAAACCCTAAACACGAAAGAGTGCAGCCCTTTTAATACTTAAAGCTCCTTCCTCGTATATAAATATTTGTTACAAAAGCAAAGTAAATTTGAGATTTTAGACTTAACACGTGTCTCGATGTATGGTTAATCAAATACATTTATAACCCTAACGTGGAATTTAGAAAATTTCTTTCATTAAAAAAGACACAATAAAGGGAAATTGATGGAAGAATTTCCTTAACGAACGTTTTAATAACACTGTTCGACTGAAGACGGGTGAATTAAAGAAAGCGGACACTTTGCACACGAGGACCATCCCCCTTTTTCCGAGCGGCGGTACGCTACAAAATATTTCGAATGCTTTTGTTCCCAAAATATCGCAGGAGGGACAGAAGTACGTACGCTCCGACACGTGTTACTCACATGTGTATCAGTGTGTATGCACGGGCACGAGTGTTGTGTGTGTGTGTGTCACACCCACTCCAACACACCATAAGAAGTATCGATTCGGTGACGTCATGTAGGGTAGTCGACGTCACGTGACGTTGGGCGTCACCCGCCATTGTTAGCAGGAGAGGAAACAAAGGGTGGTATAATTTACGAAGATTTATAATTAACGCGCGCCAAAGTTTTTGATTTGGTTTTTATTTCATTATTCTGAGGTGAAATTTTTCGTGGGTTTAATTGCAACTCTCTAGTCGCACGAAAATTGGAGGCGAATTTTCGAACTTAATGCGCGCCGAGAAGGGGGGCACCGAGGGAGGGGACGGGGGAGAAAGGGTTAAAAATTGTGACGTATAAAATATTGATTCGAGCTGCAAGCAAATTCTAAGTGCTTTTCCATCAATTAAGCCTGCGTGCTCCCTTCACGCAATTTTGTAGTTATATTAAATCCAGAGAGAACTTTGAAAGAAAATAACGCACAAAAAGGACCTCGCTATGGTAATTATTAGCATTTTATTACAATCCTCTATTTTGGCATTAATTATAAGAGAACGGAAAAGCACACTCGGTGCATTACCATAGTGGAGGTTTTTTCGGTTTAAACAATAACCGATAGAAAAATTTGGAAAGTAAGCTAATTTAAATAAATGCTTTGAACAGTTTGCGTTATTTAGCCCAGGACTACAAACACCAGTTCCAACATATTAAATTTTGAGAGTATTGGAAATGAAAAATTGAAAAGATTTCTATTCTCATAAAAGTTTTGCTCCGATCCCATAAATCTTAAGTTTTAATTTTTTTTTCTTTATTGTGCATGCCTGAAAATAGAAATGTACATTAATGATCTTATATAGTTTAACCCCCAAAGAGTTAAAAGAAATAAATCATTTTACCGTATTTAGGAGAATTTTAATGAATGCGAAGTATACGTTAAATATGTAAGTTTTTATGCTATTCCATGGATGTTTAATATAGTGTCCTAAACTGCAAGATTATTTGTTACAAACTATTATTATGAAAAAGTTTAAAACTTCACAAAAACTAAGAATTAAAGTGGATAAAAAGCACGAAATATATATATATATATATATATATATATATATATATATATATATATATGTATGTATATATATATGTATATATATATGTATATATATATGTATATATATATATATATGTATATATGTGTATATGTGTGTATATATATGTATATATGTGTATATATATATGTATGTATATGTATATATATATGTATGTATATGTATATATATGTGTGTATATATATATAAATATATATATATATGTATATGTATATATATATATATATATATATATATATATATATGTATATATATATATATGTATATATATATATATATGTATATATATATATATATATATATATATATATATATATATATATATATATATATATATATATATATATATATATATATATATATATGCGTTCACTTAAAATAGAGTTCTCAAATAAGACAAATGTAATGCCCTGTGTGCATGGGCATGCTACTTTATTTCATTCTTCATAAGGAGCTAAGCGATCCTTATAGAGTATGGTTAGGATCATTATGAACAGCATTTTTTGCTACAAGAGGGATTCTTACACCAGGAACTACTGCTAAAGGCCGATTCTGAACGACTACAACCTTCTCAGACATAAGCGGAGCTCAAACCTACTGACGGTATAGTAACTCTTTGTCCGTTCAACTATTCTCTCAGGAAAATGTTTCCTCAGAGAGAGCAAAGTAGAACTGTAATCATCTAAAAAGTGTAGCGGCGTTGTTCACGATACTGACACAAAATATTTGAAACATTTTAAACACGGAAATGCGTAACTGAAACATCTGTCGATACAAAACATGAATTTAATACCACTTAAAACTTAAATGAAAAAAGGATTAAAAACTGCTAAACAATTAACAGTTACAATTGCCCTTATCTACCCGATCACAGTTTAAATAATATGTATATACATACATACACACACGTTTCACATTCATTTTATGATTCATATATTAACGGAAATTTTATGATTTATCAGATAGGTGGCAACTTTTTTATCCACTCGGTTTAAACAGTGCAGGGCGTTCCTTATAACTACATTCTAAAGAGGCATCTTTAAGTAACACCCTTATAATTGTATTTGATGAGTCGGAGAATGAAATTTGAAATGAAGCCAATTTAACAAGAATGCTGAAACCTACGTCTAACGTAGGGGGAAAAAATAAGTGGGAAAGAGTGAGTGTTCTCTCACAAAAGGTGAATGCTAGGAAGGCGTAGGAAAAAAAAAAAAAACCTTCATAAGACTGAATTAATATTATATATATTATATATATGTATTATATCAAATAATTTAAACTACTACTTGAAAATTATATTTTATAAATTATTCATTAGCAGTATACTCAACGTTTTAAATGATTTATTTAAATTAAATTATAATTAATTATGGGCGATGTATGTGTGTGTATAAGCAAGCAGTGAAAAGGTGGGAAGTGGTCGGTAGATATATATTTAAGTTATATTAAGAAATTTATTTTTTGTCGCAGCCATATATTTCTCTCGTGATAATACGCAAATATGCAAAGAGATCTTAAATTCTATAATGTTATGTAAATTGAGGTATAAAATGGATATTAAGTAGAATGCTTTTGTCTCTGCCCCCCCCCTTTTCAAAACAAAAATTAAATAATCCTTTACCTGAAATCATTCAGGTACACACCATGCTAGTTGAAAGATGAAGTAGTGATAATAGCATAAAATTAGGAAAGGAATTCATCGTTTATATTTTTGAAAATATTTTTCGCCAAAATTAAGGAATCGAACACCTTAATATTCGGTATGTATCGGAGGCTTTAGCATGTAAAAGGAGTTATAATGAAGGTAAATTAAGAAACAAAAGAATAAATGTAAATGAATAATAGCTCCTCTCTTTTTAATACCTTATTCTCACTTTACTAGCCAGTGGTTTGAAATTCTTTCAATGGTTGGGTAAAATTAACCCTAGCGCTTCACACTAAACAAATTTTATTCAATGCAATCTAAAAGTACCTAGTATTTTTATTTACAAATTGAAGGTATTCTGGCATTCGAATTAACTAGTTTTTAGAATAGCTGGGATACATCTCTTTCCACTAGAATTTCTAATGATTAATAGCCATTTAAAAATTTACTTATGAATAGAGTAAGCGGTCGGAAGTAAAGTCTGAACTCTCACGCAAACGTTAACTGGCACCTAAGATGTAAATTAATGTAAAGATAAAAGCACTCTAGACGACAAAAAATTTAATCTAAGACGGGAAAAATTATAATTCTCATACAGCAGTCTTGGCATTACTTGTCGAGTACAATATCTTACCTATTACACCAATTCTACGTTTGTCGAGACAGTAAATGTAGCTCTAAAACCCAAAGGTGTAACTCCTTTCACCTACATATTCATATTCTAGCAAATATCTCCCAAAAAGGTCAACAAATTAATAAAAAGAATCTTGCGCTAAAGTGACTACAAGGCTTAGAAAGAAAATTTAAAATTCCATTAAAGTGACACAAGCACACTCTCAGGGACTATTTGATATATCATCTTTTGAGTTTTTACATCACATAAAAATTCCAAACAATAGAAAAGGACAAGTGCTTTGGGGAAAAAAGAAGGCTGCAAGTAAGCAACGTGTTCAAATATTACCAGGAACCACAACATTAAGGTAAGCCATAGATATTTATTATAGTCCCCGAGATTTCATAAAAACGGACATTTCAGGGAAGGGGTGGAGGGAAAATGAGGCCATGAAATTATGAAAAATCGGGGAAACCTAACACGCGCAAGTCCCGCAAAATAGATGACACTGGCAAACAAAAGCAAATATGATAATGGCTTTAGAACGGCTGCTTTAAAAAATACTGCGTGGAAAGAAAAAAAATAGAGGGGAGTCGCTTAAGGCTAAATTGAAATATATTCCAACGACAAGAATGATCGCAATATTAAAAAATATCCAACGTATTTAAGCTCACAGTTGAAACTTGGATTCGACTTGTCGCCGATTTAAATGGGAGGCGTCAACAACGTAATCAAGAAAAAAGACTCCCACAAAAAAAAAGAACTTTTGGCCACCGGAGGGGGGGAAAAAGAGAATTAAGGACGCAAAAAAGGGTAAAAAAATATAAGAAGCTCAGATATACATTAAAGAAGCGCAGGAAAGGAGGGGGGGAGACATACTTCACATGCCGAGAGCTACCTAATCCGAACAGCTATTTAAAGATAAAAACCCCTGCTTAGTCGGACTGGTGACACGGAGGACTAAATTCATTTTGTGCGATAGCGGGCGGCATAGAATATCGGCAATTAAGTAGTATCCCCTTTCCAGGCGTATTTTTCAAGAGGGATTTGTACGGTGTTATGGATTGCACTGAAGGAACTTTTCTGACATGTTAGCCGAGATAGATTAATAACGACGAAGAGAACTTTTCTGCGTAATTCCGGTGTTTTTAAAGTGGAGACTGCTGCAGGGATTCAAAGTTCATACGTAAATAATCAGAATTGCCCTTCTGCCACCCACCTTCCCCGACTCTCGAGTTTTTCTTAAGTAGTTTCCGCCCTGGACTTTTATTTTGATACTGTGGGGGTATATAAGTTCTATAGGGATGTTTGTGGATCATTTATAGTCGGATTTCTGGATTAAACTTTCCCAAATCCAATATTCTCGGAATTTTTAAAATGAAGACAACTTAGAATAACTTTCAACTGTGGTTTAAAAATAAATATATTGGAGATTAAATAAATTTAAAACATTTAGGTTTTAATTTTAGGTTATATAAAGTTCAAGCGAAAGCCGAAGTCTCTAAACAAACTTGTGGAAGTAAAGTAGTTTCGGGCATTTTATATGGACAGTCCATTTCTTGCTGGCTTTTCATTACATCATTTCTCAATAACCATACTTGAGACTTAAAATATTATAGTTGCATGAATGTTAAGTGAAAAGCCATTACTTGCATCAAAATGCTTATCGCACTGAACTTTTTTTAATTATGGGAATAAGACAGCTTAGATCCTTCTATAAAAATTTAATTAAATATGTTAAAATACAAAAAAGATAAATAACTTCCTGATATAACACAGTGAATCATAGACTAATTTAACTTAAAAAGGGAATTACGTTTAAAAAAAATAAATAAATAAAACTGTTTATATATGTTTAAACCAATATAAGGCTTAAAAATGTGGAATTTAAGAAATATGTGTAATTTTTAAAATGGAATTGTACTGCCCCTGACTGTTCAAGTACCAACGACCTGAATGAATGTTTTAAATGAATACTTGTAGATTTTTATAAAACAAATCATCGTTCTACTGAATTTATATTAATTTTTTAAACTTATACTCCCACTTAGATATCATAAAGATAAGTAACTGAAAAATTCTAAATCAGTAGATCAATAGTTAGGCCTTTATTCATTTTCAAAGAAATTATACTTAGATAACTACATATAATAAAAAATACTCTTTACGATAACACTACTTTTCCTTCAAAATATCCTTCTTTCGTGGTATTTCCTGAAATATTGTCTTAGGTCCTTCTAATTTAGCCTAAAAAGATGACGTCATGGAAAATAGTATATCATTTCAGAACAAAACGATAACAAATCCAATGTCATTTAGTTTTATTGCAATTCTGTTTCCTTCTATAAGCTAGAAATTTTTTCCTGCTCAAACGACAGTGCAATTGAATGACTTTTATTTTTCTAATTATTTTCAAACTATTTAGTACCTTAAAAGGCCATAATTTCCCCGTATTGTCTTCCAGTATTAAATGTCGTAGATGAAATAATACACTCAAAACGTATGAAAAAAAAGTAGGCTAGACGTCAAAATTAACAATACGATTATGTAAAATGCAAAAATTCAAGAGGATGGTATTTGAATTTATTGTACTAAAGTTATATGTTAATTCTAAGATTTACTGATAAATTTTAGATTTAAAAAATTAAACTTGCTGTTGCACCACGAATACAATATCTTAAAAAAAAAAATACTTGAAATGTGAGCCGTTTAAAAGGAATTTTATTCTCCCCATAGGTTTACATTGAGCGTCCATTACAGGCCCACCTTAAGCAGTCGGTATGAAGCTTGTAAACTAAAATTAGTTTAAACTTTTACTCATAGTTTTTTTAATTGATATATCTATATCAAAATTTTAAACATTTCGGACAATTTAACTTTTACTTAGAAATCTTAACTCAGACAATTTCTCTTTACTCAATAAATTTGATACTTATATTTTGATCTGGCTCGGACAAAATAGATAATTAATAACTAAATGAGCATGGAAACAAACACATTATGAACTTCTACTGGTGCAAAGGAAAAAAATACATTGGAGATCGACAAAATAAAAATTTCCAAGCTTTTTCTTTTTGGACATTTAATTCAAAGTTAGCCATAACGTTATCCAAATACTGTTGAAAATTCATTATAATATATCATTTACAAAATCTTCCCGGAATAAATTTTAGTCCAATAACTTCTTACAGTTACAAAAAAATAGGATATTTCAAAACTGCATACATTGTACATGACATACCTAATTTTTTAAAAGAAGTAATTTCTGGGGGAAAAATCTATCCTTTAAAAAAAAAATGCCGGGGCTAGATCAGACAAAATTAGTGACAGTCGTAATCCTTCGTTAAATTTTGCACTATCAAGAACAGAAGGTACTTAAAACTCCATTTTCTTTTTTTTTTCTTCTCTCCGAACTCGACCAGCGATCGGCATGAGTACAGATCTGCTAGCATGCTGTCAGAAACTTGTAGGCAAAGTGAGACTGGCGTCCATAAGAAAATAATCTACCTCAACAGTTTTGGGTTTTGGAACTTTCAGGCGGTCAAGAAAAATGCTATCAGGGTTTAAAGTTCCGGTGAATCCCTCACGAAATCTCATGAGAACCATATGGAAAATAGGGTAAGAATTTTCAGTTGAGGATTTTTGTTGCTGTTAAAAGGAAGTAATTGCACTCTTGGTTTGAGGCTCTTTTATCCTCATGAAATAGAATTAATATCGGAAAAAATAATTTAATTATTTATTAAAACAAGTTTTCAATATATTACACACACACATATATAATTATCGTTATGTAAATATTAATGAAAATACGAATATTAAAACTATGTAAGAGTGTGTAATTCACCCCAAACTGATCATGTAAAAAGAAACGCGCAAACAAATAATCAAAAAATCCTTCATAAATCTTTAAAATAAAAAAATCTTCATTGATAAAGAGTTTACATCCAAAATAAAACATGCAGTTATAAAAAAAACTCTCCAATTATAAACTTGGTCGAAAGGTAACTCTTTCCATAAACAAATATTTATGCACGCAAACACACGCACACCTCCCGAAAAAAATCATCTCGGTTTCGGGATATACGATTAAAGTAACAAAGGTGAGCTTTAAAACTGCCGATTTCTGAAAGAATCGCGAACACTGTCAAGGAGGTGGAATTCGATTTTCACAAAACAGGTGGGCTAAAAAACCCGCTAACACATGAAACGGCACTAACCCTAATTGTTTCAGCTGTTCATTTATCCAATAAATTAACACTGTCCACAGTTAGAAGAAAAGCCAAGATCCACGTTTCGACAGTCCCGGGAGACAAATGAAAAGAGCTCAAAAAAGAAAAAAAAACTCGCACGACAATACTGAGCCGTGGCTCGCAGAAAAGAACCAACTGCGTCTAAACGAAAGGGGAGCTGCTAATTGAATTGCCAGTAAAGAGAAACAGTTTTCCCAAACCTTATTAGACACTTTCGTTGGTTTCCCCCCTCTCCTCTGGAGATTTTTCCTAGGTCCCTTTTGCTCGAAAGATTTTTCCGAGGCTTAAAAGATGACGAGCGGGATCATGCCATTAGTTCGAATAATATCTGACGAATCGCGATCAAAGACCCGATTCCCATATCTTTAAAACAATTTTCACAAATATTCGACGAAAAAAGCAGCGCTATTTTTTTTTAATTGATGTATTGAAACTTTTATAATGATCATCCCTTCCCCCACAGAATTTTTTTTTATTTAACCCTTGGACGCTCGAATAATTTCTGCCGATTACATTTCAATGATTGTGAGTTATTCTGGGCTAAACAGAATAAAATAAACAATTTTGAATACTACGTCACGTTACGTTAGCGATCAGGTATCGTTTTGAATATCCTTGGTGATTCAAAGTAAGAAAATATTTTCTGAAAATCCTACAAACTTTTCTGAAAAAGTATGCACTACTAATTTAAAATAAAAACTATATTAAAATTAATTTCTGGATGCCAAAACTAGAGCTGGATGATACCTGAATTTTAATATTATGATTTATCGTTTACCAAATATCAATATATTAATATGTTCTAATATATATCACCTTCTAGCAAATATAAGTGTGTTCTGTATAAAATAATACAAACACATATATATCAATATGTGTGTTGGTTATCTAGAAAACAAAAATTCAATTTCTTAATCTGATTACATAAATTTAAATTTTAATATATTGCTTTAAAAAGAAAATCACATAACATTATTGCTGTTCTTCAGAAGAAAAAAGAATTGTGGTCGCGTCAAAAAAAGAAAAAAAGGGGTGAGAAAAGATATAAAACTTTCTAGATATTTTCAAAATTCATTTATATATTTTTTATTTGAAACCGAAGATGGTTTTAAAAACTTTTTTTTTAAATGTTCACAAACAAATTTATCCGGGAAAATAAATCTGTTTTTTATAATTTTCGGAACAAACACAAAAAGTTTCAGAAAATTCGGTAATTTTCTGATCAGAATACCCCTGAATATCATAGAATGGAAAAAGGAAAAACCTCGTGGAAAAAGATTTATTTGGTATTGTGTGTGAAATAAATATTGTGAAATGAAGTTTTAAAATAGATAAAGCAATTTGTAAGGATTTCAGTCTGTGTACTTGCCGAAAAAATAAATTTATGACTGCTGTTCTAAAAATCATAAAGAGTCGACCCAAATGGAAAATTTATAAATAATAGAAAATATAATATAGAAATGTAAATAATAAAAATTTTCTAGGTTGTTTATAGGGTTGCTCTATACTTACTCTCAAAAGCAAACATAAAAACTCTACAAGCTATTTTTTAGCGATATCTAAAATGAAACATTATGCAATAAAGGGTTAAATAGGAATGGATGAATTTACCTGTTAACTTAAATCAATGTGATGTATGATAAAATTGAAATATCCAAGTTATAGCCCATGTGAGGATTATCTTTATAAAATTAGTTAAAATGAATAATGGGTTTTATGGCAAAAAATAAAACCTACTTTTTTCCCCAGTGAATCAGTTTATTCAAAGCATTCTATATGTGGTGTATTAAGATATTGAAAAGGCGTAGCAAATTTTTCCACAAAGTCAAATATTATCCATATTTTGGATGATTATGAATAAAATTTATAATAAAAAGATTTAAAGACGGTTTCATCATAGGTGATGGGAACCATTCCTTTATTAAGACTACGTTCACAGAAAGTGCAACGATCTGAACTTCCTGGGCCAAGCCTTCTTCAGATTTAGTGGTGGTTGTACGCATAAAGCTAGTCATATGATGTTGGAATATTATTTTTTTAAAGAGAATATATGTTGTAAAAGGGAAAGACTTAAATATATATTAGTCTAAGTCAGGATTGGCATGATTTAAATCAGTTGATTTTTTAAAAAAAATCATTGATTTAAATCATTTTTTTTTTACTTCTTTTAAAACCTATATTCCAAAAACAGGAGAATTGGGAATCAGTCAGCACAGTAATACCAATAAGTAAATAAGTGTAAATAGATAGCATGTGCTTTCCAAGAATTTAGGGGTGTTGTTATCAGAAAGTATGTAGTAGGGGTAGTACAATGACTGATTATGACTGATGAAAATCATTTTATATAATGGGAGGCAGAGAGTATTACAAAACTTGATATCCAGATTGTCTACCAAATAACATAAGCCGTGGCTTCATCTGCTGGAATAGAAAGACAGTTTTCTTCTTTTGGTATTGTTCATTCTAGCCTTCGTAACCCATTAGGAGTGGATAAAGCATCGAAACTAGTGTTTTTATTGAAACAAATCTATAATTTGATGGTTAAAAAATATTGAAATAATTGTAATTTCTTTTTTTAAATAAATAGTTTTCATTAAAATAATATTTAATTTGTTCTTTTAATTGGCATCTTATTTAGTTTGCACTATCCAATTACAAAATTATAAAATGTATTTAGATTAAATTTTATATATTTAAGTTTAGGTAATCAATGTGCAGAATATACTAGATAGATAAGAATCATAAATCAACAATTAAAATTAGCATTCAGAAAAAAATAAAAAAAATCCGATTTAAATAAAAAAAAATCTGATTTAAATCAATAAAATCTGATTTTTTTTAAATTAAAAAAAATCACGATTTTTTTCTAACCCTGGTCTCCGTACAACTGTATTGTAGTTAACTTCTGATTAGCTGTAATTGATTACGGTGAGAATGGCAAAGGCATTTCGACACTGATAGAAAAAAAAAAATTATATGATGTGAAGAAAAAACAAACACTTGTCACAACTTTTTTTAAAACACTTGCTGGGGAATATATTTGAGTAAAACGTGCCAAAAGTGGTAATTTTTTTCTGTAATTTTGTTAATTATTATCATCAAAATGTTACTGCGTTGTTATTTAGGTTAAATAAATCCAAATTGGCGCTCTTGCGTTGCCCGAACTAAGTTCGGGGGTCACAGGCAAGGGGTTAAATTTTAAAATCACTTTGTTGAAAATAACATAATCTAATGTGGACAAGCTTTTATCATGATCTTTAGAAATAGAAATAAATTTAAACTCCTAATTAACCCCTTTTGTTCAGTTTGTTTTAAAAAGGCCGACCAAAAAGAAATAAATTTTTTAAATGTAAAAAACACAATTTAGAACGTTGAATTTAGAAAATATATATATATATTATACTTGAATAAGTAAGCGGTATATCTTACAATCCCATGTTAAGGATAAATATCAATAAAACAATTGTTTTCTTTTCTTTTCTTTCGCATTGTTATTTTCAATTCTCGATTGCATTCGAGTGGGAAAAATTGTAGCAACATAAAGTGCAACGCCGATCGAATTATCTCGAGTGTGCACAGTTTCTTCAGTTTAGCACGCTCGAGTTAACTGGAGGATGCACGTTAAAAGGTTAAATAAGAAAATTAAATATTTTCTAATGTAATATTAGTATAACCTTGTTTCTAAAACTTTAAATAAAGGACACCTATAAATAGCACACAAATTTGCCTTTCACGAGGTGTCCTGCATTCGGAGGTTTCACTATGTGTTTATATATAAAATACCTACATTTAATGGCTTTCATTAATGTTAGACTCAATGAAAAAATTTACTTTTAAATAGAGACATATAATCCGCAAGAAAATACCTCGCGTAGAAATATATACAACTTTTGTATGACAAACGATTTTTCGGGGAAAAAAAATCGGAGATCACAAAAGTTAAAACTACTTTATACGAAAAAAAGAATTAGCAGATGAAAAAAAATATCAGCAGTAGAAAAGTAATCAGGAAAACATCTGGATGCGGACCAGATAAGCTAAGGTAAGCACTGATATCACATTTACTCTCTCTTAAAAAAAGAAAAAAAATGCAACCTCCGTTTATGTTAAACTATTTTTTTCTTCCTCTCAGAGCCACCGTACTGTCTTTTAAGCACATTAAAGAAGATATTAAGAGTATAGAATGTCTAGCGGCATGCTGAGCGTAAGTAATCCACCCTTATTTAAAGTGCATCAACTTTATGCGACCGTTTTCTTTGACCACTTGAAAAAAAAGGTAAATAAAAAAATAAAGAGAGGAAACGAAAGGGTAAAAAATTAAAAACGGAAGTGTTGAATCTCATACCATTAATAACTAGAAACTCGTCAGCAAGAGATGGTGAGGAAAGGGGGAAAAAAGTTTCGTAAAAACTACCACCAAACGTGAGGTTTACGGTAAGTCGCTGGTAAGACGAAACCGAAAAGTGATTGAAAATTCAAATGAATAGTAAAACGTACTTTTTTGTAAGCGAGATTAATCTGGAACTTCCTACTATACTCAGACACGTCGAAAAAATAAGCATAGACACAAGAAAATGAAAGGCCTGTTTGTTTCTGAATAAACTTCACGAAAATCTGTAAGATAAATATTACATTCCTATTCATGTTCATTAACGACAGATTTTGTTTCTTAACTAAAAATCTATATTATTTCGCGCAGACATTTTAAAAAGTTCACATGGGATGGAGATGATATTACAATGCGTTGTTATACGAGCGCGTACTTAAGTATGTGCGTTCGTGTATCTACATGCACACATTTATATATAAGTATATCATACACTCACATACACAAACGTGTAGATATACATGGGAATACTGCAAAAAAGGAGAAACAAAAGAAAAGGTTATACTAGGTCAAAATAAAGGCCTCTTACTTATGTTGATCTTAAATTAAGATATTTCACTTGAAATTGTTGATATAAAAATATTAGTCTCATAAACTATTTTAAAGACTTATTATTTTGGGGACGAAAACATATAGTGCATAAAAGAAAAATCAAAATAATCGATTATACTACCTGAAAATAAAGGCTTTTTACTTATGTTGATTTTAAATTTAGAGATTTTGCTCGAAGCTGTTGACATAAAAATATTGCAGTCTTACAAACTATTTTAAAGACTTATTATTTTGGGGACAAAAATATAATACATAAAAAGAAAAAGATAAAAAAATGGATTATACTAGGTCGAAATAAATTTAGAGATTTCATTCGAAATTGTTGATATAAAAGTATTGCAGTCTCATAAACTACTTTAAAGGCTTATTATCTTGGGGACGAAAATATTGATGTCAATTTTTTGCTCTTTGTTACATTTAGTATATTGTGACAAAATTTCAAGACAGTATAAAAATTAGATATGTATAAAAAAGCTTTTTCTATCATCATATTGTCCTATTAAAAGCGCACCGAAGAATTTTATAAACGACTCTAAAGATACTTTAATTTAAAACAATGACATTTGGACAAAAGATAAAATGAATTACTTACAAAGCTGGATTTTTTTTAAAATAAGGTCTGTGAACGTGAGGTATGAAAATTATTTTTAATGATATGAATTTCCGACTAATTTCAACTTATAACATCAAATTTCTTTTTTTACACATTTTTAATATATTAGAAATAGTGTAAGTAAGAATGATTTTAAGTAAGTATTATGAATTATAATGATGTAAATATATATTTTATAGTATGACTTGCCTGTTTTTCTCAAGAATTGTGCTTAGGTTTATATTTATAAAAAATGTCATTAATTATAAAATAATATCTTAAATTTGTAAAAACTATTAGTGAAAAATATAACAAAATACCAAAAACATATAAATCTTTTACATTTTTGATTATCTATCAAATATTTATTTCAATTTGAAATCTTTAAATTGATTTATCACAGTTTGAGTTTTGTGTATACATAACTGTATTCAAAATAACAAAACTAAAAACAATATGAATTAAATGACCTGGATTTTTTTAATACAAGCTCTAAAACATCAAAGAGAATTACGGTTGGATTTTACAATAAATTGAACAAAAAGTTTTTTAAATTTAAAATATAAATTAATTAATGCTTTTGGTCAATATTTACATATAAATTCACGTTTTAATTTTTTTCTCAAAGACCAATATAATAAAAAATATATGTTAATGAAATATTAAATTTAAATGACATGCAAAGTTTTTGAAAATCCTAATTAAAAAAATTTGATTTTTGTTAATAATCTACAAGGAATTTTTCTTTGTCAAAATCCATGTTGATAATAACATCATTTTAGTATAGGGAAAGCATTAATAAAAAAATGTCCAAAGGGCCTTTTAATATGATTATTATGAACTTAGGTATAGCTAAATGATACACTAGAACTTCCCGTGTTAATTCCTATTATTTCGAAATGAGATAGTAAAAAAATTTTATCTATAATTTTATCAGAAACGCAATCTCACTATTTCAAATTTTCAGTTTAAAATCAGATAATTTAACTTGAAAGTAAATAGAAAATCAGCTCCTTTCTTATCGTGAATAACATATTTCCAAATCACATGCAATTAATTTTATACACGTTTCAATATATTTTTTAACCTAATATATAATATATATATATATATATATATATATGTGTGTGTGTGTATATGTATATATACACACACATATATATATACACATATATATACATATATATAATATATAATATATATACATATATATATATGTGTGTGTGTATGTGTATGTATGTATAGATGTATATATGTGTGTGTATGTGGGAGTGTGAGAAATAGAGAGTCTTAATGGTGTAATAGGATTGACTTTAGTATTATTTCAAGAAGAAAACTTAAATTCTACACAGGCAATACTCAATAATATGGTAAAATTGTTACTCGTTGAAACATTGTTTAAAAAGTATAATTTCTTTACTGTAAAATGAACACAAATGTTTTATAGTAAATTACATGCAAAAAAAAAGAGCTTTATAGTTATATATAGAAGCCTAAAGAGTGTAACAAGAATCGGTTACATTTCTGATTCCAAGCCCGTGTAATGAGTTTGGAGAGTAATTCTTGGATTAAAAAGAAAAAGAAAATTTCTCAAAGGAATGATAGTTCATCTCATTAAAAGAAAAGAAAATAGGAACATTGTGAGTAACATGCATAACTCGACTCTCCAAGTTCTATTTAATGCTAGGTGCTGCGAACTTCATCAGTGGACTGGCGCCAAAACAGAAGCTTCAACAGGATAAAATTCTCTTCATTTCGCCTGTTCCAATCATTCCGAAAATAACGAAGACGTTATTTAATACGACAATAACTTTTGTTACTCTCGTGCCTAATGTTAGTGCAGCGTCAATTCAAACAGCCGAATTCTGGGAGATAAAAAAACTTCACTCAACATCAAACGAAAGTCGAATGCTTATTCAAGTGTTTTGCAACTATCCAGTTACACACTAGTCATACACGCATGCGTATAAGATCAGAACTTTAGTAAATATAACACCTGAAATGTTACAACTTTTTTGATATAGTATCGATGATGAAAAGTTTCTGAATAATTATTTTATTATATTATTGATGGAATTAGGTAAATAGAGTAGTAAATGCATGCAATTTTTAATGTTTTAAAAATTTCTATTCTCTAAGGAAATGTTACAACATAAAAGAAAATTTTTATATCGTAAAAAGAAAATAAAAGGTGATTGTAAGTCCCGTAACAGTAATTATAGCTCAACTTAACGGTTTCAAATACAGTATATCATCTATGAACCTACAAAAATATGATCTAAAGACAGACTAAACAAGTTTGCTATAAACTCCCATTTAGTGATAAATTACAACCTTAATTTGTAAATTATAGTTCTCTGTGTAACTGTAAAGAAAAATTTGGAATTAAACTGATTAAATTTGGATTATTAAAAAATTATCTTACTTACAAGCTGTATAAATTTTAAAAATCTAAACATTATAAAAAAAAATTAATTAAAAAACATTTTGTCCCCGCAGAACTAGCGTACAGCTTTTTAATTACAGAAGAGTAAATATGGGTATAAGAAGGCTTACCACACAAAAGTGAAGATAAGTTCTTTTGTTAATTGTAGCAATAAAATGCTTTGAGCGTTTATTTGTCAAACAATAACAAACATTAAACCTTTTAAACAGTAAAACCACAGTCTATGTGAAAAGCTCCATAGATATGAAATTACACTCCTGATTAAAAGCACCGCAAGTGTGTTTTTGTTTTCGTTTTTTCCAAGATTATTTCAAGCAGCAAAGGTTCATTTCTCGAGAAAATAACTGTGAACAGATTTTTAAATGAAAGGATTTAGTAACGTTCTCAAGGCAGAAGGATGAAGTCTGATAGTTATCACAGAGGAAAAAGCAACATAATAGCATAATTCAAGTAGGCGCGGTTCATTAAGATAAACATGCACATTTTTTTTCAAAGCTTAATAGCTATTTATCAATACGGTATTCATGGGAACAGCAATATTGTTCGCATGTTCCCTTCCCTCATTATTTGAAAATAAAATATTTAGAAAAAAAAACCATGCAGTTAAATTGAAATTGAAAAAATCAGTAATTTTCTTCTTTGGGGAAATAAGGGGGTGAATATCTTTCAGAAGTAAAGAATATAGCATGTGTTTTAAATAAAGGTTATAAAATTGGATATGCAATTGAAATAATATATAAAAAAATATATAACTTTAAATGAATTTAGGGCTGAGTACTGCTCCAGTACCAAGTTATAACTCCAGAAAAAATGTTTTACAATTTAATAAAATGTCATTATCCACCCAACTTCCGTACAGTCAACTAAAAGTTGACTTTGTTTAGTCTGTCTTTATATATGAAATTCTTTGCAATTAGAAGACGCCATAATAATGCTACTTCCACTATCCAGATATGTCCACGCGTTAATTATTCCCTCTACTAAAGCAAAGAAATTGTATTATCAAATCAGATATTGCAATAGTTAAAAGCAATACTTTCAAAAGAAATTCTGAATATAATTTTAATACAGATATTATTAAATAAATCAAAGACAGATTAAGCTCTTTTTCTTTTTATCTTGCACAACAGCTTTAAGAAAATTACAATTTACACAATCGTAGCATGCCACTCTACTTCTTCATACGAGGTATCTTCAGAACAGTCAATTAGTTTAGAAGGACATAATATAATAGTATACCATAATAAGAGAGAAATGACACCGCAAGTCTTAAAGACAAGGAAATAACGGGAATTGGAACCATTTGGTAAGAAACCACTGACCTTCTAAATTTGAAATTATCTACTAACCGCAAGGTAACAGGGAGGAACCTTGTAAAATGTTCTCGTACGGGAACAATTCGTTGCACTTTACACTGCTGATTTCGGTGATATTTCAAATGATTTATAACTCCAGGAAAAGTGATTATATAATTATACACAGTGCTAACTCAATTCATCTTTTTAAGGGAGATGAGGGGAATGAATTAAAAAGTTCTGTAAAATGTGTGGCTATAAATAAATTATTTACACATTTTGAAAACATAAAAAATGACATTTTAAAAGTATATTTTGTAATTGATACATGCTTTGTGCAAGTGTGGTACTTGAAAAGTCTAAACTGTCCATTGCTTATGCCTCTAAATTATTTTTATTTCGACAGTTTTTGTACTTCAGATCTATAGGTATAGCTAATGTGACTTTGGTTGTCTTGGGGTTACCTAGAAAAGACCTATGATGAGCCAGAAATGTATTGTCCACACGAACATGATACATTTTTCAGCCCTAACACATTTATATTTAGCTGTCTTTAATCCCACAGAAACGATACTTCCTGGATAACAATGATAATTTGGGACCGAACTTTTTTGACGGTAGATACGGGAAAATGAAGAATCTGGGAAAAATTACATTTATTACAGAACTGAATACAGAACCAAATGAGTCAAAGGATCGATCAGGGGTCCAGTGTGTGTGTTGTGTGTGTAAGTATGTATATATTTATACATATACATGCACACACAAGCTTTTGAATTATAAAATATTTTATAAAAAAAATGTTTTATAAATAAAAATTTTATATAAAAAATATTTTATATATAAAAATATTTTATAAAAAAAATATTTTATTTTTTATAATCTCTTACAGGATTAGCAACTTAAATTTTTAAAAAGAAGTTAAAATATTACGTTATCAAAAGCGTGAATTAAAATGCATGAGAGTACCTAGAACGTCCCATACACATTAAACAATATTACAGTACGAATTTTAATATAAAAAAGCCTTTGTAGTTATTTAGGGAAAGAAGAAAGTTTTACTATTTTTATTTTCTAGTTTGCAAATAAACACAAACTTTCGTGTACGCAAAACATATACATAAATAGTAACTTAAAAGTTTAATGTATTATTTATTTATTTTTTATAATATTAAGCTCTTAAAAAGTGAAACAAATTTATACTTGGTAAAATACATTATAAAGACAATATAGTAAAAATAATGACATTTATAAGATTTAGGTAAGTTAATGTAGATAAAAAGTTGTCCATGAAATTTAGCAAATTTTCTTAAATTTATTTTCCTAAAGTTTATATTGTCCCCTTTAATCTAAAGGGAAAAAAATTCTTTATAAATATACCTTGAGAGACAAACGATGTTAAATATCCATTGTTGAAACGCACAATAGGGTAGTTTCTAATAAGTAACATTCCCAGAAAAATCGCAATAATGCTGCGACCTTCAATTTTTAATGAGTCTAGTGGACAATTTGTGATGAAACTCTGAATTTCAGTTCTGTTAAGCACGGCCAAACAGCAATTCAAAATCCTTACATTCACGAGCAGCACTGTATTGGTTATTTAGCACTTAATCACTCTTTAGAAACTAACTTCATCGCTGATTTCAAACAGTTATGAAATTGAAATTCACAATTCAGGGCATACTGATAACGCCATGATTAAATATTAAGTCCATTGTAAATTGAATATTATCACGGTGGTTTCCTGGAATTGTGGGGCTTTTGGTCACTCTAATATTAAATATATAATTGAGATGTTGAATAACATGGAATATTCAGTCATGAAATCAAATGAGTTCATTTGTTATTTATTCGTGAATAGCCAACGAATTAAAGAAGCGCTTCAGAAATAGGCCAAATATAATATATTATCTATGAGTGATAAACTAATATAGATAAAAAATAAATAAATACTCATTGATATTAATTTTTTTCTAATAGACGTAATAGCAAAATTCTGCGTCTTGAAGTATATTATAAGATCTATATTTAATTTACAAGCTGATTTTGTCTTATTGACTGATCAGAAACTCTACTGTATTAAAAGTGAGAGTATTTTTAACATTTAAAGATGCGACATTCAACTTTATAATAAAAGGATTTTGCTACTAGAGAAAAATTAACTAATTTTTCTTGTACTTTATAAAAAAGGATCTAAAGAATCTCATATTTTGGGAGCAGAAACTAAATTTTGCTTTCTTAACACAGCTTTTCTAATAACCTGGTTGATAAGAAAATTTAAAAAATAAATTTTGAAATCTGTGCACGCTTCAGTGATTTATTTTTAGGTTCAAAATTATTGTTACAAATTTGCTAAAATAAAAATATAACAACTCTAAACTGCAAAACGAATATCATAAAGTAGGAAGGTAATACTTCATCAAAGATGGAAAAGTATATATGGAATTGAGAAATATACTGCTTTTACAAACATACATTTGACGTATCATGCTGTTGACAATTTAACTGCCAAATTTATTAAAAATCCTACATTAATATATACTATCACTTAATGAAGTAATAAACTTAGAGTTATATTTCAAAAATAGCTTCTTAAAGAGTTCGATATTTAAAAAAATTTTTTTTGGTTAAAATTACAGCTAAGGATATGCAAAAATATGTGAGTTTTTTTCCTTCTAAAATGATCATCAAAATGGATTATTCAGATTTGTATGGAGATATAATAGTTTGATAACATGCATTCGAAAAATATTAAAGAAAAGGTGTGAGAAGAATATCCGAAACAGGCAAACGTATGCAGACCATCTTACAGGGTATACTTATGTATTCTTCACAGAAAGTCGACTTTAAAGAAACAAAAATGTTCGAAGCATGCATGAGGAATCTCTCGCTTTGATGAATTTGATTGCCCTGCTGATACGTAGAAATAAAATATTTCTTATAGTCAACGTTAGAAAAAAAAATAGATATGTAAAGTAAACTATGGTAGTTACCAAGAGGAGTAAAGTTAACACATTTAAGGTACAGATTGATAATACCAGTGTACCTTTATCGATAACTAAACAAAACTACACTATTATTGAGTGTAGTTATTTGATTGTCTGACCAGAAATATATCTTATTTAGGGACTAATCATGTTCAAATGCAAACATTGGTCTCAAAAGCAATGAAGTTAAAATGTCATGAAAATATAACAAATTATAGTACTGCTGTTCAAACAGACATTTCTCCAGTCAGAGATGAAAATGCAGGAAAAGCATAAACTGTAAATGATGAGCCATTAAAAGCAAGATAGCGCTCAATACACGCACTTGGCAATCATTCATTACAACGTCCTTTGTCTTCATGGAGGCCTGCACCGAAGACAGATTTGACTATAATGATCAACCAGGTGCAGCCACGAGTATTTACCTGGCTACAAATAAATGCAATTCAAAAGAACGAATGGATGTGATATATCACTGGCTGCTCAGCAAGTGGTACGACATTAAATAATTCCCCCGACAAAAAAAGTTAGATGTCCAAACTGCACCCAACCGTGGGCGCTGTATGCTATTGTTATAATCAAGGATAAAGTAGTAAGACCAGGACATTAAAAGAGGGAAATTGAAGAGCTGTTGTCTATTCAAAAGATAGCAGGATAGCCTCTCTTTTTTATTTGTTTTGTTATACGGGAGGATAGTGAATTAACAGATTTTGCGACGTCATAACCGGATATGAGAGAGACATCTCACTTGAATGTTTTATTCAATAAACGAAATTTAAATAACAAAGTCTACATTTTAAACAGCTTTTAAAAAAGAAAGTTTGGAAAACGATGGACATGGATTAATGCACAAATTAAGGTGGATTCTATGCTTAAAAGAAAATGCTGCTTCCTGGGAGTAATTCTTGCTACTTAGTATTATACGACAAGTATTAAATGATAAGGAGTTCTACAGCGTGACACTAATGAGAAAAATTGCAAAAAAAACGCCCTTTAAATTTTAAGCTATAAATGGTGTGATTTAAGTAAAAAAAATAAAGAAAATAGACAAAAAGTATATACAAAATACATGCAGTTTGTTTTAAGAGTCTCATTGGCCTATAATATGTCAAATATGTTCTTCCATATTATTACTTAAGTTCACATAAAATAAAAGTTAAATATGTTGACTTGTTTACGTTTCTAGCTCCTTCTTAACACTTCATGGTGAATATTTCAAAATGATTTTATAGAATATTAATTTCTATCGAAGTTAAAAAGTTTTGAAAACCAATTGTCAAGGTGTGTATCTCGGACAGAAAAAGAAAACTTTTATCCTTTTGTTTAAATTTTTGAGGTGTGCGATATCCAAACTTTGTCGAAGTTGAGTCCTTCTGAAATTGTAAAAATTTCACCTTTTTCTCCTTGTTCATAAGACCAGAAATTTTGCAGAAGTTGCGTTCTGTTATTACAAATTTGCTTAAACCATAAAAAACACGAACCCTGTCTCAAAATTTATAAATTATTTGTATATCATACAACTGTGTATCGGAAGAATGTACTGAAACCAAAAAATTATTTCATTTTTGAACTTAAGAGAGTAATTTAGGAAACTTATCAAAAGGAATATTCAAGTTTTGAATTTAGTACCGACAGAAATATTTGTAAGAAAAAACTTTTTAATGGATCATGTTCTTCTAGTATTGACCCATGTGGAAAAGATATTCCAGTGAATCGAATGAGGATCCTGGGTAGTCTTAGGAACTGAAAATGCATCCCCCCTCCACAAAACCAAGCAATTTCGAGTCGCGGCAGTTAATTCGAAATCCATTTGGCATTGCAGAAGATGCAAGCGCCAAGAAAAATGGACCGCTCAGTAAGCAAGTGTCGAAACAACTCGACAACAATTAAGACGAGGAACACATACATAATAATAGAGTTCCTTTCCATTCTGTTTTTGGAAAGAAAGAAAAGCGAAACTTGTGTCTCAGGTCTTAATCTAGTTTCTGTATTCAATCACCTAACCTATATTAATTTACGCCGCGAACATCGCTAGATCAAGAGACAGCTTACGAATGTAACAGCTAATTATTCAACAAAGAATTTTAAATATTTCTATGGGTTGGGCAATGCACAATGTGTGAGCCGCGCATCAACTCTTTTTGCTAGATTGCAGAAATTTTAGGAAGAAAGACATTATTACGCTAGTTTCGCGGGGAAAATTCTCCATCCCCTTTAAAACCGTCCATTATTCTCCGGACAAAACTTTTCCCTCTCAGGTCCCGTTTACAGATGCTGAAAATTCCGCGATTTTTATAAAACTTATACTCTCCACCTCCTTTTCCCTTCTGATGATTATTCCTACGCGAGGCGCATTCCTCATGCAGTGATTGATAACAGCGAAGAAAACAGTTTCGTCTTAATTTTCGTTTACACTGTTTAAAGCGGCAAAGCATTCGCAAAATCTAGTGAGCTGCAATTATTTCCGCTTGGCGCCCCCTTTTGCTTTAAAAGATTCCACACCCCCCCCCTTCCTCCATCCTTTTGGTCTTCTTTCATTTTCGGTTTATACTCGATGGTTTCCTATGATAAATGATGTCATTTGTGTCTTATCCGAAGATCTGATTTGGTTTATCTATATTCCCCCTTCTTTGCCGAGGGCGGGCGCCAAGAAAAGGGGAAATTAGCGAAAAGAGTGAAGACGGAGGGGGGGAAGGGCATATATATATGAACAGGGAATATACATATTAAGAAGAGAAATAGGGGGCTAGAAGACAACTGGAACACAGAGGGGGGAAAGGGGAGAAAAAAACCTTTTCCGATTTGTCGCGAGCTATTCATCTTTAGTTGCATTTAGTGATCAATATTTAGTCGCAGAGCCAGATTCGTGGAAGAGATAATGAGTCGCGACATAATTGCGTTAGTCGGTCTGCAATGTGCAATTAATTACCGTTCGTGTCGAGGACATTGTTGGATTTCTTCCCCTAAACGCACGAAAACGAAAAGTTCATTACTCAGGCAAACCCCACAATCAAGTAATCAACCATCAATTGCACGGGGCCAGGTCTGAAACCGTCTCTTTTCTCTCTCTCTCTCTCGCTTTTTATGATAGTTAATGCCCACAAAGTCCAGGGTGTCGTTAATTTTCCAAACTATGTGTGTGTGTGTGTGCGCGCGCAACGCGCGAGCCCGGGGCAGGCAAAATCGTCAGTCACTCGGTTGACGTTTGTAAGTTTTCCCCCGGTTAAAATTTTCCGATTTCGAAATGAAATTTTTCGCTTTTCGAAAACGGGGTAGGGGGGTAGGGGGCTGTGAAGCGAGAAGGCGGCGCGGCTTTGACACACAAAATATGCGGGCGGGAAGCGCGCAAAGAACGCCCGTTTTCTTAAAACGGCAGATTTCGCTGTCAGCGGACGGACGAAATATAGCCCTTAATAGTCACTCAACGTTCGAATAAAGAATGGATTTCGTTAATTACGCTCGCACCCCCCTCCCGACGCACCCAACCCTCTCCCTCCACCTTTCCAGAAAAATACAAAACCCGAAATTGCGTGTCAAACTTTTGGGCCCCGCTGACAGTCAAATTAAATGCACGCATATAATGCATACGCATATGCCAAAATGCTCGAGAAATCGATGTTGGTTATTTAGTTTCGGACGCATAATTCGAGCGACAACTTGTCCCCCCTCATTCTCTCCAGGAAGAAAGAGGGAAAAAACTGCAATTCGGGGGTCCTTTAAAGTTGCCGCGGACTTCCTAGCTTTAAGCTGTGGCCATCAACACAAAACTCACTCCAGAATTTGGACAAACGTAAAAGCGTTTGTCATCTCGTCAAGAAAAATGACCCGAAACACTTATTTGATATTTTAATAACACGAATATTGTTCGCGACGACTTCCTCCTTAAAGTTATATCCTTTACCAGATACCCCCCCAAGTGCAAGACAAATTGCATTTCCATCAAATCAGCGGACTACCATCAGATATAAAGCTTTATCCTTTTCGCAAGTTTAAAATGTGTATCAAAAAATGCGATGAATGAATAATTGAAGTGTTAATGGATAAAAGTATCTCACAAACACTTGGAATAATACAATATTGCATTTTACAGATACCAATTAAAAAAAATTATCTGGCACTCCCACGGTCCGTCGATAGCCCAAAAGTGACATACAATTTTTAGGCCACACCGTAAGCAAATAATCCGTGACAGTGTTAGTCGTGAAATTGTCATAGGCTATTTGGTGACAGTGTTCAACTTATTTATAGATCCGACTACAGTCTAAATGAGGATTACCTCTAACTATAGCTTTTTGTTTTCCATTCTGTTTGGCTTGAAATAAATGAGCCCAAAAATATTGTAGTATGTGTCTCTATGAATTAAAACCATAAAAACTTTAAAAACAAATCTATTAGGGAAAGCTTTTCATATTGACTTCTTCTTTAATATTCACACACAATTTCGGAGACCTATTCCAGATTAGTTCTATAAAATTCGTATACCTTTAAAATAGAATATAAATGTATTATTTTCGTATTTTCAATTATATATTTGAAAATACTTTCAATTACTTATGTGTAGAAAGAAATCTTTTAAGAGTTTAATTGATCACTTGTACTTAACAGAATATATATATATATATGCATGTGTGTGTGTGTGTGTGTGTGTATATATATATATATATATATATATATATATATATATATATATATATGCATATATAATTAGAAAAGAAGAAATTTGAATTGAAAACTAAATTTAACTGATTGCATTACAAGATATGAAAACCAAGAGTATAAGAGAAAAACTCGTAAAACGAAGATTAAAATTTAACTTAAACGAAAAAATACGCACCTTTGCAGCCGCCAGTTGAATCTTACTATTTTTCCTTATTTTGTTTAATCTGGATAGTATATTTTTTAATTTAAATTTATTTTCTATTATGAGACCCATCGCTAAAATTCGATCGAATTTCATTTATTTCCTTCCTTAGATGTCAGCTAAATTGCTACCGCTCATTTTAATATCATGCATCACAAAAAAAGAAAGAAGCATCGTTGCTCATTCTTTTCTAAGGACTTCATTTTAAATGAAAATTATGTATTAATTCAATGAAATTTTCTACTAACTCATACATTATTTTAAAACGTGCACTAAGGCATATTTGCTATAGAAATAATGGATTATTTAAGTTTTGGCTATACAAATATATATTCCTAATAAATGGTAAGCAAATATAATGGAATATTTGAATTTAACAAATTGAATTTTAAACTTTTAAAGTATAGATTTAAATAAAACCTTTTTAATGAATGTTAAAGAATTTTTTAACTTTTTCCACAAATGTATTTTTATTTATCTGTCTTATTTAAGATAAAACTGAATCATGTTAAAATAATCTTTCATATTGTTATTAGATTATTTGTAAAAGAGAAAAAAATCTTTAAGAATGCATTTAGTTTTATCCGTTTTCTCGAGGAAACGAATACCATATTTAAGAAGAAAAAACCTTATATCGGATATTATTTAAATCTTTCAATATTTCCGGAAATATAAACAAGCATACATTTGCATACATAAGTTGTTTATGTAACTTTTTTTAAACTTTTGCATTGTTTTATAGCTTTTATTTCCATTTTCAATTCCAAACGAATAAATAAGGAACGTGTGAAATAAATATAACAATAAAAGATGAATAGATACTAATTATTTTACTTTGTAAATTTTCTGTTTAAATTTAGACATTTAAACCATAAAATATGAAAAATGCCGTACTTCCTTATAAGTCACTTTTCTGAAACACCATAGAATTCATATGCAACCGGGATAGTTATATTTCCACATTTAAAAAATCGCGAAAAAAAAATAGCCGCCATTTTAAGAGACCATTTTCTGTTCCAGGCTACCACATATGTAAATTTTTTTAGAATGAATCACGCCGCTATTAAGCGATCGATACGATAACCCTTTCGTTCCCCACTTTTCCCTCTTTTATATCAGCCAAGTCCCCCTCGTTGAAATAGAATAATAAACTGCGACAATCAAATTGGCTTTGGGTTTGCACCTCACAGTATGACGTCATCCATGTAGTGGTATATGTGAGCGAATTTAAATGATAGGAGAGAGAGAGAGTTGAGGGGAAAAATGCAAACTACTACAACATCCATGGGTCAGTGCATCCATGGGCTTGACGTGAACCGGATATACGGAATGGAGATGAATCACTCATTATCTTACTCAGTTGTTATAAACAGAAAACAAAATCGATATCTTCATTCAAAAAGTCGCATCACAATCGTTTATCAAAAGAATGTAACACAGTTACTCTTTGCTCACTGTCTACTTGTATATTGAACCACATTAAGGCTTATGTATTTCGAAATTTAAGCTTCTTTTCTCTTGATTTGGTACGAGGGTATAAAATCATGACTTGCTACATCTTAAACATTTTTAAAAAAGTATTGAAAATATAATAAATATCTTAAGTTCTCCCAGTATACCTCATTTCAAAATTCTCTAAAAAAAGTTATATTTAGACTAAAAAGGAAAAAAAATTGTAGATTTTTTTTAATGCTATCGGTCAATTTTTCAATTCAATTGGTTTATATGTACATCCTCAAATGAAAATGAAGTTTATAAATCACTTTAAACCATTAAGTTCTTGCATTGATATCGATAATGCAACTCGCTCACAGTTGCAAAACATCTGTCTGAGTCAAGTCTCTTTCAATTTTTACTTTACCTAGGTTAACTTTGCAAATGATTGCTATAATCTGACACAAAAGTTTTACCTTCTCGTAAATTGCTTAAAGTTCAAAGTATTGAAAGAATAGATAATTTTCCATAGCTGAACGATATTAGACATTATTAATGAATTCATTTATTCGGGGAAAATTTTTCTGTACTAAATTATTATTTGCCAAGAATTTGTTAACTCCAATGCAGAATATCCAATTACTATTCATTATATTAATTAGTTGACTACAATTATTAAATATAAATTCACTAACTCAATGTTTATCATGGTTCACGAATGTTCCACAGAAATTGGTATATCAAGAGTTTTCTTTTTTAATAATTTTTTACTACTACTTAAATTTAAAAACTTATTCTAAAAGTTAAGGATATATTACATGTCGTCTCAGAACTTTCATAACTGAAAATAAAAAGATATTTCTACCTTAGAAAATACTAAAATTAATGTTGAAAATATGCACACACTACTTAAATTAAAAAAGGATCACCAAATCATTTAAATATTTTGGATATTAATATTACTTCTCCTCTAAATTAAGATTTAATAAAAGTACAGTACATTTAACTGCTTATAATCCTGAGCGATTAAAAGTACTGACGATTATCCCGAGTTATCTCGGGTTCGTATATATTGCAGTTAATTATTATTCCCGAGAAAACTCGGGTGAATCTGAATTTGTCTTGCGATTTGTTTTATCACGATTTTACTCGGGCTGGGTTTGATAGGTAGTTTTCCAAGTTCTGTTGGTTTCGCGGTCCTTTTGGCGGAACTAGTTACATGTTTTCCACTGATTAAAAAAACTTATTTCAAAAAATCATCTTGACTAATTTTCTGCCTCATCTGGAAGACGCATTATTAGCTCTTTACCAGTCAGGTTAACCTCAAGACATTTTTCGGATGTTATTCCTGCTACTGGAAAAAAGAAACCAAATCCAATGAGACAGTGTACTCTGTGCTCCAGTAAAATAGATTTCAGAGGTAACCCAATAAGAAAAGAGACCAGATACTATTGCACAGAATGTCAGGCATCACTTTGTGTTGTCCCTTGCTTCAAAAACTATCATACAAAGACAAATATTTAACTTTTTTCCATTTGCC
This sequence comes from Pardosa pseudoannulata, assembly GCA_032207245.1. Classification (NCBI taxonomy): domain Eukaryota; kingdom Metazoa; phylum Arthropoda; class Arachnida; order Araneae; family Lycosidae; genus Pardosa; species Pardosa pseudoannulata. The sequence continues at coordinate 188,275,643 of CM063505.1, read as the reverse complement.
CGAGATAACTCATGATAGTAAACTAATATTAAAACCAAAAAACCACCTGTAAAAAATTAAAAATTCAAGCTAAACCTAGATGTTTATTTTATTTCCTTGTATTTAATAATAAAATTTTAAAAAATGTGATGATTTTTTAAAATGTTATTAAAAAAATGTAAGTTAAGAGGTCAAGTTACAAACCAGAGAACCGAAAAATAATTTCTAATAATTATAATAATTCTCCAATGGAAATAGTTTTATTTCACAAGCATATTCCACTTAAGAACGTTAATTTTCAGTTGTGTTAAGAAGAATGAAACGGGTCTTCCCTATTCACAGTGTACAAACGTAAAATATCAATCAACCAATGAATGCCACGAGAATGTCTCTATGATTCAGGATTTGCCGAAGACGAAAAACTCTTAATCTCTCTTAATTTGTGTTTATTTATGAAAGGCAAATACGCATAAAAGAGACGAAGGTAGAACAAAAATGGGATGCGTGATTTTCCTCGCTTCACGTAACCGCATGGCACTGTATGTCAAAATAATTATGACAAAAGACTACTTAACAGAATATATCCGTCGATAAAATAAAAAGACATCACCTGATTTGTTACAGTTTAATAACCATCACAACGTATAGTATTTATAGATTGATAATACTCATGTATGATTTATAGGCAGTAATCTTCATATACTATTTTAAGCACAATATTAAGTTTAATTATCTCGCACCATTTCTTTTAAATTCAGTTCATTTCCTTGCATTATTAACCAGCTTTATTTTTATATATAATTACTGATTCTTGTGTTTTATTTACCTAGACGTCCATATTTTTTTAATCGCGACTTCTGGTCTGTATTATATAAATTAACTGTCAAAAAAGCCAATTTTTTCCCAATTATTTTCATTACATAGTATTAAATTGGCTAAATAAAAGTAATGATTGGTGAAACTTAATATCTAAAACGCTCTTTCATCTAAAGAAATTTAACTTCTCTTTAAAGTGCTGACTCACCTATTTCCCCAAGAAATATTTGCTAATTACATTTGTTCAACTTACCGCAATGTACCATGCAAAAATCCATGCGAATGATATGTAAACGACTACAAAAATCGAATGAATCTTTCACGCTAGTAGTTACGATAATCACTTCCTTTAGTTTCTGTCTATCATATTTTGGGGGATAGGAATCTTGTCAAAAGAAATCTTGTAACCATTTGAAGATTTCAGATAGTATAATATACTTTGCTCAATGGAATCTTGCTTAACTTTTCAGTTACACACTATCGCCGAAGCATACGGCTTTTAAGTTATGACATTCAAGGGGTAAAAAGGGATGAAATAAAATACACTTCGTTCATAATTTCTCATTATTATTTTGTCGATGGACCACTGATTTTCAGGCAAAAACGCTTCACACCTATTTCTTATTTACAATCCTAAAGATCCACATCCTGGAATATTTGAGTTTTGTATTCAAAGTTAGATCACTAAGACTAGATCCCCAAACTGAGAATCCATTACAAATACATTTGTAATTACAAATGCATTTGTAATGGATTGTAATGGCTTGTAAAATGCAAATTTCTCGAGTAAAATAGAATTCATCCCGGTTTTTAAAATAAAATAAAATTAAGGACTATTTAAGAAATTGCAACTGTTTAAAGACCACTTAAATTTAAAATGAAGCAATTTTAAGGACTTTTTAAGAGCTCGGACTTGGATGTATCTAAGCAAGAAAATCACGGTTGAGAAAAATTTAACCCGATTTATAATTGATACAAATTTTAATATTAAAATTTTACAGGAAATTTCTTTATTCGTTAAACTTTCACAAACACACCATTTCTTGTAGAAAATTTCTTAAATAGTCAACCCCAATCAGTAGATAATGCCCTTTTTTAAAAAAGCATTATTTACTACCAATGCCCACGCATTTGTATTTAAATTCCTTTCCTAGATCATTTTGTACAGTTTGAAAAAAATCTCTCTTTGACAGATGGACTATCTACTGATACCTAAAGAACCTTAAAAAAGGTTAATGATCTGATTTTTCAAAAAAATGTCTTAAAATATTTTCTGCAGTAGAATACCCTAAATTTTAGCACGAAAATCTTGTTAAAATTTCCTTTTGTAAAGGGTAATATAATCTTTTGCAAGACAACTTTACTTGTTCAGCTATCCTTTTATACAATTGATTTAAAAATTAAAGTACTACTAGACATTTTAAAAAGCATACCCAACATAAAAATTAAGGGCTAAATAACTCTTTTTTGGGGAGCAGAAAAAACATATAGACCTCATTAAAGGGCATGCTTATATAAACTCATGTACGTTGATGAAAATTATGAATAACTCACTAACTTTTAATAGTTATTTTTGTATGTATAACACAGTAAATAAAATTCCACCTTTAATTTAAAAAAAAAGTAACGAAAAAGTATGCATACTTTTCTGAAGAAAACATAACGCTACGATAGAACATTTCTCAATAGAATTCGTATATAATGCAAAATGTTTCATAAAACGAGAATTCCAATTCTTCAACAAAGTGGATGAGTGCAATGCCATTTCAATCCAACGTTTTCGGTATTTAAAAGGCACGTGATTCTCGTTTAATCCGGCGGATAAAATGCAACTAAGAGAGGATGATTTTCCCACGATGATACGAATCAAAATTCGACAAAATATTTCCGACAAGTTCAATTTACAGGCAAATAAACAGTAATAAACTCCCAGCTTATTGTCATAAAGGTTGTGATGTGAAAGGAAAAAGAAATGATTTGCAAAACTTCCAGCACTGGAGAAAATTCTCACCATTTCTGACAGATAAGGGGCACAACAGATATCAAATTTTGTAATTTAACTGAACTTGTTAATAATTTTTTTTAGTTATTGATAATTATTTTGGAGCACTACAGTTATTTTTTTTTTCGATAATTCCTAAAAAAATGTAAACAAGAAAACGTGTTCGACACTTTTTTAGTTAAGACAAGTTAAATTTCAAAGTTAATTTCAAAGTTAGAAAATTTGAGAGGACTCGAGTAATTAATTACTTCTGGGCAGAGGCAAAGCATAGGTTTCTGCCGCTCGGAGCAGAAGCCCAATATGATACTGTATATAGCAGTAAGATTAAATTTTTCTCGAAAATTTAAAAATTTTCATGAACTAGAAAACTAAATTTAATTGCGAATGCTCGTTTTAAAATCAAATATTAATAAATTATTTTCTACAGTATCATTACGCGAAAAAAAGTATTTGTTCATCAAAATTATGATAAATATCCAAAAGCTACTTGACATATTTTCACAGAAAAAAAAAATCCTAGCATCACATTTCAAAATGGAATAATTATATACTATAATAATTTTCCTTAATATTTATTCAACAAGGTTAAAGGGGCGCCCGCCCAAGATAGGGCCCCCTTCGTTACGCCACTGCATCTCGGAGGGATTGAGAGCTGACAAATATAGCCTTATATTAAGAAGCGAATGAAAAGTTTACGAGTTCCGTGAACGTTGTATTGCACGTACCGTAATTGAAAATACATTCCCTTATTTGCAATATCACACGCTTAACACCTTCAAATGAATGCACAATCTCTTTCTTCCGCCACTTCCTCTGTGCGAGTGACGTCAGAGGAAGACATTCATCTTCCACGGTCATGCTTAGTTACTATTTTTACATTGTAATTTTTTTTTCCGACAACACTCATCGTCACTCCTCGTAGTTGATGCACACTCGAATATTTGATGGATAGCCAAAAATAAGAGAGGGAAAAACAAAAGCCCAAATAATGCCTTGTTACGGATCATTAATGGAGTTTTACCGTCGTCCCGATAATCGGAGCTTTTTGACGCCTCGCAGTTTTTGGCCCCGGTGTTGGTTTTGAGTACGGGAATTCTGGTCACGACTCTTGATGAATAATTGGGCGCATGGACACGAGGCAAGCGGGTGGAAAATCGCCATTAGATTTGCGGATTGAAATGTCAAATTTAGAAGTGCTGAAAGATACTTCCTTATACATATATAAACACTTGTTGGAGTAATGAATGGTTACAGGGTTAAGGAATTTTTTTTTGTACCCAAAAATGGCATTTACCGGATCAAAAGCTGGAAATTAACAGTTGTCTTTCATTCCGTGAGGTGTGATAATTTATCATAGATCCGCTGCGGCAATTCATCAAGTTATGATGGTCGTAGCAATGGCATCTAGAATGAATTAGGCAACTTCACATTGAATATGCATGCGAAACCATTTTCTTTGCTTTCTTATATATGTATATTTTAAGTAGAAAGTTCAAGAAAGTTACTGAAATCATACTACATTATATTCCAAAATGGGTCTTTACCCCTTACCCCTTCTGTTCATTTCTCATTCAAGCAATTAATTGTTACACACTTTGCTCCGCAAGACTACCCTTTGAAATTCGAATCTGATCATACAGTTGTTCATATAATAAAATTTATAACTTTAAAAGATCTTAATGTAGCAGAAAAATGTGGCTCTTTGCTATTAATTGGTTAGAACTAAATGAATGTTTAAAACCCCCTATAACATATTTTGATTATTATTAAACACATTTTATAAAAATTGTATAAGATTGTGTAACTTTATTGTATTTTTAACTCACTTTAAAACAACAGCAAATAGTGTATAATGAATGTATTTTGTTACCTCTGTCCAATAGAAAGTAAGACTCCTTAATTTCTGATAAAAACTTCAGTTAATAGGTAGAGATCTTAAAGATAAACATTTAGAAAGTTCTGCTAAAAAAATTCTGAGAAACAGAAAATAAATCTGAAATATGCCTAGAAATATAGTGGTTTCATGTTATTGTTTACGGTACTGTTGTTAACATTTTGCAAATTTATTAACAATTTATTTAATTTTTCAATACTGGGACTAGTTCGAACACTTACTATTATACAATAATAATAATAATAAACTAAAATATTTAAGCATTATTAACTAAATTAAAACCCAGGTAATACCAAGGAGAGAAAAATAGACACTAGACAATTTTCTTGAACTGGGGAAAAATGTTTCATTAAGTTATATACCTGGATAACGTTAAGCCAGATAAAAACTGCTTAAACAACTGGTCTTACAAACCTTTTACAACGGTCGGAGGTACTTCGCTCAACTAAGTATTCAAAGAATAAGGAGGATTCTTGATTTTTAAAATACCTATTCCAGCTGCATGCGACAGGTCATCAGAGTATATTTCAGAGCTTTTAAAAATGTATATATGTGTGTATTCACATTTTTATCAAACTTCTGAGAATTAAACAAAAATATTATAATATATTTATAAGTGTTATGTGGTGGTACCGATTATAAAGGGAGCCCACGTTTGAAGAGAAACATGCTGCGTCTGAATTAGATAATGATTAACTATTTGTGACCCAGATTCAGAACAGTTGCTAATGACCCGTGGTGGCACTAATTCTACCTTAATCCTGTGGTTCTCATGCTAACTTAATTGCCACCCACAACTATTTCCACAGAGACTGATCGGCATTTACTAGTGCATTCTCCCCATTTATATCTAGAATTCTGTTTGAATTAGTAATCCTTATCGAATGGGCTTTAATCTAAACAGACTCTCGTGAAACAGCAATACTCTAAAGAGCATTCAATAAGTTCTTATTCTTCGGTTCTTACACATTTGAAATTGATAAAGACAAGAGTGTTTGCTAGACCTGACAAAATATCCAGAGGATATTTTTGGGATATTAAGATTCAAAATAATGCGGGAAGCTTGTATATTAAACTTTAAATAATACCTAAAATATTAAATATTTTAATTAAAGATTTGTCATTTAGGTTTCATTAAAAAGAGAGGAATGAAACTGTGATGTGTATTTCTCCTTTTAACCCTTTAGCGGACAGTGGTTTCGCAGGGAAACCTCCAGTTAAACATTTTTTTTCTCTTTTTTTTTTTTGAGAAATATGAATGTTTTTTTCGGTTTTTTATGTTTTTTATGTTTATAAATTACAATAAATGATAGTACTACACTTAATTAATTTTTGTTTTGAAATATATGTATTTAAACTGGATGTACCTGGAAAATTAGTAATTCGATTTTTTTCACGTATGACCCCAAACAAAAACATTTATTCAAACAACACTTATTGTGAAACTATTTATTTATTATACTTTTTTAAGAACACTTATTTATAGTTCTTCCAATATAATTAAAATTTTAAAAAGTATTATGTGCACGCTGTACAAGGGGGTAGGTTTGTCAGTGAACCCCCCCCCCTCAATCCCTCCTACGGTATTCTCTAATGCAAACCTAAGGATTGTAAAGAAAAATTTTAATACATTTTGCATTTATAAGGTTCATAGCTAATATTTATAAACTAATTTCATTAAATTCCAAAGAGTTTATGTAGGTGACCTTTAAAGGGTTAAATCATCGACAAATCATAAGTAATGAGACGTACTTAAAGCCTATTTACCTTGTGAAAATATCGGATATCCAGAAATATGTAAACTAATATATATTTAAAATTTTAGAAATAGCTAAAAAACCGGAATTCCAGATTTAGTTTATCTGATAGATCCGGAATACAGGGAATACTCAGCACAAACCCGTGTATAAAAAAGAGAAAAAAATTATGTTTTTAATTTGATACTGCTGATGTTTAAAAAAAATGTTCGCTCATTGCAATTGTGGAAATTCAAACGTTCTACTATGCAAATCTAATAAAAAACGAAACAAAAAAAATTCTGTACTTAGATATAGCTAATCAGTAACTAAACGAGTCAAAAGCATGAGTTAAGCCAAGGATGAACTATTTTACTAGATCAAATTGCACACAGAAATAAACTGTGACTTTTGTTTAAAAGATCTTAGTTTAGGGGGACGTACATTACACTAAATGTGTATTCAATTAACATGTCAGTAGAAAGAAAGATATTGCAGTGCCTTAACACACATAAAAAAAAAAGATATTGCAGTGCCTTAACACACATAAAAAAAAAAAATTATTATGTAGTGTAGAGTGACATCCGGGTACCTACTAATTTTTTTTTTTACTTTCCCTTTTAGAGGACTCTTTTTAAGAGACATAGGATCGAAAGCATTACAGTGATTACCTATGTTACAGGTAACTGGTTAATCTTTAAGTAAAGACATTAAATAAGATAGTTATATAGTAAAAAACAAAAGTTCTATGTATTAAACTGAGTTAGTGTTATGCAAAAATTAAGTAATCAAAACCAGATTTAAAAAAAAGTTTCGAATGCGTGAAATTTAAAAGTGAACTAAGCTGTAGTAACCACTACTATAAAATCACATTTTAGTTATTTAAGAAAAATCAAATTGCGAAAAATAACTGTATATGTAAATTTACTTGTATTTTTACAAAACTGATATTAAATTAACATACTAACATGCATCACTTGTACATGTCTTTAAAAAGTTAAAATTGTATCGCAATAAATTATGTAAGCCTGTATTAATTGAAAAAAATAGGGTATGTTTAAAAGGAATAAATTTGAAATATGTAACATTTTTGTGGGAACTCCATTAAAATTAAAATTCAGTTTGTACAGTATTATAAAATATTAAACAATATGAATTTAAAGTAAGTCAATTATGTAATTTTATACATCCTCCTAGATAAAGACATTTATCTTTGACGAAAACTTTCTCAACAACTCAATTGACATTGGCCATAGCATTCGTCAAATGGCAGGATTAAAAGAAAGAATGCTAACAAAAATAGATTTTCAGATTAAGATAAGCAAGTTGAAGTCAAGAGAAAGCTATTTTAAGCAACTCGCTATACTTAAAATAGGTTTCTCAGTCAAAAAAGGATATCATAAAAATTTGACAAAACCATGCTATTACATCCTTTGGTGAACCATTACAATATTTCGTTGCCCTCTTCAGAAGTGATTCTTATGACCTTGCAAAGAAAACCGATGTAAATACGAAAAGGAACACAACGGAAGATGAGCAGGTATACAAACACATTGGACATCAGTATCTGCCTGATTTACATATTCGTGCCTGAAATAATTCAACACTTTAAAACTGAGTATCAAATTCTCAGAAGGAATCGCACTTATTCATGTTAAATTGGCCATCAAACCTAATTACACGGATGTCTGGTTGTATGATTTATACATCCAAAAGCCTGGTCCTTAGCGTGACCAAGATGAAATCGTAGATGTAATACTGAAGAAAACAGATCTAAGTGAAATATTAATATACAATACTACACAAATGAGTAAGTAAATACTAAGTATCCGTAAAAACCACTTGAGAAGAGAAGAACATTAATTTGCCACAGCAGACCTAACTAAATATAACAACAGTGAAACTTGAGCAAAAATTAAATACGTGCTGGGAAAGTGTTAACCATGCTGACATATATCCGTAAAAGGTACCACGATGGAAGGAAGTAATTAATGCATCTAAGTTCTACAGTTGTTGCTTAAATTAAACTGCAGATCACTTTTAAGCAACTTTAAATTTCACTTTTCTTACGTGCAGAATATTTGCCATTTTTGTTGTGTACCAGTTAAGTGGAAATCAGAGGATAATTATCACGAAATAAAGGAGAGCGATGAGGAAGCTGATGTTTCTGTATTTCTGAGGGGAGGCAGTGTGGTTAACAAGAGCTAAGTTTTTAGGAAAAGAATTATAGCTGAGTTGGCTTAAGAATTCGGATCAGACAGCTCAATCTCTATCAGTTGTAATCATCTGATCAAAGAGCATAACATCCATTCTTACCGTATTGCATAACAATAAACGTGCCGACTGAGTTAAGGGAGAAATAAAGTAAAACAGAAACATTTCTACATATGTCAACATTTCCAGACAAACGTAGTTTCGGAAGGTTTTCCACGGTACTCACTGAGGCCTGTCGCTTTTTGCTCTCTCTACATAATGCAGGATGAAGGAATTGCAGGGGGAATTCGTTAAATTTTTAAGATTAAGTTGATTGAGGGGTAAATGCTCGCTCTACTCTGTTGGCAATAGACAAACCGTATAAATAGTTTTCCAATAGGCCCTACCTCCTCGAAAACGTTGTAACGATACGGCTCCTCTGATATCTATATTCATGACTTTCTCACGTATAATAAATATGCATAAAAAACTTAGTCAATTAAAAAAAACAGTTATTCAATAATTTCATATATTACATTTAGACAAAAAATCCATAATATTCAAATTAAAATTTTTTTTCCCTAGAATTATTAGTCTCTAATTACTATAGACATATAAAATAGTCTCTGAACACTATGCGCAACTCCATTCCAAATTCTAATTCAATATTTTTTGTAAAATCTGGAGTCTGGAAATTCAAAATACCTTGATATTCATTTTTAACTTTATTTTTTGGATTGATTTTCAGTCCAAATGCACCCTAATTATTTAAAAAGAAGGAAAAAATAATACGTTACACAGTTAGTGAATTAAAAATATCTAATAGCAGGTACATAAATTTCTAAACACAATTACTCAGAATTCCTAATTTATAAAAGGATGTAGAGGGAAATTTTAAAATTAGTATTATGATTTTTTTTTTACTCGTAAGTAAGCAAAAAAGTTTTTAAGGCATGTGAAGCGTAGATGAAATATGCAGTGATATTGATACGTTTAATAAACATTTATACCACTTTTGATCTTTATATCCTCATTTCGATCATATAACAAAATATTTAAAATTCTTTAAGTTCATTTATCTATATACACCATATTATGGAAATTTAAATTTTTGTTTTTTCATTTATTTTTTAAAAGCAGGGTTTTATTGTGAAAAAGGACAATCAAACTAGTTTTTAACTTATTTCCCGAACCATACTTGCACTATTTATATCTACTATTTCAAATACATCTACATAAAAAAATAATATAAAAACTTTTGAATATTTCGCAAGTCTTTAAAACTTTTTTTCCAGATTTTATGTTGCTATATGATTTGAGTTAATTCATTTTGAATTAAAAACTACCAAATCCTATTTAGTAAACACATTGTTTTCGTGAACGACTGCAAATACTGAGCAGAAGCGAGCTCTTAACGGAGTCCATCAGCAATAATGAAAACACGTGAAATGAATATAAAATGCCTTTTCCTTAGCACGTTGAAGGCGAAAAAACAATCAAACAAAGAGGAGACAGAAATTATTAAATAAAAAGGGGAAAAAAAGAATAAATTCATTCTGTACGGCCAAAATGGATCAAGTTGGAATCGCGTGTTCTACTTCACATAGCAAACCTTTGGAGTCATTAAGCACGTAATGGAATAAAAACGGCGATGAAACAAAAAGAAATATTAAATTGTGCACGACAAAAATTTCTTTCGCGCGCGCACAAACAAGCAGAAATATTGTTTATTGTGCGTAGCATTATGACCATTTACATTGTTTTGGTCTCTGAAAGACAATTATGCACCCGCACGCCATTTCTATATTTCGAATAGGGGATTAGTTTTTATTTTGCAACAATGGGGCGCACCACCGGTTTAATGCTTGATTGTACGGGCGCAATCAAACGGTACGATCAGGCAGGCCCTCTCTCTCACACACACAGGTTCTGACTTTTCATTTTTTTTCTTCTGCACACTAACAAAAGAATAGCAGAAATGACAGCATTCGTGCAAACTTTCGCTTCCGAATTTCCCTAATTTATTCTTTAATTGCGAAAATTGTTGCCAAATAACGGAAGTCCCACAGAAAAATGCAAACTTATTTTAACACTCAAGTATTAACTTTCCGAGGAATGATATTTAATTACACCAACTTTGAAAAAAATAATAATAATAACATAAGGTCGTGCAAGGAAAAATAATGGTCACCGTGTGTTTAGAGCATTATCTCCTAGAAACTAAACTCTGAAATCAGAATAATTTTTGAATCGCTTTCAAAGTAAGTTACACGTGACACATTTTTTGGGGATTTCCGCGTCGCATTTATTTGCAGCCTACACATGTATGGCTGATTCCATCTTCAAGCCTAACCCTGTAAACATATAAAAATTTATTACATTGAATTCACACTGGAATAAATTCATCCTTCAGCAAGTTTAGAGCTCCTTTTTAGACAGCATCTTTATCAAAAGATATTTATTTTAAAGGGACGTAGTACTCATCCAATTTTTTTAAGTGTTACACTTTACATTATTATTGTTTTATATTTTAGGTTTAAATTTAAAGCATATTTAGCATCAAGGTTGGGAAAAAAATCATGATTTTATTTTTTAAATAAAAAAATAAATCAGATTTATTTTTTTTTCTGAATTATAATTATTGTTGTGTTTTTTATATTTTTACAAATATACATGGAATAGTTTGTCATAAGTAACATCTTATCTATGTATTATATTCTACACATTGATTACCTAAAATTAAATACATATATACATATATATATATATATTAATTAATCTAAATACATTCTATTTTGTAATTGGATAGTGCAAACTAAATCAGATGTAAATTTAAAGAATTAATTAAATATTCATTTAACGTAAACTATGTATTTCAAAAAACCAAAATTCACAATTATTTCAATATCTTTTAAGCAACGAATTATGGATTTAACTGTTTCAATAAAAACACTAGTTTCTATGCTTTATCCACTCCTAATTTGTTACGAAAGCTAGAATGAACGATACCAAAAGAAGAAAACTGTCTTTTTATTCTAGCAGATGAAGCCACGACTGTTGTTATTTGGTACATAAACTGGATTTCAAGTTCTGTAATACTTTCTTTACCTCCCATTACATAAAATGAATTCCACTAGTCATAGTACCTACCCCTACTACATTCTGATAACAACTCCTAAATTCTTGGAAAACACATGCTATCTATTTAGACTTTAATTATTGGTATTTCTGTGGTGACTGATTCCCAGTTCTCCTATCTTTGGAATATAGATTTTAAAAGTGAAAAAAAATGATTTAAATCAATGATTTTTTTTTTAATCAACTGATTTAAATCCCGTCATACCTGTTCAGCAGGATTGCAACTTTTTAACCGGGTTGAAAAAAAATGAGAAAAAAACCAGACCTGGTAAATATAGTTTTTTTAATTAAACTTTAATTAATTATTAAAATTATTTAATTATTTAAAATTTATTACTACTTAAATTATATAACTAGTTCTATGAAAGTCCAGTCAGTCATTAAAACTTCATTACACATACGTATATATACTTAAAAAATTATACAATTACTAGCATATGGGCTGTCAAAAAATTCTTCTCTTAAGTATTTTCTCTATTTTACTATACATTTATCTCTTTACAACTTTAAGGTCTATAATATTCACTATCATGTAGCCCGTCATATGACGGGATCAGTAAAATTTTTAACTTTCCAGAATCGTAAAGTTAGATTAATTTAAAATTATCACATATGTACCTAATCTATTATTTAAGCCAAATATAAAAGAAAATTATTTACGTAATATCTAAGTTCAATGATAAAAGTATGAAAATAGTGCAGACGATATTTAAATAATTTAAAATAAGAAACGATTAAATGAGATTTTTAAAGAAATGACGTCATAATGCTGGAAAAAATGTTATTTTTACCTATTTATTATGCGATAAATTGACAAATTTAATTGCCTGTTCTTAACCGGGGAAAATGGGCCTTGAAATGATGTCATTAGACGTTCGAAAAGGGGTGGATTTCGAGTTTTAAAGACGACAGTATTTTTTGTTATGATATGAAGCATACTTAAAATTTATTTTAGAATCGGATTGATAGTTTAGGAGAAGATAAACTTTACTCGATTTGAATTTTGCTAACCCCAACTCATCAGGAATCGAATATGGATGTCTCTATCCATTCCAGGTTCATCCGCTTCATAAATTCGAGGACAGACGGATAGATAACGTAGACTATTATTATATAGAGGATGCATACACATATATATTACATACTCCCACATCTACTTTTTACAAACATAAGTAAAATAGCAACTCTAATATTTCCCTTACTATTCTAACTATTATTTCAAAGCACAAAGAAACTAGGTACACGTTTGATAATAAGAATTATTATAAAAGTCATTTTTATACGGAATTTCATGCTAGTTGCAAATGCGTAATTTAATTCGGTATTTCCACAAGCCTTTTTTTCCTTATTGTTTCCCTACTCTTGCAAGAGCGGGCAGACATTTCCTTATGAGTTTTTTTTATATCCATTTATACCTTTGTGATTCTCAGGAAAAACATTCCAAAGCTCTTAATTTGAGCATCTATGTGTTTTATTTTTTCTTCTAATTCTGTCAGATTTCAAGAACAACAAGGATATAGAAAGGAGCCGAATTTTGACAAAAATGGGTTACACTTAAGTTGTGAAATCGTTCTTCATGCACAATTACATCTAACACATGGGACTGCAGAGAGAAAAAAAATCATCTCTTATATTGTATTTAAGTGCTATGACTTGTAATTGCCTTATTTCAGTTTTGCGTAATAACTGCATCTTTTTCCTCGCCTGATTACACGAATTAGAACATGAAAGACAGAATTCCAAATGCATTAAAATGGTTTTTTAAAGAGAGCTATTTTGCATACTTTGACGGTTAAAATCCATATGAAAAAATGATGCCAAATTAAACGACTTAAATGTATTTTCAACTTTTAGTACCCTTCACAATGCAAGAAAATAACGTAGTATAATTTAAGGCTATTTACAAGAAAATTATTTGATTAACATGCATCCACAGGATTATTGTTCTTCAATGTAACACGTATAAATTATATGGTTTTGGTTTTGGAGCGCTACGGTCTACTTTTTGCAACACGAGGGCTAATGAAACCGGGACCTACTACTTAAAGCCGATTCCGAACGGCTACGAACATCCATGCCATAGTGGGATTCGAACCCACGAACTCCGGTTCCGAAGGCCAGCACCCTAACCATTCGGCCATCGTTCTATAAATTATATGGAATTTACTTGCAATAAGCGTATCTACACTTTATATTACTTGTTCTTTTACAATTTAAATTTAGCATTTAAATCTCAACGGTAAACTTTAGAAAATTTTTTTGGTTAATTATTTACTTATCTTTTCGCAAGAAATGCGGTTAATTAAGGTTTAAATGACAGAAAGAGACTCAATATAGCTTAAATACTTTAAAAAGTGAAAATACGAAAATGTGCATCCGGGTATATTTTATTTCAAGATTTGAGGGTAATACGCGTTAAAAGTAAATGATCGAATAAAATGTGATATCGGAATGAAATTTAAACACAAAATAAAAACAACAAAATTAGCGTTATAGCTTCAGGCTAGATTCAAAAATGAAGAAACGTCGTTTAATACAAGTTATGGGGAAGTTTTTATTGGCCATCTACGAGGTCCCGATAATTTCCCTATGGGCAAGACACAGATTAGCAATTTCGAAATTGATACATTATCCTAATTAAAATCATTTGCTGCGGGTCAGTTTGCAATCTGTTTTCAAACCACTGATATATGTTATGTGCCTATGCTTTCATTACAAAATCTACTGCATGGAAACATCGTATGATGTTTGGTCATTATTTTATATTTCTGTTGTTGCAATAATAACAAAGTTTGGGGGTAATTATAAGACAGTAACTGATTACGCGATGTTATTTATGCTCATTCCACACACTTAAAAATAACTTAGACTTCTTGTTTGAGTGGTTAGTAATCATCGAGAATAAAATGGGCCATCAGAATTACAAATCATGAAGAACATATTATATAGTTTTTATGTTAATTACTGTCAATATTTTCAAACAAATGATTTTTTAAATGCACTATTTATTTTAATCCTCTTAAAATTAAAAAAAAATTAATGGTTCAGAATTCTTTATTCTGTTAAATGAATGGTAATTATGAAGATTATAAGATTTAATTTTAATCTAGGGCAGTGGTTCTCAAACTGAAAGTCAAGTAGGGTGCCGCGGCAAAAAACAATAGCAAAAAAAAAAAAATCCAAACAGTTTTATTTATTACATTACAGACAAATGAACTTGAAACTTGCACTATTTTTTCTTCTTTTTAAGGGTAGCAGTGCCGCGAGTATAGTTCTGACCCCTGAGTATTACATTTCCATAATACAGCGTCTCAAAATTTTCTAGGTACTATGCATTCATATGAACAGGTTAATTTAAATATGATGCTGTATATACACATGAAAACAATACAGACTTTTTATCGTCTTTCGTGTACATGCTTTATACAAAATTCTGGTCTTGTATAGATAGCATCTAAGCTTCATACTGATAAATTTGACTAAAAATTGTACGTTGGATCGACATAATTATCAATTTTTGCTTTTGACTGATGAGTGGCGGCAACGAATTGTTCAATTAATCATCGACCGCAAAGGGTTAAAGTATGGCACACAAACCTGATGGAGTGGGGGGACTTAATTGGGTTGATGGCCTGTCGCCAGGATAATTTTTTTTCATATTGTCGAAAGCAGCATCTTATGATTAAATTGCACAAGTTAAAATTCATTATTATAGAAACGTTTGACCTAACGACTTAATAACGCTAATTTTATTTAGTAACACGTTATAATTGTTAATTAACTCCTTAATAAATGCCTTCAGTACACACAGTCAAAAATCTTTCATTATTAAAGATTTTTCCCTACTTTGAAAAAAGTGCATTAACATGGAAAGTGTGGTTCTAATGGAGTAATAGGACTTAAATTTTGAGAAAAAGGTTAACGTGTAATGTACTTAGAGGGTAAAACTAACTTCAACTGACATGCAGTACAAGTTAGTTTTACCATATTGAAACTCGCCATTTAGACATTGTTTTACAGGGAATTTTTTTCCTTCACGTTTACAAGAAGGGAAAAAAATTCTCGTAAAACAATGCATCATCATATTTGTTCACCAGAGTAACTCCCATAACTAGCGATGTCAACAAGCTTTAATATCATCTCTAACCCAGCTATCTGGAGCAATAAAATTCCTCGGTTCCAAATTCGGGACGCCAAGTCGGCATCCTCCCTGAGAAGTGCGGTTTTGCAGTCTTGCACGCAGAAAACAACACATTTCAAAGAAAACAATTTCCAGTCCACCAGCACATTACATTAATGCACGGTGTTTTATTTACATTTTGTTGCCATCCAAGAGAAGAGAAGAAAAAAAAATTTTACCGCCGCAACAATCTAAATCGCTATTGCCAGCAATTGCTGGCGACGGTTGTTCACAGAAAAGCATCAAGACGTATTATTTAAAATGTCTACACAGAATTATCCGACAGACGTAATAGACCAATTATTTCGATAAAAACAAGAAAAAGAAATTGCTGCGGGCTATGGCTCTGCACGCTCTTTTCCATCAACCATATAATAGTAATAAAATAAAATAAAAACCCCTCTCGAATAAAAGCGAATGCATCAAAAGCAGAACTTGATGAAGCTTAAATGTTTGACAAAATAAGCTGCTGCTTCCTTTTTTTTTTTCTTTTCTCTGACACAATCCGTGAGGGAAAAAATTGTAGCTTTTTCGTCTTTATTGAAAAGTAATTCGTGATTATTGGAGCTCGCCTAAATGGGTCTTCCTACAATGCAACAGAGCGTGGGGGTCCCCCTTCGCTAAATACAGTAGCTTGGAAGAAGAACTGGTTTCTCCGAAACTTAAGTGATTATTCCAAAGTACATCAAAGGGGTAACATTTTCTCGGGATTTTCACGTTGCTTTATTATTATTATTATATTTTTTTTTGTAGGCATCTACTTTGACCAGACTTCTACAAAGCACACTCAATACGAGGATTTACAATATGATAAAATTTCCGCACAAAAAAAAGCAATATAATTACATTACTTTACTTTGATAGAACTCGACCTACGTTTTCGACTTTCATAATGCTTTTTCATATGATGAATTTAACTAGGCAAACTCAAACACATTTTGCCAAACACAGCTCCCTTTCTTTATCGTACTTATTCTTCTGTGGAAAGATTTTAGCGCAATGAAATAAAATTCTAACGAGAATATCAGGAAGATATACATTAAAATTTTAAATTTGCATCTAATCCTATGAGAGACAAAACATTTTATAATCGATGCCACTGAATACTTTTAATTAAATTTTCAACATACTAAAAATGTAATATTATTTAAGCAATATTTCTATGGAAGTCATTCATTAATTTCCTTTTTCTTTTCTAAATTTTCATTTAAGGGAAAAATGCATAGTTTTATTAATGATATCCGAGTGAAATTTGTAATAACTAATTAATTTCTCAATTGGTGAAACATTGAAATAAAATATTTAAAAGCTCTTAAACACCTACAATTTATACACTACAGAAATAACATTGAATTATAAGATAGTTAACTTATAAAGATCTCAATTTAGATTGGTTAATTGTAAGCGTTAAAGACAACATTTGCTACTTAGAGACGGTTAGGGTCACTAGGCCAGGATTAACTACTGATTCTTAATAGCTCCGAACAACCATGCCACTTGTAGTATTCAAACTCGCAGATATTGGTGCCGAAGAGCAGTTAGCCATATCTATTTAGAGGCCACTGGGCTTTAATTTAGAATATATATATATATATATATATATATATATATATATATATATATATATATATATATATATATATATATAAGCATGTTTAAAATAATTTAGTATCCGGAGCACAAATTGCACCACTTACATGCGTAGCCAAATGTCCGCAATTGAAATTTTATTGTATAAGATACAAAATTTCAGATAACATCATCCGTGCAGCTTTACACCGATAAATCTGACACCGAAGGAACATAGCTTTGTCATATCAGAAAGAGACTAGTACTAATTCTCCTGGGAAATTATCTACGCTTAACTTTTGTGCTATAAATGAAAGACGGCCAGTAAAAAAGTAGTGTTTATACTGTTAAAATTCAAATTAGTCACTAACACCTGATTAGAAATACATTGAAAAAGGGAAAGAACTGAAAGTTAATTATTTTGTTTTTAAGAGAGACAACTACTTCTGTTTCTTAATTGAGACCCCTTTTTAATATCACATAGTGAAATTATAACTGGTGAATATAATTATACTTATTAAACTTATTTATCACGATAATTTCTGTATACATACATGTGTGTATATATATATATATATACATATATATACACATATATACATATACATATATATATACACACATATATATATATATATACATATATATACACATATACATATATATATACACATATATATATCTATACATACATATATATACACATATATATATATATATACATATACATATATATATATACATATATATATATACATATATACATATATATATATATATATATATATATATATATATACATATATGCATATACATATATACATATACATATATATACATATACATATATACATATACATATATACATATACATATATACATATACATATATATATATATATATATATATATATATATATATATTCATACATATATGAGAGAGAGAGAAAGAGATGACTTATTTTTTTCCACAATTAAGTAATAACGTAACACTTATTTCCTGTCATCTATAATGCGTTATACGCTGCAAAGGCCTTTCGACGGCGGGCTATCACATGGCAAGATAATCGAAGGTTATTTTAATATCCATATTTTATTTTTCCTTCCTTACAAATATAGGCTTTGAGTCTAAAACAAACCCCACCCGCGTATGTGTGTCTCATATTATAAAAATTAGATAAATTATAGATTATATGAAATGTAGGTAAAATACTTTTTTCTTTACCAGTGTCGAATAAACCACGATACTAAATAAACAGTTTTGAATGCAGTTAAACACAAAATCAGCCATGCGTCAGAAGATTTGAAGATTTTCTTTTCTTGTGTATTTACGTCTATTTGTCTGCATTTATGCCTCCTGCTCGGGAGGAACAGAAAATCTTTGTGGTCCTACATGTGCTCGGATAAAAAAACTACTCATGGATTTGTGTAACATCATCACATTCAAATTTTCTTAAGTTGCAAAGACGATGTCGACTGTGTTTTTTGCCAGTGTTATAGTCTGTAAAACAACAAAAATCAGAAGCAAAATATAAAAAGGATATCCTGTTTAGGGTATACGTACATTTATGCAACCAGTTTTGACCAAATATTGTTTTAAAAAATTGTGCTGTTTTATATGCCCTTATATTAATATTTTATTATTCAGTTATATATAACTGTTGTTATACATTGCAAAAAATAAACTTATTTTGGGGATTCGAGATTTTGTAAGAGGTTCCAATTTTCAATACAAAATCAGCCTACTTTCGCAAGTACTCGACGGCACTCCTATATATCGGCGACGTATAAGATTAACCAAGTCAATGTAATGATTTTCGTAGATAAACTTTATCTTTTTGTCTTTATACATAACTGAAAAAAGTGGGGTTTTTTTTTCTTATTATTACTGTGTTACTGTAGATAACTTGTTTCCAGAAGCGAGCGATCTGGTCACTTTTAATTATAAAATATGACTTTAAAATTTACCACGTCGGTGAGATATCTGAGTTGGTCACTTTTATTCGTTCTCCGACGATATAGAACAATTGGAAATAAAAGGTTATTTTTTCAGTGAAATGTGTCAACTGTCACAGAGGAAGAGCGGGAGCGGAGAAACGCAACGCTATCTTCCTCCGTAACATTTCCGCAAACTGGAGATGCGAGCTTTTCCCCATCCCTTGTTTTTGTGAAAGAGTATGAGTGTGTGTGTCGTCCATTGTTGGTCACTCACCTGTTTGAACTGCTCTTCGTAGGTGTACTTGGACTGGTCGTCGGCGGATCCGTTGTTGGGGGGCGTCGCCGATCCCGTGGACGACTCCCCGCCGCCCAGGCCGCCCATCGCCGACAGCGCCCCCGGGTGGTGTCCTCCCGCCTGCTGCTGCGCCGCTGCCGCTGCCACTGCCGAGGCCTGCGCCGCGGCCGCCGCGGCCACGTGCGACGGCGTCAGGAAGGCCGCGGCCGCGAACGGGTAGTTGGCCGCGTATAGATACTGCGTCTGGGGCGGGGAAGAGGGAGAGGGCGTCGTCGATTTGCTGCTGCCGCCGCCACTGCGCCCGTTGTTGCCGCCGACCAGGTATGGAGGTGGCGGCTGCTGCGGGTCCTCCCGCTTGATGAGCAGCTCCTTCTGGGCGAGCAGCTCCCGCTCTACTCTCTTCCGGTCTTCCAGTTCCAGGGTGTCCGGACTACGGCGGTAGAAGTCCACCGGGCCCTCGCTCAGGTGCGCCATCGACGCCGGGGGATTCACGCCAGAGGAGTCCTCGTTGTCCACGTCCTCCTCTTCCTCCTCGCCAGATTCGTACTGGTCCTCCTCTCCCTCGGGATTGGACTGAAAAAGAGAATAAACGGATTACAAACTGCAACACCACATATCCCACACGAACGCTTAAAACTAACTGGCGTAAATAAATACAATATGCTTATTTTAACAAGGGTCATTCCAACATATCGGCTTTTTTGGAAATGCATTATTCAGAGGGTTGCATATAATTTTTAGGCGCAAATTAACTTATTATCCTTTATAAATTATCAATGGAATAATTAAACTCTTACACCGGTATATACTTTTAACTATATAAACAATAAGATAATCTAATAACATATTTATCCTGATCAATGCAATATTTATGTTAACTACAAATGTCGAGAATTCCGCTAAGAGCGCAACATTTTAAAGGGCAGGTTGTTGTTTGGCACCTATGATCCATCACTTCAATGGGCAACTTGAGATAACTGGTGAATAATTGGTGAATAAATCATTCCCATTGATCATTCGACAACTGACCATTGGTCCAGACGGCAGTAATTATAGATAGCTGTATATATATATATATATATATATATATATATATATATATATATATATATATATATATATATACTTAAATACCATTAATGTCTATAGGCCCAATGAACGGTTCACCCCACAAACGCTATGTAAAAATATTCCTAGCAACTCAGGCGGATTTCTTACTTTGAGATGAACAAATATGTAACTGAATATAACAAATCTATTAAATCTACTAGTTACAGGTCATTTTCTCTAACAAGTGTAAATAAATGAAAATAGAATCTAATAAAGCATTCAACGACATTTAACGTGTCGTTTATCCTGATACAATAAATAAACAATGGAATGCTCAATATACGAAAGGCTGTCTATCCTAATAGATACGGTGAGGAAAGGGTGTGATATTACAGCGAGAAATTCTCCCTTCATCTAGAAAATTATGTTATCAATATATGCATGGGCAAATTTTTTTCTAATTCCTTTAACAGAGGAGTCTACCAGAGATAGTTCTGTATCACTAAATTTTTCGAGTATCCATAGATATAAAGCCGTTTATCGATATATACAATTGTTAACGATATCCCTATATCGATTATTATAAACTAATGTTATAGAGTTGACAGATTGCAACATAAACCATCTTGATATTGCCAATAACAACTACACTAACCTTCGAATTTGCACTCAATAACTTGTGTTTCATCGGACAATATAGGAAGTTATATCAGAAAAACATCTCTTCTGGAACCATCCAGGTAAAATTAATGTTTTCTTTTCTGGTATATTTATTGTTAAATGAAGCTGGACATTCAATACTTTCGGAGCCTTTTCTAAAATTTCTTATTTTCAAATTATACAAAATACGCCATTCCCATTTCCCAACGACTCAATCAGTCTCATGGAAACTCATTTATAAACTGCTGTTAAACAGTTAAATAAAGATGATTATTACAAATATTTGTACTGGAAGGTATTAAACCTTGAACACAAAAGGGGAAAATATTTATTTACAGCTCGATAACTTCAGCGATTATAGCTGTCCTCGCAGACCTTAAAATTTCATTGGTTTAAAAAGTTTCATTGGTAGGAAAATTTAAAAATTCCACAAAAATATGGTTTTACATCCTTGCATTTCCAATAAAAAGATATTGTTATTAATAAAACAATAATCTTTCTGGGAAGTGAAACAAAAAAAATAATATTGTAACTATATTAACGGACTGAAGGAAAAATCATGTCCATTTATTACACTGCTTTGATTTTTCACACCTTATAAAAATAAACAGTTAAAAAAAATTAAAGTTTGTCATCTAAATACGCTTACAAAATTTAATTTATTTGGATGCAGTGGGAAAATACAGAATTTATCCATTCATTTTCATTCCAAAGGGAAAAAAGAAATCTGCCAGACGGAGTTCTATAATATAATCTCGAGTGCGTGACCGTGTTAGAAAGCCCCAAGTTTACCTTCCAGGGCAAACTTTCCGAAAAGTAAAACACCGATTCAAGAAAAAGAAAAATCAAAAATTCTATCAGCAAAAACGCGAAGAATCGCACAAAAACAGACATTTAACCTTCCTCCTCCAATTTCGCCGTGCGCCCCCTGAACTGAAAGAATAAAAAAGAAAGAAGGAAAACAAGGTCTGCTCGGAGCGGAAGCGAAAAGGGGGTGCGATGAAGCGTCTCCATGGCAACCGAAGACGCGGTCAGAACACCGAGCCAATAACCAGCTGATCGGTGACGCAATAACCAACAGCCGCCGAACTCGAAAAGAGCTCCTGACAGGTGCGTGAAAATACACTAGATACATCCCTACCCCACCCCCACGCGCTACGGAACACGGCTTACAATTGGGATTTTATTTTTTCTATTACATGGTGTGGTGATGAAAACTATGGAGAAAGAATTTGCATATATTTGATGAAGACGAGATTTTTTTTAAAGTATTTAGTTTTTTAAATCTTAAATTTGACGCTTGAAGGATCTAAAAAGTTTCTTAAAAGAAAAAAAATTAAATTATTTTTTTACGGTACGCGGGTTATACATCAAGTTAAAGAGTATGTGTCACTTACTAGCTATTTTCTCGAAACTATAACTTTTACCATTATTCATATGATTAAATAATAAAATATAATGAAAAATCTCTTTATATTTAAATACATGTTTGATTAACTTAATAAGGAAATTAAAATATTTTCAATATTGTTTAAAGTTGAAAAAAAAATTAAAAGTTTTTTATTGTCGATTTTGAATGACTTTTTTAAATAATTGATGTTATATTTATTATGCAATAAATTCAATCTGTACATAACAAACCTATATGAAAATATGAAAATCTTAAAACATAATCATTGATTAGATTGTTTTTAAATATTAAAGGATAGGGCTGAACATTTTAGTTTTGAAGCTCAATTCACAGTAATCGTACCCGGCACATAATATAACTTGGGCTATAACGCGACATCTGTACGAAATTTTTCATTGCGGTTTTTTTAATATGTTGATTATTAATTCTGAAAAATAATTCTTTCATTAGTTTTTAAACATTTAAAATCTCTGAGAGCGCTTAGCAAATGAACCAAAAATTTGAAGCATATAGTTTTTTGTATAATTCTAAAACAAGGATCGATAAAGGTAGATTTAGTTAACATACAAAATAAATTAAAACACGTTTGAACTTAAATCCTAATATAACATTTTCACAGTTTCTTATGCACAAAAATGCATAAGTTCTTGAGAAACACTCTTTTGTATGAATTCTCGCGTGCAAAGGCAAATAGACAACAAGTTTTTTTACACACACTATTGAATAATTCCTTGGATGAAAAAGATAAAATTTCACAGTATTTATATGTATCTGAGCTTTAAATTGAGACTTCAAAATACATACAACATTAATAAATATAATTAGATAATTTGGTGTAAATGAATATACATTAGAAAAGCATATTATACCTAACTGGCAAAGGTAAAAAATAAATAAATGAATAAATAAAGACTAAAGGATTGAATTGTATAAATATTCCGACATTACTGCAATATCACTTAGAAATGCTAAATGAACTTCTTTTTTTTTTTTTGTGCTGTTGTCAACAAGTATTCAGCAATATAACAAAAAAAAACCTTCATTCTTCTCATATATGTATGTCTGCCTTCAAATATGCATATGGGGAAACCTGTTGTTCTTCGGTCTTACTTTTTATCTTTCCCCCAACAATATCTTTTTTTTTTTTTTTAATTAGGTTTCGAGTAGAGATTTGCTTGTACAGTATAACTGAAGGTTTTTTTTTAATCAATATAGTTGATATTGCATCTAAAGAAACTGCATAGCTAAGTATTTTGATTTTCTTTCTTCCTCAGATGATTTCAATCGTTTCAACAACCAATAATTTTTATCATTAATCTTACATCCGCGACACCAGCATCATCTCAAAATGGATGTAGGACTGGCTTCTTTGTTTTACCAAAGCTTACATGATAATTCTTTTCTTAAAAAAAAAAAAAAAAAAAAAAAAAAACTGATTATCCATCCAAATATTTCTCGATATAAATTAGCGGTAAAACTGTAGCATATATCACAAACTATTATTATAATTTTTATGTGCAACAGAATATATTCCATGTAGCTAAATTTTATTTAAGTATCCTAATTCCCTGTTAGATTAAAGACAGGTACTTATGATTTTAAAATCATTAAATAATATTTAGAAAAAGAAATTAAATCGATCCCAGGTATATTATAGCAATGTAACTTGATTTTAATTGAATTTTGATTGTAAAATGCCCAAATATAAAATAGTTAAAAAATTTTGAAAAAGAGAGACAAATTTTTCTTTGCAAAAATGTAAAATGTAACAAAACCTTTAAATAGAATCCAAAGAACAACAGTTTACCCAAAACTTTCCGACATCACCAGCAAGCTTATATAAACATAAAATGCAGTATTTTCTGTTATTCTACTCAAAATAGGGAGCCTAATCAACAACTATAATATAGTAATACTGATAAAGTATTATCATCCCCTAACAAAAATATTTAAAAACTACTTATAGAAATACAACCTTTCCATTATGTCTCATTTATAAACTGCTCTAAAAACTAGCTTTGAAATTAACCGGAAAGTTTCTAATTAAATTTCTTAATTTTATGAAGTCTTCAGAATACTCCTTCCCAAACAAAATGTTTTTGTCAATCCTGGAGCCCACTTTTATTTACATTTTTTTTTTAATCTCTGTTCGAAATCTACTATTAGAACTCTATTAGGATTCTACCATTACTTAAATACAAGACTCTTAAATATTCTCGCCTAAAGCAAAAAAGTTACTCTAATTCTATGATTATGAAAAACATATACAAAAGGATTCAATTATCATGCAGAGTCTTGTTTTTTTATTCCTATTTAAATTTATAGAATTGACGAATATTCAGACAGCTGTGTTAAGCATAAATGATGCTGAGAAAATCTTTTTATTAAGTAAAATGCGACGATGCTTGAATGCAAAATTTTTTACCACATGAAAATTTCCTTACATAAGTCACAGGTGTATAACGTACTGTAGTACATACAACATTTTTTTCCGCGCACCACTGAGCTTTCAATTGCGTGTGCCGGTTAAGAGATTATGACATATCTCGAGCGCAATCTCTAAGCAAGAATATATCGCTTTATACTTCGCCAAAACTAAACGTTTCTGTGATCTTCCCACGAACAAACTACGTTTGGTTTGATGCAACAAAGACCTGAATCAATAACATTTCCTACCACAATTGTTATTACACCTTAAGTTATGAATAATTCAGATAAGGAAATACTCACCACACTAAAACAATACCTACTATTTCAATAATATTAAATAATTTATTACTAAAAGAATTGATACAAATTTTATAAGATTATGTATCTACATACATATGCGCACCCACACATGTGTATGTGTACATATAAATACACACACATTCAAAAATCTATTTATACACCCACATTAATCCCGTCTGATTTTGTGACACAGGACAGTTTGATGGAGGACGTCTCATTTAACAATGGGTGAAAAAATAAGTCAAAAGTTTCTTTTCTGTTAAATTATAGTCGATAGGACAAAGCTTTCCTTCTTTTCTGCTTCGAACAATCAAAATTCGGGTTTTTAACGCTATTATCTTGATATAAAATATTATCCAATCTATTTCGGACTGAACTACCATCAAATTGTTTCCCCACAGTTACGATCTGCAGGTTTTCTTTGAAAGAAAACCGATTGATGCACGTTTTCATTCAACAAGAAACGTCCTGTGTATAACCAACATTTTCTTGTCACAAGCTAAGCCTGGGGTCTTCTACTTAATCCCTGCTCAATTAGTAATTCTAATATTAAATGTTGTATCAAAGTAATTTCTTAATCCATGATTGTTTAAAAACATTACAAATGCATTTTATATTGCATATCTATTTGAAACTAATCTCTCATTTATCATATAAAGTAAGAAATAAAAGTTAATTGAAATTTAAATTAATGTGTTTTGAGAAAATTTTTTGGATTCGTTACTTTAAAGAAGTGTTATATTCACTTTATACAGGAAAAATAGATATTTTCACTATTATCGTTTCTTTTCACCTTTATTCCTAACTTATAAATGAAAAAATCCTATTAAGTGTAAAGGAAATGCACATGAAGCATTTTCAATAAAACTACTTTTTACACGATTAATAATTAATACATTCCAATTTTATCCTTAGATGAATTCGAGCTGCATACCCGTAATTCGCTATAGTGATGTGTTTAATTAGATATCTGAAAGAATCTCCTTTTACCAATGAAAAAATTATGTTTGATACATTTGCAACAGCATTAATATAATATTAATAACTAAAACGCCATCTCAAAATATTATGAACTAATAATAAAAAGCCTGCCGTGGCTAAATGGTTTTACTACACCATAAATCTATTCTTAATATTGTTTAAAATATCACTTTTTTAGCTTTACAATTTTATAAATTTATACTGAATGAAGTTAATATAATTCATAAAATTGATACAAATTAGTAGCCCATAACCTGACTTTATAACTGAAATAGAATTTTACTGCAATCATTTTTATAAATATATATATATATATATATATATATATATATATATATATATATATATATATATATATATATATATATATGTGTGTGTGTGTGTGTGTGTTTTCATCCAAGGAACAAATCCTTTTAATTAATTCACACCAGAATCTTCATGGGTTTTTTCAGTAACATTACTTTTTCGTTCACAATACATGATTTGATTCAGGCAATAAGGTATATAAGTTTAAAAAAAAATTTTTTTGGAGATGGACCCACCCGGAAGCATTCGCTAAAATAGATTTTTAAAAAATTAAAAATTATTTTTATATAGTACACTGTCGTCTCAAACAAAATAGAAAAAAAAATATTTTTTTTAAATTTCTGATTGATTATTGAGGCACTTTGGAGTGAACGGAGAATGGATATATCTATATGAAATCGCTATTGATATTAGATATATCGTAGACACCCTGACAGAAAGTATTCGCTAAAGACCGCGAGCAGCCCTTTATCGCAAGAAAAAAAGGGTTTCGCAGGAGGCGCTTGATTTACAGCACGCTCCCATTTTACAGGTTGAGTCGGCAATTAAAACGCTTCCACATCTCAACATGCGTTTTCTGGAGTCGAACCCCAGAAAAGAGGAACAGGGGATCCTTTAACTATCACATTAGAAGGCGCCACAACGGGGAGAAGGGAAAGAATTTGATTTATAATTTATGCTAAGCAGCATTTAGCGGCGGCAAAATTAATTCCGCCAAATATTCGGTAAAACTTAATTTGCCTCTCGACTAAAACCATTAATTTTGCTTAACCAAGTGGCTCACTGCATGCAGAAAAGACTTATGACTTTTCAAATCTAATAAAAGGGGGAAGGAACTGAATTTTTTCTTTTTTATTTGTTATGCCTATGTTGTTGTTGGGCTCACATAGTAGCTGGTTAATTAAAATTTTGAAATAAATAAGTATGGAGAATCGCAAAGCAAGAGCCCCTTGCGCAAAACGAGATGTTAAGATTAAAGAAGACGGCTGCCTATTTAAAATTACTGATTAATAAAAGAAGTTTGAAAAATAAATGAACATTAAAACAAAATCTGACATGTTATTACGGATAAAAAATGGTCCAAGAATGATGATGGAGCCTCGACTTCTGAAAACAATTTACTGGACATTTTGATGACGAAGGATAACTATTTTATTTCTTATTCTAAAAATTAAAACGTCATATAAGAATCAAAGAAGCTTTCCGGATTTATTAATTTTTTTTCAATTGCCCTTCATGTAAAAATTTATATGTGCATATGTGTGAAAGGATTGCAGAATTTTTCCGTCGTTTTCAAATACATTATACCAAGTAAAGAAAAAAAAAGTTTTACCTAATTCCATGAAACTACTGTTTTCTTTATAGAAAGTATATAACATGTCAGGTCTAAGAAAGGGGTAGTTGGAAATTACGTGAGTTAAAAGCGATTTTAAAAAGAGAACTCTTTTATAATAATAAAATAAATGATAAAGATCCACGCTCGCGTAAGCATTTTTGAGCTATTTGATGAGCTTGCAAACAGATAAGATTCAATCAGTGCGTGTACATGGAACTGTGAACACTCTACGCTTGTCTCTGCCACAAACAATGAAAATGGCGCAGGTTTTGCTTTTAGAAGAAACGATGATTTAATAAAATTATTATTATCAAGAAGACTGTTTTCCATTTGCCTTAACTCTGGATCACGACATGACACACACACACACACACACACACACACACACACACACACACACACACACACACACACACACATATATATATATATATATATAAATATATATATGTATGTATTATATATATGTATATACTTCATATACGTATATATGAATGTATTATACTCTCGTTATATATATATATATATATATATATATATATATATATATATATATATAGATATATATATGTATGTATGTATGTATGTATGTATGAATATATATACATAGTACTTATAAACAGTGTGTTTTAACTTGTTGAAATGATAACTTATAAGAGGATAACTTATAATAATTACTTTTTTGACTTTAAGTTTATTTAAAGCTTGGAATTGAAGTTTGAACACAAGAATAAAATTTAACTAAATTACTCTATTTTACTCCAAAGGCATAATCTATATAATTTTTCTAACTATAGAATTACGGATAGATGATAGTCACTTATAAGCCAAGCTTAAAATTTGTAAAAAATTGTTATTATTTATGCAAAATAGTAACAATTTTTTTGTATAAATTTATATACTTATAATTTTTAGTTGGAAAAAAAATTAAATGAAATTGTTTAAATTTAATATCATTAATCAGTGAAAGTGAAACAGAGAGAACCAAACTTTTGTGCTAAAGCTCTCTATAGTGTTACTTGTCACTGGAATCATAACAAATAAACTCATTACACTTTCATAGCTGTCAACTTGTCCGTTTCCGCATAAATTGTATAGATAAAAATCACAGAGTAAAATACATGATTTGTAAGTTTTTAGATGGTTCATATTTACTATTATCTTTGCCTAAAAGTTACTCTTGTTTTATGTTGTTTATGTACTTATGCCTCTTGTGCGAAGGAGAGAAAAATTAAATTTATAGGTATTTATAGTATTAGGAATTAATGGTAACATAAGTCTGTACAAACACTTTCAGTCTAAATACACATTTCATGCTTAAAGTGGTTGATATTGCTAAGATTTTGTAAAAACAACATATTGACAGGCATACGAACTTTCAAGTACTTGTGTCAGGAGCAACAACGTGGTTTGAAATTTTAACATGCTAATTACAGTTTGTACATAAGTACATATCTTATTGGTTTCTAAATTAAAATTAAATTTTAAATATTTACACGGTAGTAAATTGTAAAAGGTAAATTAAAAATTACCCATTTAAAAATTTATGAATAGCTTTTATAACTTTGACAACTTATTTTTCGGAACAGTGTTTCTTATAGCAACATTGACCCTGATTCAAATATTTCCATTTTTCTATCATCAGGGATTCTAGAGTTGTCTACTCAAATTTGCCCTCAATACAATGTGGTTTTTCCGCACAGTACTGAAAACTTTTACCATGCACCATTACTGTGTGAAAAGAGTAATATTCAGCATTATTATTATTATTATTTTTTTTTTTTTTTTTTTTTTTTGCAAAACTTTGTATTTAATTGATGAATTGTAATGTTTTAGCTGTTCAAAAGTTTTGTTATTTTACGGAGCAACTCTGGAGAATCTGGAGTAGTTCGAATGTCTGTATTGATAGGTATTCCCACTTTTTTTTTACAGTTTGCATCCTCATTACTTCTTACTTGTTTGTGCTTATATAAATATCAGGCATTTTGCATTATTTCCAATGTATATGGCTTAAGAATTAGTATATATAATGCTTGCAACTGTTATAAATGATCATCAACAGTTCTCTCACGGTAAAAAATTATTACGTATTTGCTCATGCATGGAGTAACAGGAAGATAGTGGGCCTGTTTACATTGCTATTAAAAACGACAATGCAAACATTGACTTGATTAAACTTTAATTAAATTAAAAATGTTGCTATCAATTTTCTCAATATATAGAAAGCTGGTTATCACTTTTTTGTTTCTATAAAATATCAATTGACTCTCTACTGACGCTAAGGACCCGTTTAGTTACTTTAAAGAATATAAAACGTGATTGTTCTTGTTTTTCCATCTGCAAAAAGTATAAGCTGGGTTATGAGAAGAAAGAACCTATCAAAAATAAGACCTTGCAGAGAAGATGCATTTCAATTAAACATCGGCAGACCTGTATATTCTCGTAAACATTGAGATGTGCGGGATTGTTCCAACACTATTTCAAACATTCCCTCCTCTCGCCTACCATTTAATGAGACCTCTAATGATTAAAATTTCGCAATAACCGGATCTTTTCAAAAGGTGCGAACACTTTAAAAACTACCGAAATCCATCTATTGGAGCCAAAGCGATCGGCATAACCAATAACGATCTCAAAAATGTAATGGGGATTGAGGGTGGGGGGGGTCGGAAATCTGCCCCTACTTAACCCCCCTCAGCCCTGAGTTATGAACAAAAGCATCCAACTCGAAAGTAAAGTGATGAACGCATCGAGTGCTTCGCGTCTATTTATTTTTCCATCTTTATATGAAAGCGATGATGCGTAAGAGGCAAACCCGGCGAAATAAACAAGAAAAGAGGGGGCACCCGGCATTATAATTATTAGATTTCGGAGGCGCCTGGAATACTGCTTTTAAGGAAAATTAACGGTCCCCCGGCCCTCGGCGCGAAATTATAATTCACTCGGAATATTTTAGCGAATTTATTATTTTCTTCACTCTTCGTTTGGGTGTAATTAAGGAATGGCCATAAATTAAAAGGTGATTATGATTATGCGGTTATGCAGGGGCTGGGGGGGAGGTGGGGGGCTTGCGTTTCGTCGGGGTCATACGCAAGCACGCACACATGCAGCACACGCGGCCCCGCGAAAATAATAATAATAAATTGAGGGAGTGCTTTCGGAGTGTTTTCGGTAGCAAAGTTATAAGGGGCTTCTGGATTTCAAGATATTAATCTGGAGGACTTAGCGGAAAAGATGCAGAAAACGAAAATTTTATAAGGTGAACTAACTCTCTAAAAGCCTCACAGATGAAAATTAGATGACAGGGGCGTTTCTCTAAGGAGAGCGCGAAATTGTAACATGGGGATAAATAAATAAATAAATAAAAAAGTGTGGGCATAAAACCTTTCTTAACTAGTCGGAATAAATTATCAGAATTATTTTCGAGCCTGTTATCTTTTCATTTCTAAATCCTAAACTTACAGGCACAAAGAAGCTTTCTTTTTGAGAAAAAATCGCCTCGGAAGCCTACCGTGTTACCTTTTGCCTTGACGTAATATATGTTAAAGACATACATAATTGAAATGGATTGATTCAATGTCATACCATGATTCGATAGGATATTTAACTGAACAGTACATTTAAAGTTGCTTTTATATATATCGTATTATTTGAAATATAATATTGGTTGTATTTTCTTGTATTTATAACAGTTATTATTTGACTCATTATTTAATGTAAATCACGCAAGTTGCAAACTGGAGCAGTTTTAAAAAATTTGTTTTTTATAAAATAAAAACTTTACAGGTATTTATTTACCTACGTAGAAATATTTTCACTCAAAAACATTGGTAATACTTTTGAGTGAAAATATTATTCAAAAATATTATAAATATTAATATTATATTATAAAATATTGGTTTTATTTATAGTTGAATTATTTTTATTTATTTTTAATTTTTATTTATTTTTTTTACCTAGGAAATATTTCCTCGACCTCAATTTACTTTCTTTTTAAATTCTTCAACGCCGTAAAATTGTCTTCTGAAATTATATAATGGAGTCATTTTTCAACAATATTAAATGAACAAAACATTTATATAAAATATAATTATACGATTTTTGCTTGTCTCATATAGGTGAAATCTAACTTTGTTTGTTTTTGCGTGATAAATGTATTTTAATATTGAAATATAACAAATGGATGTACGTATGATACTGAAGTGCAGTGTCATTAAATTGTTAATTCTACTCACCACCCTCCAAAAAATAGTAGCCGTGATTTCTTTATTAGGAGTACCGCTATGTTTCAAAAATTTGAAATGCAACTACAACCTATTGTTGAAGCTTAAATCTTGCTCTTATAATCGATTAGATCAACTATCAGACCAGAAGTTTGAGTAAAGGATTAGACTTTAATATACAAGCTACAGGATACTACTCCTTTAACAGAGAAAAACTGTGCCCAGATAGCAAATTTAGTTTGCAGCAGTCTTGCTTTGCAAGCCTGCAAACTTGCTTCAAGTTAAGCATGACAAGTCAACAAATTTGAAATAAGACTACAGCAATTCTAAGAATTTTCGCTGGCTTCAAGGTTGCTACAGTTTTGCAGCAAAATAGCGATGCAAAAGACTGGTTGTTTTATGTTCCGCCTAACTTGCAGGAGTTTTGCTGCAAGTTTGTAGCTTCAAATTTGTTATGACAAGATAAAATCAAACTTGCTGCAAGTATGCATGCTATCTGGGTGGGCTATCAAGTTATGCAATTTTCTTAAAAATCAAAAACGGAGTTTCCTAAATATTAAAATTTTATTTTTTTCATAGCAATTAACACACGTTGCCACTAACAAGGAACAAATTCCTTCCATAATGTTTTTTAAAAAAGCTTAGAGATGTTTTTCAAGGATAAAAATATAGAGTACATGTGGCGTAACCATAAATAATAATTCTTTCCTGAAGTCATTGAATATGATTAATTAAAAATGAAAACTATTTCTGAGAAACTAAGTTAAATGTAAAAACTGCAATATAAAAACAACGAAATAATTTCCCAAAATTCTCTTAAAATCATTAAATTTTCAGAACTTTAAAAAGTATATATTAACATTGAAAGATTATTACTATAAACTAAAGCAAAGCAGAGGGTTCCTTACTGCCTCGTTTTAGGCCATATTTGTTACTCTTTTGACCCAAATCATTTCCATGCATTCCGAGTTAGAAAATTTTGCTTCTACGTATATTAATATATAATGCTTTAAATGAATTTCAAAATTAAACGATTAAGGTAATTCATTATTAGGTTCTTCACCTAAATGTTTGAAACCTTACGAAGTTTTAATCTAAAAAATTACTAATCGTGATTAGTTGAGTAAACGTTATCGGGAACCAGAGGACAATAACAATGTGAACATAATCGGCTTAAGCTATTATAATGAGAAAGAGAAAAAAAAAAAACCAACTTCCCCCGCAGTGAAAATCTGTGATAAGGTCTCAAAAATACGAACAAAAGGAGATATAAAAGTCGGGAGGATGGCAGAGATGAGGCAGCTCTTGCCGAGTATGGTTAAATGCGTATTTTATACGATATTGTTTAGATTTTTGATACAGATAATCAAGCGGGAGGGGAAAAAAATTCTCTTGCTGAGAACATGAGTTCCTGTCAGCAAACCTTTTATATATATACTACCTTTTTTTATATCTTCATTAAACACTTGATATTTTCGCTCAAATAATCTGCAATAAGTGGCATTAATTACTGAGATATGCTATGCGTACTCAAATCGGTATGAAGATACAATTTTTTAATGTAGTGTCATTAATTGAATTAATTCTTACATACTTAATATTTTAAAGAATTATAAAATCTAGATCATAAATAACAAAAGTAAAAGTTAAAGATGTACAAGAAATTTCAAACTGTATAACTGAAATATTTTGGAAGGTTAAGAAGCGAAAAGTGGCCTCTACAAATGATACCTCCGGAAACGTCAGACAACTTATTAGCATATGCATTGGCATATTCAAGATACTGTCATTTGAAAAGTCAAAAGACTTGGTTTGGTGGAAAAATGGCTTACACTTCGTCGAGATACCAGAGGGGAAAATTTCAGGTACTGATATTATGATAAGTAAGGTTCCTGATTAAAAAAACATAAAACATCCATTAGGCAAATGAAGAGAATAAACATTTTTCAAATGTTTCCTTTCGACATTAAGCTACGATCTTAAAATTTTGAGAATTCTCAAAAGTGACAAACTTTAACTTTCGAGTCACCGTTTGGATTTGTCGTTTTAAATTCCGAAGGTGAGGTGTCAAATTTAAACAAGAATCGTTTTGCAGTAAAAGAGTGAAGCATTGTTATTTTTTTTAACCCTCCCTTCTCGAGGTAAAGCAAAAATGCAGCAATCAAGCCCGAAAGTCAATCTTTCTTGACAGGCTAGGTAAAAGGCTAATTGATACAGAAAGGTCTCCCTTGCAAGAAGTTTTAAACGGAACAATATGCCCCCAAAAATTCCAGTTTCAGACAATACACCCTCTCTTCCCAAAACCAAATCGAGTCAAAAATTTTTCCCGATTTCGAGGCATACCTACAAAGAAAGGAGAAAACGTCGAAAACCTTGGGCTGGCTTTAATTAGTTTGAAAAATTAATTTTCTCTTCATTAACGTACTAATTACGTTTCTTGGAGAAGCGAAAACTTTTACGCAGGGTTAGAAATATTTAATAAGAGCGATAAAAGTTAAAATGTGGTCATTTATTTATCGGGGGATGCCTGTAACACGATATATTCCCCTACGCTTTTTCTTTTAAAAACGGAAAGTAATAATAATCCAGAACCAGATGCCAGGGCGAAACAAAAGCGCTTCACAATTAAAATTAATAATAAATCGTTGCTCTCGCAGTTACAGTTAGTCTGCAGCATCACTCAGAGTATTAATAAATAATTAATTACCCATAACCTATTAATACGCCCAGGGAAGAAGCACGAGCAATAAGATCTGCCGTTATTTAAGAGAGACTTGTTATTTGCAAATTTTCTGGAAGTCAGAATTTTTAATCCCACGCTTTCTTGTACGTCTCTACTTGGACATTAATAATTCACGCTATTTGATGACGGCGTATTGGTAAATAATTGAAAAGAACATAACCTACCCCGAGGTATTTAAATTAGTTGCTCCAATCAAAGAGTTAAGTCTAATGCACAGAGATCTCCATGCAAGCGAAATCAAACGACTGACACGTCGTTCATCCAACGAGATTTTAAACTGGAAAAGCACTTTTTTGAATATTTTATCGAATGCCACAAGCAGCCAGTTATTTTTATGCAGCTAATCCGAATCTTTCCTCCTTTGAGACGATCCTTTATTTTCCTTTTTTTTTTTCCTTTTGTGTTCCAGCACCCTCCTCCCTCCCCTGCTCATTTCTTCCAACAAACAAATGGCCATCCGTGCTCACTGGTAAATTAAGTATTTAAATAACGAAAACTTGACATTTAATTAGGAATTAGCATATCGCTGAGTGAGCTTCATTACCATCAACCACCAATTCGCAAATTATCGTGAACTAAAGCCTTCAGCACAAAGCCTAAACATAGAATTACTTACTCCCAACGACAAAGTAACAAGGAATTAATAAATAAGCAGTTACGGAGAGTCAAACAAAATTTTCGCGGAACGCAAAAGACTACAGGTGTTAATAAATTTAAAATAAGGAAAATAAGAATTTTCACTCAAAATCAAAGTAAAGAAATTTTCTAATTAAGATTATCCCAGAGCACATTTAGTGCGTAAAGATGCAAGAAGAGGAAAAATGGAACTGTCATGTTTCTTTAAAATAACAAAAGGCATTAATTGAATTTTAAATTATAAAACTGAGAAACCTCGAGATGTTGATTTTTTTTTATTCCCTGAAAACATTTTTCGGCATAATCATAATACTATTATTTTGAAGAAAACTATAGAAAAATAGGTAATATATTAATTTTTGAAACACAGCTTTTCAAATTACGGAAATGTATAACCACGACTTCACTCGTATTTATTTAATTCAATTTTTGACTGGTTAATTATTCATGAGAAAATGTAGATGTAAACTGCAGACTTTAAAATCATTGAGCACCGCACAAGTACACAGATTTGAATCACAAAACTCTTTTTTTTTTTTTCTAATTTTTCGGTTAGTAATTTTTTTGAAGCACAACAAGCAATTTATATTAATGACGATCAACATTATCTCCAATTGAAGTAAAATACGAAAAAATGCATTAATAATTTCCATCGAGAGAAACAAGCAGCTGCAAAGATCTCCATTGTCAGTCTACAGCAAATACATATTGCTATGAATAGATCCGTATCAGGGGGGAACAGAAAAAAAATTAAAGGTAACTTTGCTCCATTTATGAAAAGATGCGGTCAAACTAACACACTGTATTGATTCGTTTGTCAACAAATAGTTCATTTTCCATTATGATCTGTGGTGCATTGTTTATGACAATTGTTAAAAACGCAAATGGTGATTTCTTTTGTCCAAATTAGAAGAGCTCATTGCATATTAGAAATATAATATTTTGGGGGAAGAAATTAATTTTTGAATAAAACTTTCTCAAAAAATTAACACCTCTTCCCCATAATTATTTGGTATTGAATTTGCATGAACAATTAAAAATTGAGCTAAAGTATCTCTTTTCTGATGGGGAAAAATCATACAAGTTAATTACGGAGATTCGCGATATCTGTTGTCTTGTGGCATTGCTCTTTTAAGATATCCAGACTGATATCTGTCTTTTGCAACAATCAACAATGTCACCAGAATAATCACATCTCTTCACATAGTTTCTTGCTTCCTTAAATTATTCACTATTTTTCTAGTTCTGTTTCAAAATTTCTTTTTTCAAATGAATTACTAATACTATTTTTTAAGAACCTACACAATAACAGCGAATGAAACTAACTTAAACTTAATTTCAAGAAATGTTCAAGTTAAAAAAATCCCCATTAAAGATTTTCAGACACAGCTAAAATGTTATTTCCGTTTAAAATCAGTAATACATTTAAAATCTGGTTAAGAAATGAAATAAAAAAAAATAAATTTCTATTAAAAATAATACTCCTATGATACAAAAGTACTATTTTTTTTATCATAGAGTAACTTGCATTTACTTTGTAGTCAAACAGTTACTTTGTAGTACAGTCCACATGTAGTTCTAATTACATGTGGACTGTATTTATGTAAGGAAATATATGCCCAATATATTAAAATTTCAGCCATTCCGATGAATAATTCATTTGCTATTATTCTAAGTTTTAAGAGGTTTGTGCAATAAACAATTCTCTAAAGGCAGCTCAGATGTTAAAATTGGCAACTTGCTTAAAATAACCCTATGCAATACCATTACAATTTATATTAATTTTATAAAAAATTCTTAGCATAATAAAGCTTAAAACTAATGCTAAACTAATAATATAAAGATTGATTTCACAAACAACTGGGTGAGAGGATTTGATCACTGTCGGTTAATACAGAGAAGGTAGTGTATTTTAAAGAGAGTGACAACCAGGAATGCCTGTATGTATGATGCTTGAAGGAATCAAAAATGTTTACAAGAAATGTACCTTTGACATCTCTCACCAGAGTAATGTTTTGTAAAATAAAATAGAAGCTTATATATACAAAGGATTTGTTAATACACCGAACACTGGAGAAAATAAGACAAAAATAGACAAAGAATGTATTACAAAAAACCGTGGAGGGGGTTTAGATGTGAAACAACCTTTCATAAAGATGGAAATCAAGAGTAAGATAAAGGAATGGGTATCATAGGGGGTGGAGATGGAAAGAAACAAGAACTGTCTCAATGAACAATAAAAAGTAACCCATAACGAGAAACGGGTTACAAGGTGTCAGGAAAAATACGAGGAACGCCGAACGTTAGCATGAAGAATATGACAAGAGAGGGGCATAATCTCCTTAATAAATGGCGGCATAAACTACCTCCGAGCCATTACTAGACGTTTTCCGTGACACGGATAGAAGATAGGGTAAGGAGATATAAATACTGAAAACATACTTCTGTAAAAACAGAGAAAACGAGAAAATAACAACATTTCAAAAAATGAAATAAAGAAAGTAATGTGGAAAGCTGGGAAGAAGGGGGGGGAAACACTCTCAATTCCCATTATGTTAATCAATTTAGGTTCTTTTTTTCAAAAAAAAAAAAAAAAAAAAAAAAAAAAAAAAAAAAAGAGGCTGCTTTATGAGAAACCAGTTCAAAGCTGCTGGACACTTTACCATAAAGTAAGTTCTATGGATCCATTTATGCTGAAAAGAGTGGGGAATGTAAAAAGGATAGGAATAAAATCCGAGGTTGAAGAACAAGAGAAACAGTATTCGGAGAAGTCATAAGTTGTCATTTCAGATGGTTGGGCAGCGACCGATGTGCTTTGCAATGAACTTTGGGATAAAAAAAAACAAAAAGCGTGGGGCGGGATTGAACTTTCTACGTTTGGGCCTTTATTTTGAAACAATACTAGCCACACGGCAGTTTGTTATCTAAAATTGTATAATGCTGAGTAAATAATTCATTAATACAGAGGTATGCCAGTAATACAATATTTTAATAAAAGTCTTCTAATATATCTAAAGTAGTGTTTGGTGTAAATTACTAATAAAAA
This sequence comes from Pardosa pseudoannulata, assembly GCA_032207245.1. Lineage (NCBI taxonomy): Eukaryota > Metazoa > Arthropoda > Arachnida > Araneae > Lycosidae > Pardosa > Pardosa pseudoannulata. Next base: position 188,236,781 of record CM063505.1, on the reverse strand, counting down.
AATTCTACTGACTAATTAACATGACATTTCAATTCATTTCTGTGGTGAAAGCTTTCTGGTCTCCGTGTGCCATTGTTCCAAATATATGTCGCCCATAGCTTTCAAATTGTTATAATATATAAGAGGAATCGCGTGTACAAATTTGTAGAAGCAAGTAGTGTGTTTCATAGAGCCATGTCGTATGATTCATATAATATGGTTGAATAAAGCCGCAGAGGAAACCATATATGAATTAATATAAGCCTTGTGAGAAGATATTTAGAAGCCTTTTAAGATTTGGACAAAAATCAACCCTTGAAACATTCCAAATCTTTTCTTAGAGTAAAATAAGAGTTAAACTTGCACAAAAATTTCTGCATAGACTAAGATAATCTCGATTGACTCAGTTGGCATGTTAATTTTCACACAAATACTTTATTTAAAACAACTTAAAAACAACTTTTTAATCCTGTACAAAACTTTCAAAAATTCCTCCTTTTTCTATCTTATCTATTTCGTTAGGAGCATTTCGAAAGTTTTATTTCGGCAAATAAGTAAAAGCAGTTGATGGCACTCCATGTCTTCTGGAAAAGAAATCGGCGCACCCATAAGAATATCTGTCTGGGGTGAAATGGGACCACCTCTGAAGTCGAAGATGCGTGATCCAGGCATTCACAAGCTATGGGACTGTCTCCTAAGAATAGAGTTGTCGTTTTAAATTGATCAGCTTACAGCCTTACCTGTCACCACGATCTTTCACAACTGAAGACAGCTTTCAACCTGGACAATACACTTTGTCTACTACTACAAATCTTAAATACACGTGCTCCTCCCCTTTAGATACTTGTGAATAGCAGGTAACTCACAATTCTGAATGATTTCTATTCGACTTTCTTACTGTCCCTGAATTGTACCCCAACACCTTGCTTGCTAAGGGAAGATTAATAGTTGGCAGTAGATCAAAGGAAGATTACCAGATTTAACTATAGCTTTAAAATGTACATATGGATAAGCAGTATGCTTCACGTTTACCTCATCAAATGCTAATTAACAAAATGACCAAAATAATATAACTAACATTCTAAATTAATTGTATAATAATTTTAAAATATTTTCTGTAGTTTCTTTGTGCCTTTACAGTTTCTATAAATCTTAAAAAATAGTAGCCTTCTATATGAAATTTTTTCTTTATTCACCACCCAACAAATTGAACATATTGAATTTAAAGATATCCTATCCTCTAAGTAAATGAAATGAGGATACACATTAAATAGGACAAAAAACAACAGGAGAACCGATTTAGGGCTGATTGAATCGACATATTTGCATTGTGAATAATCCTAATTTGTTTCGTTCTGGTTTTATTCGTTTAATGCATGTTGATTTTCAAATAAGACGCAATTTCACTATATTACATTCAGTGAAATCGCATTCCAGGATTTGAAAACAATTAAACATAAATCAATGCAGTGGAATTTGGAAATATATTAAAGTAAATTCAGAGTTCAATTATACTGTAGTATACTCATAAAGTAACTTATACTCATAAAGTCCTTGACAATTTCCTTATACAAGAAAATTACCTATATAAACATCATGTAAGCGATAATCTTGTAAATGCTTTTTCTACGGTACGAATTTATTAAATTTTGTTTCCAGGTGATTATACCAGAACAAGATCTTGTGCAGGGAAAACAAAGCGGTTGCAACCTGATGAAGCAAGCAAATACAGTGAACGGCTTCTATCACGCTGTGTGACAACTCTCTGGGAAAATACAAGAACAAGTAACTTTTTTTTTAGCTAGCCATACACGCCTCCGCAGATCTTATAATTCATTTTAATTATAATTGTGCTGTCAGAACGAACGATTACATTAAATGCTAGAGAAAGAAATTTCCAGAAAAGTTAGTCTATTCCTCGATAAATACCACTACTCTCACTCCCTCGCTTTTATTTATATACTCGCAGCGCCGTAGGAAGCTAATTGTGCAATGGATGATAAAAAGAGGAAAAAAGGAAAGCAAGAATAAAATTCAAAAAACATGATACGGCCCAACGTATCTCATTCATATTTATTACGAAATAACTATTTTGTACTAATGCCTCCCGAAAGTTTCCTCATGCCGAATATTCAATATTTGAACCACACTATATCGAAGCATCTCAAAAAACTTTTCCAAGTTCTTTATGTGCTAGCCTTTAAAATGACGATGTTATGATTAAAACATTCTTTAAAGAACAAATTTTCAATTAAATTTCTAGTAAATTTCTCTGTAATTAGAGTAAGAAGACATTAAGATAATGTACTTATTTTGGGTTTGATAGCCTAAGACAGAATTTGTTTTTTTAATTATTCATTAAAATTATCTACATTTAATTTTTAAAAAGTGGAATGTTCAGCATTTTTTACCGTTCTAAAATGTATAACAAGCCTATCTCCTACGGAAAATCGAGATTGATTAAAAAAATTCAAGAATGTCAAAAAATGAATGTTTTAATATATTAATTAATGCAACTTTTTAAAAAAATAATAAAAAAAGGGTGGGGAGAATGTAAATCAAATTGTAAATTTTTGGTTGGTTTGGAGCACTACGATCTACTGTTTTGTAACACGAGGGCTAATCAGACGTAGACGTAATGCTTAACCGTCCGAATGATTCCGAACAGCTACGAACATTCACGCCTTAGTTGGGTTGGAACCAAGAACTCAGGTACCGAAGCGCAGCGCCCTACCATTCGACCAAAATTGTAAATGATTGAACACTGACATCACAATTAAAAAAATTTATAATGACAATGATTAAAGGTTATACCAATGGAACCTAAAATTAGATTTAGATTCCATGGTACGGACGTATAAATATTTATTTTATATGTAGTATACAAGCACAGAAAAGTAACACAAGATATTCATTTTCTTATATTCAAGACAAACGTTCACATTAAATTGCAAAGTTTTGGTTCAATTCTCACCAGATTAATTTCTTCCTCTACTTTCTTGTTAGTAACTATAGCCAAATATTATCCTCAGAGTAAGGACTGATCAACGTACATTGAAAAATTGAAAAGTCTTAGAGTGGTCGAACAATTAATCAGAAGTGCTAGACTACTCTTTTAACAAAGCTCACGGTGGGATGGCAATTCAAATCATTTGGAGAAATTCGAGGTCACATTCACTTCAAGACCCATTCTTATTTCTGTAATAAATGATTTTAGGTTGAACTGCTACGGTCTATCATTTTGCAGTACAAGAGCTGGAGAGATCGGGACCTACAGCTTAAAACCGATTTCGAACGTCAACTAATATAAATGTCAGCAGTACGATTCGAATCCACGATCTCTGGTAGCGGAGAACAGAGCCCTACCCCATTCGGTCCTCATTCATCTAGGAATTAATGATCAAAGTCAGTTTTATTAAAAAACCACAGTTTCTCTGAATAAGTTATTTCAAAAAATGTAATTACGATATATACAAATACAGAGTGAATGTGGAGGATTTTCACGCCAAATACTACATATGACTGTTCAATTTAAATATGCAGTTATTTGCCATCAAAGTTTTATGAGCGTCGAAAGAAACTTTGAAAATTTATCGGAAAAAATGCTGATGTATTAAAAAATGAACTTCATAAGTACGTAAAGACAAATATATGAATGTATTAGTCCCACTACTCTCGTTATATATATATATATATATATATATATATATATATATATATATATATATATATATATATTGACGTCATCTTTAGATTTACGTGCATTGAGAAATCTGTAACGAAATTTTAACTATTATATTTGTTTTAAATACCATAATCTGTTAAAAGTCTTCTTTTCTATGCTCAGTATAGAAAGAAAATTTCTGGGAGTTCCCCCCCACACACACACACCAAACCGAGACACACAGCACTGAGTATGTAAGTCAGTTTAATTCATTTAAAGTTTCTTTATCCTTTGGAGTCCTACTGGCTCATCACGTGTCCTCCTCCTCTTAATAAAACTGTTCAGCACATGGTTTGCTGAACAGATTCCCCGATTTTCTCCGGCATGTGTAAAAATTTCTCATCGCTCGCACAATCTTCCGTCTCAGATACGTCGGAAAATCGATCCGAAGTGTGATACTTTTAAACGAATAATTTCCTACAAAGACAAAGCCCACGAAATATTTTTCATTAACCCCATTCACTCTCTCTCGGAGCGAAAAACCGTAAGCCGCTCTAAATGAAATATAAATGCATCAGCTTCGGAAAATTTAGATGAAATTAAAGCGTAAACCAATTTAAACCACATCTCTCGTAAATTAATTTTGATAATGCTTTTAATGTCAACAAACAACTATAATCATATTAAAGTTCAAAGTAAAAACCCGGGCGTTTTGCAGCGAGTCGCGCGCGCGCTCACTTGCATTCCATCTCCTCTGGAAGCGTTTCGCGAACGAATCTTTATATCGCTTTCAAATATTAATACAGCGGCAAGCGGCATTTATGTTTTCGCCGGATTATAACGAATTTTGTCTTCTAAATTTAAGGAAGCAAAACATTTCGCATTGATGCTGATAAAAATATTACTACCCCCGAACCCATTTACTAATTATTTCTCTCACCTAATTAAAATGCTTTCCTTTGAAAATTGCACAGGGCGGGGGGTGCCGTACGGGAGAGAGAGAGTGGGGCACGTAAAATTGTATGAATAATGAATGCTCATTAAATAACGAATCGTTCTGGATTCTTTTCCAAAAGATCCGCTCCCTAAATCGTCACTTTCAATGCATTGATCGCGAGTTTTGTGTTCAGTTTCGAAAGTTTTGAATTCATTAATTCATATTCGGTTAATTATGTTTCTTTCTAAGCATATTAAGATAGGCCTGATGAAGATTCAAGCGCCAGACGCCGGGATGAGTTTTAAGGTCGGTCTTAAGTATTCCTGAAACAGCGGATTCACGCGCGCCGCGCTCCATGGGGGTATGGGGAATTCGACGGAAAATTGTGTGATCCACTCTACAGAAAGAAATGTCATTGCGACTGAAATTTTCCAGCGGTTGATTCGGAAATAATGGCCAAATTAATTCATTTTTGCAAGAGTTAATTAATAAGTGCATTCGCGCAAAGACCGCATTCTAAAAACAAAATCCCGCGCGTGGAAGTTTGCAGTTCGGGAGCATTTTTTAAGGACTGAGATCGTTTAAACAAATTTAACTTGTTTCTGAAAATAAAAATGCGCATTTTTGTACCGCAATTTTCCAGAGTTATTTCTTCTCCAAGCATATTCTCAACTCTTTCTGAAACATTTCGTGGTTTCTATTTTGTTATCATATTTCCTTCGGTCAATCACTTCAAATTTCATTTAGTTTTATTCTTACAAATAGTTTACTAAGTGTGAACACTTCCGTATGTAAAAATGTATAATGAATAATAAAAATATTTGAATGATAAAAATATAAATAAATGAAAGATAAAAAATATTTGTCAATATGGTGTATGAAGTATGAAGGATGATTGCTTTATACCTAGATATGGTAAAAATCTTTTTAAATGGATAAAAATTAACAAATAATTCAAGTTGTTTTATATGCAAAAGTGTTAAAAAATAAGGGTAATGAAAAAAAATTAATGCCTGTAAATAACAACTACTTTAATAATCTCTAGACTCGAGTTAATTCAAATTGTGAGATATTAAGGATAGTTCACTAAATTAAAGAAAAGTCCCATTTTATTCATTAGAATAACACAAAACATAACATTAATTACATCATCAATTATTAGAATAATTCAAACAGTACTCTTTAAATTTATTGTGTCCACCACACTATGTAAGTAAAGTAGCATAATTTCGTTAATACTATTTTCAAGCTAAAGAAGTCTTGAAAAGGTATATTTCACATATTTGTATATTTATGCGAACATTACATACGATTATTCCACAAAACGTTCCACATCCCCGAATAAAGCTTTCACTATTTATTTTTCAGGAGTCATGTTTCACAGAAATTATCTTTATTACTTGAATGTATTCTAATGGAATATTCAAAGCACGAATAAAGCATGTCATACTGTAACATAGTAAAAGAAAGTATCAATCGACAGATTGTAAGAAAGATATCTGGTAGAAAGTTGCTAAATATCGTGTATGTGAGAAATAAGTAGTGTTCCTGGAGTTAATTTGAGCATAATCAGCTTACCGATCCAGATTTTTCATGGTCAATAAAAGATGACTCGAGGTACAGTGAATATATTCAGCGGGCAATGGTACCCACGGGAACATTTGCCTCGAGTTAATTATTGCACGCTACGAGCCGTTGTTGATTTTACGGGCGATGAGCCGATTTAGGTTGCTTAAGGAAGTCATGTATGTCTTCTCCATGACATGTAAACAATGGTAAAGGCAATTCATCCGAAAATTGCCCAATTCCAGAATTACAAAAGAACAATGAATATAAATGAAATTGAATGAATAAATTTTGTAACACCGAAAGACGGGAAATAAGTATCTCAATACATATATTACATTTACAAATACATTCATGCCTACATACTTAAATTCATATATAACCCTAAAAGTTAAACTGAAGGCATTAAAAAGTTAAAGAGACTGTATCAAATCAGATATACATTGTTAAAAATTTTTGAAGCATACAAATGTGACACATCAATTTAATTCTCAGCGTAATTAACAGAAAATATGTAATATTGTTTAGTGATTTGGTTACTTTGCATTTTATACAAACAGTCCATATCTGCCTCTGAATTTTACTAACTGGCAATTTTTTATGAACCAAACTATAAATCTTTCAAGTTACACCAGCAGAGAGTTTCAAGTACTACTTTAATTTACATGAACATTTTACAGCAATTCTAACCTTCACTCTTACTTACTATTGTTTGCATTTATGGAATGGTCTAAATGGAATGTGTAGAGATGTGGTCAAAGTAAATATCCAAATTTCGTCTGATAACAATAAATTGCACTGAATCCACTTAAAGGAGATTTTTCAAGAAAGCTGCAGGGCTTCGACATCCACTGATAGACGTATTCGTTTAAATGGAAGAATCCATGGTATACATACTAACAGGCAATATCAAAGATTGGAGCGTCTGAAAAAGGTAAGAGACATAAAGAAAAATACTTTTGTAACACTTGTCCTACAATGGAGGTTTGTAAGCGCTTCACCCAAAAGAACGAGAGAGAGGGATTAATATATTATATGTCTTAACTTCATAAAACGTTCAAAACTCATTTTCAATTGAAATTTAAATGATATTAGTTGCTTCTTTTCACACGAAAAGGAAAATAAATAAAAATCGTAAAAGGCTACACATTTTTTATTAATTCCAAGCTTAGGTATTATTCACTGATCTACAGTCTTATTCCATCTATCTATATGCGGTGTTGAATTACAGAAATGGAAAGTCAGGAAAAAACCTTTTTTTCCCCCCTGCTGCTTAGAAATTAAAACAGTAGAGCCTAACATTCTAGAACTCAAGTGACACCAGAAAACACACAACCATCCAAACCAGCAGAAAACAAATGCAAACTTTCCTCAAACTTTAATACAAATTAAAAGTCATTCCGTTTCCCACAGATAATATCATTAATAGCTTAACAATGAGTGACTGTCATGAAGCAAGACCACTCCAAAAGTTGCCTGGAAGCCAGGAGCTACCGTGAGTTTTAATTGCCCTGTTTACATTATTGGTTTCGATGGAACCTTCCATACAACGCACTGTCATCCGTCCCCTACTTTCTTTGCCCTGGCAATATTATCGAGAAAATTTCTCTTTTCTGGAATTTTAGTTGGTACTGCAAACAGCCGTGGGTGAAGTCGGGCCTCCAATTGTATTACCCACTTAAGAATCTTAGTTAATGGTTAATACAATGGAATCATTTACTACGGGGGTTGGAAATTTTTTTTGCTACGAAGGTTTGACTTTGTTTCCCCGTGTTTTCCCGGAGATTTGATTAAAGTTTTGACGAGCGGCAGAAGCTCTCTCTCTCTCTCTCAGTAAACTGCGTTTATATTGATTGATAGTGGCATTACGGTAGACAGTTGCGGCGAAATTAAATTATGCAAGTCATTGAACAGATGTGTAATAAATAACAAAATAAAAGGGGTATCGCTGGCACGGATCGGAATTCAGAAAAAGAATAATATGCAGAAATGAAATTTCCTCGAATTGCGATATCCAATTAAGAGGTCAGCAGACGTTATTATGAGTTTACAGCTAGCGGTATGTTCGTGATAAAGGGATACAGATCCAATTTCCCGTGTAACACAGAAGGAAGGAAACAAAAATTGTATAAATAGAATCGCAAACAATTTGTAATAAAGAAAAGCAAAATATGTACAGAGAAAGAATACTTCTCTATATTAGATTGAATGGGGTGTAAATTTTAACTCTTCTAAAGATTCGTCAATAAAATTTTAAATTTTGGAAATAACATACATTTTATGAAATTGTTTTTATCCTCCGTCACTCATCATTTCAATAGAGAATGCTTAGTTCTCTATTAAACTAGATGAAGCGATTTAATTATAATGTACTTAACAGTTATAATGTACCTAAACAGTTTTATTTTATAACAAAAAAAGAAAAAGGAGAGAAATCTATGATATGTTTTCTTCAGATTAACACTTCTTCTATGAAAGTATTTGCCTTTGGGCAGCTCAAGATTTTGCTGCAGTACAAGAGTTAATTATACCGATATTTAACTGCTATCATCTATTCTATCCTGTAAAAAACATTCAAGATTGACAATAAGGGTATATGAAGCCATGTTCTGTGGTATTCATGGGTAGCATCCTATTTGTTTGGCTAAGTTATTTTGCTTGGGAATATAAACTTTCCTTGTGAATTCTCTTTATCATTGGAAACAAATAAAAAATTGCCAGTACAAGAACTAAAAATTAATCGTATGGAAAAAATTACGAGGAGAGAAATTTTATAATACTACAATCCAACCATTCATAAAGAATTTGTGTAAAAGCCCATTAAATCCATTAAATCGGTAGATATTCCAATTAATTTTATAAATTAACATACTAATAGGACAAATTTTATGCATTTTTAATTCTAATTCAAAAACATACACGAAACAAAAATCATTATCCTAACAATCTACGTACACCCTTAGAAATCAGTCACATACTAATATTTCTATATTTCCTCTCTTCGGACCATTTTAAAACTTACAGCTGAACGAAGATTAAATTCATATCTAACATTTAAGTGCCGCGGCAAAGATCAAAAGAGTAGGGCGTGGCTAATAGAGAAAAAAAAATGTCAAAACGTTGCTAGTACGATCTTCCTTCACAAAAACATAATAAAAGCGAGAAAAAGAAACTCCAAAAATAAAAAAAAAATAATAAAATAAATAAACCCAGAAAATGAAAAAAAAGTGGGGGAGAAACGAAGTCTCTAAATAACCGATTAGCAAAATCAACGATTTATAATGCGTCGCGTATTGGAATTTGTAACTGCTTTGGTTTGTCATTGGAACAGCGGTAATTTACAAGGCAAGGGGAGATATGGCTCTCTTTTTTTTCGCTTCTTTTTTGATTTAATTTCTAAGTTTTTTTCTTTCCCACTGCTGGCGAAGAAGAGAGGGAAAGGAGAGGAGAGGAAAATGTGACATCGTTATTTTAATTCTCCAGCTCTCCCCCCCAACTTGTTTGAGAAAAAAAAAGAAAGAAAAAAAATCGATGCCTGTGCACGGAATTTTCGGTAATGGTGGCTAAAAGGTTAATAGCGAAAAATCTTGTGTTAAATAAACGAAAGAGCTCGACTTCACTCAATTACAATTCTATTTTTTTTTCTTTATCTTTCACTTATTTAATCCTCTTTTTTTTTTTAATCTCCAGCTCAATGACGCTTAAAAAAGAGGGGGGAGCGACGACTACGTAAAGAAAACGGGTAGAGGGTGGCCGAATGAGGGAAAAAATTTCAAAGAGCGATTTATACTGTGTCTTTATCTGTCTAAATTAGGAAGGACTGTTACGTTAATAAAATCGCCGGTTCTGCTCGATTAAATATCGATTAAGATAGCGATGATGGATACACGCAAATGCGATGAAGATGTAAAAAGGGAAAGAAGTGTTATGACGATAAATTAAGGCAATGTTGGATAGTAAGGCCGCTTCTGACATATTCAATTTAATATTTATCTAAAGCCAATTATTTTCGCAGAAAATTTCAGCCAGTAGAATAATTTCGGTATTTGTAAAGAGAATGTTTATTTCTTTAAATGCAAACGACTCATTCCATTAAAAAATATACACGGTTCTATTTAAAAATTTGAACCGCGGATGGTTTACACAATAATTTAATTTAACAAGTCTAACAGATATAGCAAACATACTACATGTATCACTTTAAAAGTTCTCAACATTTAGAATCGTCTTTAGTTGTGTTTAGTTGAATGCATTCAAATATTTGTTATGTTAAACAAATATTGTGCTTTGCATAATCCTTTTCACAAGGTCCCATTCTCCCACGTTTTGTTGGGGGGTAAATTCAACGTCTAAGTTGACTATTACAAACACCGTTTAAATGTTTCCACCATGCTTAATATATGTTTCGTATGACTTCTGTAGCAGAAAGTAAAGCCTGGAAAAAAAATCATTAAAATGGAGAGTTAAAAAAGTGATTACCATTTGAATTGTACACTCGTATTTAATATACAATGTTTTTAATTTTTTTAATATGAAACCCTGTTATATAAATTTTACTCAGCCTGATACATATGAGAACATTTCATTCTCAGTAACCCCTAAATAAATTCATATACTACCATTAAAAGCAGAGCAACTAATAAAAAGTTTTCAGTGAAATATATTTTGATGTGAGGTGGAGTGCGGAAGAGACTTTATTAGACAAATAACGAATAATTAGCTCCCTAAATGTATTCATTAAGAAAACGGCGATTTCTAAGTATATTACTTATTTACACACTCACACATGCATACATACACACACAAATACATCTATATGGATAAACCACATCTATAATATAAGGAATAAAAACTGATGAATTACTTTTAAATGTAAAGTAGTAGAATATTTCCGTAGAACAAGTTAAATTTTATGATTCTGAAATGACACAAAAAAATATAATTCGATAAAGCATCCACTTCCTCTAAAATGCGTGAAAAGAATGTCTAAACCAGTGGACCCAAATTAGAGAAAACTGTCGTAATTAGTTGAAGTGATGTTTGTGGCAAGTACCTACACAAAGATTCGAGCGAAATGTTCTGTTTCGATAATCGTATCTCTAACAGCACTTACGAGGTGCAGGCAAACCTACGCAAAGTGACCTGCAGTGAAACAACATTGCGTGCCGATACAGCAACGAAATAAAACAATAATGGAAATAAATTGTCAACATTGTGTCCCACCATTTCGCTCACAATACACCAGGGGCGCTGAACCGTGTCTTTTCACACAAGGAAATCCCGTAACCAATCGTCCAATTGTTTCAACCGCATCAAAAAAATAAATAAATAAAAAGGGCTTCAAACACACATGGGCCTCGATATAAGCAGGCATCCAGTATGAATAGGACCAATAATAAGAGATTCATTATTTATTTATATTTCTTTCCGCTCTCGCGAGCTTAGCAACAGAAAAACGTAAAAACCCTGGCCTGGTTAGTTATTTTATAGTTGAAGTAAACCACCCACGCTCAAACCAGTCAAGGAAATCACTTTAAAAAAGAGGACTTAATAACTGTGTAAAAGAAAAAGGAACCCAATAATATCTTTCCATAAGGTTTCAAAAGTTTTAAACCAGTAGACTGAAAACTCTAGACTGTTGCTTCAAATGAGCACTTTGATGCAACTACCCAGAGCAAAAAGGAAAGACGTTGCCACAGGCGAACAGAAAAGTCAGACAGCACACATTTGCCCCAGGCCCCAGCATCAGACTAAAGCTTGTAGATAATAAAAACAAATCCTCAATCCCTTAAACAAAAAGTTCTCCTTTTCATTCTTTTTATATTCGAAGGGTTTGAAGTATTTAAATTCAAAAGGCTGAATAGAATAATCTTAAAGGGGCAATAGTTTACTCCAAAGTGTTAGTTAGAATTCAAACACATGATCATAATTTATAATTATTTCCTGCGATTAGAAGAGATTGCATAAATAATATTTCCGTCAATATGATATAATACCATTATAACAAAAATATGTCTATCAACACTTTTTGCGCAGGAAGAAGGTTTGAGAGTTTATACCGATCCACCATCAATTGGGGAAAATATTAAATTGCAATTAAAATTTCGCAATATTTATAGTAACGAAAAGTCGCTCAATGAGAGTAATACTTATTCGTGTCTTCTAGTGATTCAGTTTTGTTTAGTCTGATTTGTAAAAACACATACTGAAAAGAATGGAAATTCAGAGGGTAGAAAGAAGATATCAATTTTCCGACCAATCAAAAGTCATCAGAAAGTTGATTGATGGTCTCAGATCTCCGAAAAGAGATTTCTGCCAATAAAACAAAGAACATTCTAATGCGCAAAAGGCAACAGACCAAACGGCAGTCTAAGGCGCTGTTAAGTGATTTCATCAATGATTAGGAATAACATGCCAAGCGTGGCTATCCACGCCAAACTGCTTCGATATAATACCACACAGTGAGATGCCAGCAGAAGAAGAAAAACACTGTTCAAAAGCCGATCACGTATTGACTGCAAGACTCGATTATGGCAGGATTTACAAATGCTAGCGTAGCGGAGAAAGGGCTGCAGAGGAATCGGCAGAACATAAAGGAGATAAGTGCCTTCTTTCACCGACGCAAATTCGCTGCACGCGCCAAACCGAAAGTTGCATTCTCACAGAGAAAGTTATCAGCAACTAGCGGTTTTCCCCCTCTTCTATTACAGCTAATTTCCGATATCAACGGCTCTTGGAACATGGAGTGGTGATAATGATATCGTTTTATGCTCGTTCTGCTTTCAGCATTTTATCTTATGCATTTGAAATATCTCCGATTTAATACCTAGCTCACTGCTCCCCCCCCCTGATGCACACTTTTTCATTCATCTTTTTATTCAACAAGGTTTTCTCTTACTTAGCAAATGCACGTATTTCTAAGTAGAAAACAAAGAGAAAAACAATTTTTTTACTCTATGAATGCTGTAAGAAGACGTTAAAAATATAAATTATTTAGCTTTTTTATAAGCTATATTTACTAACAAAAATACAAGAACTAATTTTTGCTGACTTTTTCAAGAACTATAAGAACATGCATTTAAATGATCGACAATGTAATTCAAAATATTATCTTTTATATAAATACATTATCATTTATGAAGCACTGGAACGAGATAACAGATCATTCATTCGAATTCTCTCTTACGTGTGTTGCACTGATATAAAGATACTATACTCTATATGCATGTTTCGTACATACTGTAAGACAATGAATAAAATAAAACTTTGATTTAACAATTATTTTTTTTATTCATAGACACTTTTATTTTAGTAATTATTGCTTTAGACAGATCAAAACAATATCAGAAGCTAAATAATAGACACTTCTTGTATAAAAATTACTCGACACTTGCATAAAAATCCCAAAGCAATAAAATTCTAAGTCTGTTTTAAATTTATATTAATTCTAAAAATATCTAAAATTTATAATATATTGAAATATTGTTCCAACGCTTCTTTAAGTAAAGTAGCCTTACATACTAGTAATCGTACTAGAATAAATTACGAAAGTAACTCGGCAATTATCGTAAACATGATAATTTTATAAATCTATATTGAAAATTCCCATTGATTTCCTAGATAAGATATTTCTTAGTTAATCTTAGATCTTTCTGTATCTTCATTTAAAAGTCCACTTTTATCATTTCTACAAAGAACTGTGTGTTAAAAAGATAATCTAAAATTTGAGACAGTAATTTTTGCATTCAGTATTAGTCCCAGAAACATCAATCTTCTATCGATCCCTATTTATTCAAAATAGCATTCTGGATTTCAATTTTAGTACTATGATATAAGTAAAAGTATAGGTCTAACTAAAATTTTCGTAAAATAATAAAATCATTTTTTTTGTTTTAAATGTGTTCTGGTTTAGCAAGTAGTAGTCCCAATTACAGACTATAACTATCGTTCAAATCAAATAATTATGATAGTAAAAATATCAAATTCTAAAGCCGCTTGGATTCTCATATTCTGATATTATATATTTACAACTTGTAAACTTTTCGGTTCCCTAAAAGTTTAAACACAAGACAATATTTGTTTTTCTCTGTGCTGAATTCAAATTTTTGGAATAATTAATAATTTTATGCATAAAACATGTGAACTTGGTGGTGATTTTTCATGGCACTGTATGAAACTTTTCAAAACTCTCCACCACTCACTTTTTTAAAATTCAAATTTTTTTTGTTTATTTTGTCTTTTAAGTGATTTTTTGCGTACTTTTTATGCATCTTCCTTCAGTATATATTGAACGAATAAGCAAACAGTCCCTAACTACGTGTCAACTCAGTAAATATCCTTTCATATACAAGCTTTCAAAGAAAAACATATTACTGGAATTTTTATTATTAATATGTGGATGTAAAAACGATCTAGAAATATTTCATACGTGCTGTTCCCCCAGCTGATGAAATTAGCCAATATCGTACAGACGAGTTCAATGACATATACCTGTAGAGCGCATAAACTACAAGTTATGGAATGCATGTGAAGCTCACAAATGGAAAGTTTATTACGACATCGTAAATACGATTCAACATTTTTTAAAAAATTTATGAGAATTAAAGATTCGCAAATTCTTAATAATTTACTTTATTACTTGCTTTTTGACTGTAATGCCAATATTTTAGCTGATTTTCACAGCTTCTCAACCAGGACATTAATGATCGCAGACGCTATAAAAAATACTTTTTTCCATTTATGTTTCATTAAACATAAAAATTCAGTAAATCAACAAGTACGTCAGCTATAATGAGGTGAATCATTTCTCTCCACCATGCTTCAAAGACCAACACGCCATGCATTTCTATAGTATAAAAAAAAGGCGGGGAAATAGGGAATAACAACAAATAAGTCGTCAAAAATTTCACGTAAGATCGACAGCAGAAATAGGTACTATCACGTGAGCCTCAGAAAAATCATTCTTTGCACGCAAAATGTGAACCATTCGGAAACAAAGCAGTTGGAATCTAAATGACCAACCATCCCGAACGGCTTTTGCTATAAAATTCTTTTATTTGATTACGGTGATGCAATGCTCGTTATAATCATTGGCATACTTTCTAAAATTGCCGAAAATCGTATTTTTCTTTCTTTTTATGACAATCGGTACTTTAACCTGACTGATTATATAGCGTGGTCTAAATACAAAAGCTTGCTTATGCTGCAGTCTAATAAACGCGATTTACAAATTAATATAATACCCACTTATTTGCGAAGTAAATTTGATTTTCCGGCCAAGAAAATTTTGAGATAATAGAAGTTAGCTAGAATAGTATTAATTCACTGACCCAATAAGAAATTCACCAAATGGGAAACTCAGATTTTTGTTTCCAACTGTAATATGCTGTACAGATTTTTAACTAGATAATTCTACTTTAATCTAATTATAAGAGCAATTCAAGGGACGGTAGCGATCTTTACATATGATGAATCAGACCAAATAGCTCTACTACAGTTACAATAATATTCAGAAAATTTATTTTTAATTTGCAGAAGGTATAATATTCTGTGAAAAGTTTGCGTTCTGTTGAAAACCAAAATAAGGAAACTAACATACATATATGTAATATGGGTGAGACTCATTCAAAAGCATTCTGGTCATTTATTTCTGGTGAGATACATGAAATCCATACAACTGGCAAGAAGTTTTACAGCATCGTGCACACAGACCATGTGATCCTGCACACACACAACTTCAAGAAGGGATTTCTCAGGAAACATACTACGAATAATACCTAAGCACAATTGATCACGTGATAAAAAGTACCCATGTTTAAAAAGAACGCTCTAAATATTGACTAAATTAGTACAGACAGAGGCTGAATTCGCGTGTCTGGAGAGAAAAATCAGAATTACCGCGCAAACCCCCAACGTATTTTATGAATAAAAGTTATTAAATTAGCATTAAAATATGTAAATAAGGGATTTTAATATTATATATATATATATATATATATATATATATATATATGTGTGTGTGTGTGTGTGTGTGTGTGTGTGTGTATTAAAAGCAAAGGCCCTATATTTGTTATTTAAAAAAGTGAAATATTTTCATATTTGTGTATTCATTTCCTTATATGTGATTGCCTCCATTGTAATTGTCTTCATTTCCTAAAATCGAGAAATTTAGAGAAATCAAGAAACACTGGCTTAATATGGTTTTCAAGTAAAGGTTTCCAGTTGGACATTAAGTTTCTCCTTTCCACTATTTTCTTATTTTTATTGATACACTGTCTTCCCCTTTATATTAGTAAGCTTATAAAACTTTTTCCCTAAAATAGCCTGACTTAAACAAATCTGTAAAAAAAAATCTTTATTATGCTCTTTTCTAAAATTTGAAATTTACGACATTGTTCTTCACTGACGATTTATGTGTGTGTATGTATATTATACTCACTCAAACGTATGTATGTAATATATCAAAACTACTGTATTTAAAATCTCTTGAAATTTCCCCTCTTTGCCATTATCGTTCCTTCAAATACACTTTCCCAGAGACAATATCTCAAGAAGTGTCCGCGACTTCAATTCTTCCTAACTAATTTTCCAAATCTCTCTCTGAAAATAAATGCCAATTTTCTGTCCAGTCACCACATTCTCCATTCCCCTGCTCACTTTTTCCACTGATCCAAGGTCCTTTTTACTCTTAATATCAATGACTAAGCAACTTTCTCTGGGAAGGAACTTGTCTTCGCGTTTTTCTGTGGGTCCAAATTCTGTAAAAGCAAAATATTTTCATGATCATTCTGTCTTCTGCTTTTGGCAGAATGACATGTCGTTTTCGTATCTCCGAGATAAAAGTTTAAGTTCCAAATCGGACTTGGGCTGTTTCTCTTTTCTGAACGGTCCGGCTATATCATTAACAACTGTTAGCTGCTTAGGCTTCTCCTCGCCCAGTAGCCCGCGCAAGTACAAACAATATGGGGTACAATTCTATGTGACCGGCGGATTAATTTTTGCCACTTTACATGTATATAAATAAATATGCACATAATGTATTGCGAATTTAAGATAAATCTTGTACTGTCAAGTTACAAAAAATTGACATACATTTTCAAGCATTTACTTCAAAAACAGAAATAAGATCCAAAAAAAAATGAGATTATTCACATAAACCAAATATTTTCTCTCTATTTCTTTATAGATCAAATCGAAAGCAACTAAAGATTGCAAAGCAATTTGACATACATAGCAAATATTGTAACTGGAGAGTAGGAACTAAACCAGAAAAGATGTCCTGAAGCGATATAAATTTTATGTAAGAAAGCGGCCAACAAATTCCCTGTCCTTCTACAGGGAGTTAAAGAATCCCGCCGTGAAAGACGGGATTTTAAAAAGGGCGGATATTAGGCTTTATGATTGTGAGATAAGAGTCATTCCTGTCATAGCAAAAAAAGACCTATTAACATAATTTCTGATGAGAGGCTCGGGTAAAATGGCGGCTGCGCATATATTTGGCTGGTTATCTCGGCAAGTATACACAGAGGGATGAAAAATCTTTTCCCTTATAAATGCTTCAGCACCATTCCATTTCCCGAAATCTGGCTCGCGTCAATTACCCCTGCGATTCATCCGTCACTGGGATCCTGGCAAAAGATGTGTGTGTGCGCGCTATTTTGGGCCAATTACACGCAACGGTGGCCATCAATGGCGATAAATCAACGATTTATCGAGCGTTACCAGAAAGGATGGAAGAAATCTGCAATTTCACCGTCAAAACCCGATGTGCTGAGTGATTTATTTAATAAAACGGGCGTCGAGGTAATTGATAAAAGAGAACATTTTTTAATTAATGAACGGAAAGTAAATAATCGGATTAAAAATCAGGTAGAACAACGCGCGAAGAGTAGCTTTGGAAAAGATCTCTCTACACTCATATTCATTTTCCGGTAAAGAATAGATAGAGCTATGTCTAAACATAGACTGACTTTATTTAGCAGAAATTGTAATAGATATCCCCATTTTAGATTAGCAACAGAGAATAGGCCTAATTCAAAAGCCGACATAATAAAAGCATAAAAATTCATGCAAGATATTTCTCCAAACAATCGCAAGGATAGAGTGAAATAACCAATCAAAACAGATGTACTGATAATATAGTTTCAAACAAATACCATTAAGTTCAAATTTTTACTTTCCTATTTCTTAAAAATTTAACGATGCTGTCAATCTTGCAATTATAAACAGCCCTTACACACATTCTAAAATGTTCTTTGACAAATACAGTAGGGGCCTTATTATATCACGATTTTTCTATATTTCTCGAATTTTATTTTTCTGTTCAATTAAAAGTGTAAATATGCATGTGAATTTATACATATTATTAAAAAAAATTAAATGGAATTTCTATGTCTCATTTAAATTATTTTTTATTGCTGTAGTTAGGCTAGTATTTTTTAAATTTTAATTTAAGTGTTTATATTCATAAAAGTAAAACTTGTAGCAAATCATCCATTGCTATCTCCGGGATTTTTGTATCCAGTTAAGCACGATGTAACGACCAGTGCTTAAATTTGCACAAAAATAGCTTCAATGTATCTACTATACACTAAAAAATGATATGCATAAAATATTATACAGAAATTTCTCAAGTGTAAGCAATAGTTTTTTCGGTGTATTGGAAGTAAAATAATTTTATATGGATACTCAATTAGCGTACACTACACAGCTGATCTGATTTTAAAAACAAAAATACATTTCTACATCAGTTAATTAGAAACATAGCAGCACTGAAAATTTCAGAGATAAAATCCACAAAAAATATTAATTGACAAATTCGCCTTTAAAACAACACAGGGAAACGAACAAACAAACGAACAAACTTGACATATAGAATACTTAATACAATTTTTCTGAAGGAAAGGATCATAGAATAAGTTATATATTGATTTGTACAGTTGCGAATTTACCAAGGGGAGTAAAAAATATAGCTATAATTCTATGAGGGAAAGTTAAGTAATGAAAAAACTAAACAACGTTTACTAAAAAAGATATGCTTTGAAACTTGAAAACAATGAAGTTACCAACAGAAAAGGGACCTGATATCTACAACAAAGTAAATATTATATAAATTTGTCACATATTCTTTAATTGAATCTTCTATCGGGATATATAATTTACCTATTCCCAAATGGTACAGAAAAATATTTTATTTGACTTCTCTAAGAAACACTGCACTAAATTAAAACTGCAAAACATTTTTTTTTTCTTTAGAAGCTTAGATAACAACTTTTATTTCAAAGTTAAAAAAAAATTCTTTTACTCTCAAAATTTCACTCGTGGTAGTACATATTTATAAATTATATTATGAAATAGTTAAAAATTATAATATTATTGGGCCTAAAGATTAACAGGGTTAAGCTACTCAACGTAATTATTTTAACCTTTATACGCGATAAAAGAGTACCATACTCAGACTATTACATTAACGTAACCAGTTTCCGTTAAAATTAGTATTTCTACTAAATTAAAAAGTATCATAATCTCCCTATGATGCGCACCGAACTATCATTCTGAGATTTTAATTACAAGCAAACAAACTTTGAATTACTCCATTACCAGCTGTTATGATTTCACACCGTATTTACATCATTTACTTACAAAGAACACTTTTTTTATTTTTCCCCCAGCAAAGTAGGTAAACGTCAGAGAATTTTCTCATGCTCAAAATTGCTGAAACCCGGAAAGAAAGAAAATTCCATCAGTCATCTTTCCGAGGCAAGATTCTACGATTCTAGACCGACGATGATTCCCTTAAACTCATTAACCAGCATCTTATAAGAATAACAGGCAATGTGCTAGCAGGAATACACACAAAACTGTTCTAATTTTGCTTCTTTGAATCATTTTCCATTTTAATGCCAATTGCCTCAGCATATCATTCGTCACCACGATAATCGCAGTTGTGCGTCTATTTTGGGGCAATTACATGGTACGGTGGTCATCAATGATGATAAATCAACGATTTATTGGGCGTCATTGGAGAGGCTCCAAAAAGATATGTAATTTCAATATAAAAGAGTAGAGTGATTTGTCATTAAAATATTCAAAGTTGAGGAGAAGAGTATTTAAGAGGGAGAATTAGATCTGCTCTTTGAAAAGGCGAAGCTCAAATGGATATTGCGTACTGCTGCACTTCTGCCAAAGAGGAAGAGAGCAATAGAGTGGAAATGAAAGTGTACCATATAAACGAATGCTGAATATTAACTTCCAATTTGATTCCAAGGTACGATCAGCCGTTCTACTGCAGGCACAAGATTTTAACATTTCTAATATCCCGATAGCTTTTAAAGTGTTGCAGTTCCAGCGCTTGCTGGAATTAATACATATTAAACATGATAAATTGCAAACAGAAATTTATCCTAGAACTTTTATCATTACTGATTGATGGCTCTTCCGTCTCTAGAGAAGCTTTTTGAGGTCGACCAGAGGGGGCACTTACTAGATGCGTACATTCGGTATCAAGAGCTGGCGGAGTTTATAGTATTTAATCACCTATATAGACATAATAAACTTTCAGACAATTAATTTTAATTTGATGTCGTACAAAACTTTATAGTATGTCGTCCCCGAAACCAACTATGAACCAGTCTTAAGTATTGGCACTGGTGACACAAAATATTGAAGTTACCAGTGTCAATTATCACTTAACTTATGTACTCTACTCACAAGTACTCTTTTTTTCATTAGTACTTTTCACCTAAAATTTCGGTATATTCATGTTGACATTTCAAAACTGATTGGATGAATTAAAACGCTTTCTTTTTTGGAATTCCTATTTATACACATTGTAAATGTTTTTTTCTATTTCACACTGGCATTTATAAGAATTAGTCTACGGTTGATGTTTATGTATATGGACTAAAAAGGAAGGTTAAGAGAAATATATAATATGAATTAAAACTGCTCTTCTCAGAATAAGAAATGAAATGGAGATTAAGGAATTAGTCTGTATTTTGAGAGATACAGAACCTCAAATGCTTAGGTTCTACACAAAAAGATCACTATTATGTACCTATTTGCCAATTCTAACCTACTATAAAAAGTAACTTAACCCTTTCCCCTTAACATCACATATATGTGTCACTAGGAAGCCAATGAGGCTAAGATTAATTTAAACTTTTTCTTATGTAAAATGAAATAGAATAAATAATAACTTTTCAGTTATTAAAAAGTAAACTAATTTCTTTCGACTGTAGTTATTGTTTATTGCTTTAATAAAATTGACGGATATAGCATACATCAATGCTTCACACGATACAACAAGTCTCGAAAAGGTTAAAGAAGTTGACATATCAGATACACTAATCGAGTATGCTGACATTAAAAAGCGTATCCTTAAACAAGGATTAACACAAACACTTAAAATACACTAACCAGCAAACTGTGAGAATTCTTAAACGTTTAAAAAACGTCAAAATCTTAACCTCTGGATACACGACATAAAAGGAAAAACCTCACAGCGGTCTCTGAGCGTGCATTCTTTCCATCAAAGAATGCCAAAATTTGCACAATCCAGTTAACCTTATCACACTGAACATAATAAGTGGATCTAAATAACTGGATCAGCGTCGATCCATTAAAAATGTAAAGGATTTAATGTAAAACTTGGGCTATAGAAGTGCAGCCACGGGTGAATTGGAGCTTTCAAACGCTAGCATAATAGTCACTCATTAAATTCAAACCATTTGTTTTGGAAATGAAATAACGAACGTTGAGTTATGTGTATGTGTGTGCGCGTGTATTATACGACCCGTAGACGTACTTTTGATCGAAAGCAGGGTAAATGGATGGTGAATAATGTGCTCTTTATCTCTGTACTTAAAACGAAGATCGAAATCAAAAAATAATGATTTCAACCAGTGGTGTTTTTGATATTTTATTTTGCCCATTTGATTCTTTTATTGAGATTTTTTTTTCAGGTCCGCTTTTGTGTGGTATCGTATCCATACAGGTCATTTTCTTCCTTTTTAAATAGCGATGATTTTTTTTTCTTCCTCCCTTATAAAGGCTGGGCCACTTTTCAAATCGAACAATTATCGAAGCCGTACATACCGAACCAACATAATGATAATAAAAGACGGCGGAAATGTTTTTCAACATGAAACATTTTCAATTAGCGTTTCGACTTTTTAATAGCAGAAGCCGATCGTATTTTTCCCCCTTCTTGGTTATTACAATTTATTATTCACAATCGAAAACGTTTTGTTTAAAATATCGATTGCTGGAAAATGAGAGAACTAGAAAACGTGAATCATACGATCTTTATCGATCTGTGATTTTTCATGCACTGTTTCGAAAACAGTGGGAGGTGAAAGCACTCTTAAACACCAACTAGGAATCATGAAGCGTTAAATAACAGTGTATTCATTTATGGAATTTTGCAGATTTAATTCTCTTGGGTTTTTTTTTCTCCTTCTTTTCCTCCCTCGTGGGCGAAAAAATTTTAATTCGAAAATTGACGTTATTAAATTATCCAGTTTGGAAGCATGTAAATGGGAGTTTTTCTATTTATTTTTTTGAAAAGCTATTTCCTTAACATAATACAATATTTACTCTTCTAAGTAAAAACGCTTTCATAAATAAAAAAATGAAACCTTTTAATACCGTTTCCTTTTATGGGCGATTAGATAATATGCTCTTAACTCGTAGTTTAGATATATCATAAAATATAATCAGAATCAGCTTCAAGCTTAGACCCAGAAGGCTCCCGCCTAGAGCGATTTAAATTGACGAGCGTATAATAAGTATTCAAATTATATTTTACATGCATAAATATAAGCAGTTTTGTATGCCCATTCATAGATTAATCTTATTTAAATCGGAGTTTAAAGAAAAATTAAAATGAGGAAAATGAGACAAATTTTTATAACGTTCCTTTCCTGGTAATGATATACAAGTTAGGTCTCTATTTTGGATAGGATTTTAGGAAAAGAATCCCTGTACCTCGAAAAATAAATATGAATAAATATTTTTAATTTAAAAAATGTAAAGTGTATGGTTTTCTACATAGAATTGATATTAATTCATATCCCTGACAGAGCCGGAGATCTTAATTTAAAGACATTTAAATGAGAGGCTTCATAATTCTGATTTTGTACTCTAATTACACACACGCATATTTTATCTTGAGTCAGATAGTCCATTTGATTTATTAGTCAAATATTTAACGAACACATACATGCCTGCTTTTCTGAGTAAAACTTACTTCTTCAATCCTAAATGCTACCTCTTGAAAACCTATGAGGCAATAATGTATACTAAATACATCCCTTGGTAAATGTGGTTATATATATATATATATATATATATATATATATATATATATATATATATATATATATATATATATATATATATATATATAATTATATATATATATACATACACACACACACACATATATATATATATATATATATATATGACATACATTCATATGTATCCAATACTAACATTTTTATAAAAAGTAGATATTTGCGTAGCATACACAACCCTAATCAACAATACAGTAAATCTCAAAAGACTTTCATTATTATCAAAATATTAAAAAAAATAAGTTAATGAACAAAGTATGACAGAGAAACAGCCTTACTCGCAAAAACAAGCAGTCCATCTTTAGAATATCGTCAGGCGCCACGCAGCCACAGGTGCTCTACTTAACAAAATAAAAGGGATAAGGCCAAATAATCGTGGTTACTCTCGACCACAAGGTCAGGGGGCTAAAAGAAAAAATAAATAACGGGAGAATTTGGGAAAGGGGTCTTGTAGAAAGTCGGGAGCAAGAGCGGAGGCCGGTATTAATTACAGGGAGGGGAGGGCGCTAGTAGTGAGGTTGGAGAGGTCAACAAGAAGGTGATCCAGAATAACACCCTCTATCGCTAGAAAAATAAAAGGGGCCTGTATAAAAACTGAATTCGAGAGATAAAAATACACCAGTACGGTCATGTGTTTTTATCTTTTCCCCACTAACAGCGAAAAAATATTCTTGTGAAGATGCTGTCAGAGTGGTACATGCAGAATATGGAACAATTCATCAAAATATTTTAGAAGAAATACGAAATTAATATGTTTAGAATATTATGAAATGTTTTGCACTTCAATTAGTTGATTTCAAGCAATGGGATATTTTGTAAATCTAGAACTTAAAGCTTTCAAGGTTGTGGTGAGTATGGTCCAGTATGCTGAGCTAATTTTCCATGAGAATTGAAGCGAATCATTTTCTTGGGTGAAGAAATTACGGCACATCGGAGGTAAATCTGGTGATGTAAAGCTGCCGTCTGAGACTTATTGATGGAATTAAAGTTTTCTTTACGGACAACAGATGAATAGTTTTGTGTGTGAATTTAATGAAGGCCTGAGACTGGAGTAAAGTGACGAGTTTAGCTCCAGTAAGGAGTAGAGCTGGGTTTTACTCTCCTTACACGACTAAATTTAAGGCATATGTATACATTTATAATTACATAATATTCGAAACTAGAAGCTTATTTTCATTACCTTAATTTCTTTAGAGGTAGTTTAAAGTCCAGGCAAATTGATACCAATAAAAGACAACACAGCGGACGAATTATATAAAGCAACCACATTAGAGACATAGTTGAATTACGCTGCTGACATTACAAAGCTTTATAAATCGGTATCAGTATGCAGTTGTTAGGAAACATAAAACCACGTAAAAAGAGATCAGTGAAGCCCGAGAAATAAAGTAAGACTCATCGAAAAAGCCATAAAATATCCTGTTTTATATTTTCTCAGAAAACTATACATATTCCTGCTGCATTGTACAGCACACAAAGAAGAGCCAAGATCTCATCTCCTGATTAACCACTATGAGCTGTAGGCGCCAAAAAAACCTACGATGGAATTTTTCGCGGCCCGTAATAAAAAACAAATTGGCCCTTTCATGACATCCCCAATAAAAAGAGAGATTTGCTTAGCTGATTAAGGCTTATTAACCGAAACTAACTGTGCGCGAGTAAGGAGACGGTGAATGGAAAAAGACATAGTTGTTGCCAATGGTCGGAGCTCAGAGACGGCCTTTCTATCCAGAGAGAGCGCTAAACAATGGGAAGGGGTGCAGGATTTGGCGATAAGGTTGCCTGCCTGCCGCCGCTGAATTGCACCACATGGGAAAATATTTGGGAGCACACTACGTTGCCAAGGTATTTAATTGTTGATAAAGTTGAATAAGCCTTTAGCGAGACACCATTTATTTTGAAGCTGATCAACAGAATAGAAGTTACAGTTCACACAAAAGTAAAACTAAAGGAAATGCAGACAGGGAAAAACTGTACTGTTAATCTTTGACTTTATGGAAATTAATTCAGAAACAATTTTAATAGTTATAATGTGGACTCAATAATATTCAAATTAAGTAAAATATAAAAGAAAGGAACAAATTAAACATTAATATTTAAAAAAGAAATTCGTCAGATTGAAGGAAAAAATATAATACTGCTTGAATAGTATACGATTACTAGTGTACTGTGTTTATAATTTTTACGATAAACCTTCAAAAAGCTACCCTTTAAGGAAATGTAGCTGCCTTACTTTTGTGTTTATAAAGTATTGTATTACAGTTTACGCCAATTTTGGATATTATAAATACAAACCTAAACTTGAAAATGTGGCTCTAACTGCAGTGAAATATCAATGAAAAGTCTATTTTAAGTTGAAAATTCAAAAGATTTTACCTCAAATATCAAAAGAGAGGAATTATTACATACTGAAATTTATTTGGCGTTCGATGCACATCATTTAAAGATTTTTTTAGGGGTGGGACTTTTAATTCTACATTTTTTACGCTTAAAAGTTTTTTTAAAGTTTATATATAACGTAATGCATCATAAATGCATAAAAAATATATCTATAATATACCAAAGATATGTTTCAAAGTGCATTATTTTTAAAGAAGATAATGGTTCTATATTACATTTTGAGTAGATAGAATTTAATTTTAACTGACGCGATTAATATATGAGCCTTAAATAATAAAAGTAAATGTGTTTTTAGAAAACACTTAAGGTGAAAGAGAAAGTACATAAAGAGATAAAAATGCATTAAATAAATGAAACTATTATATTCAAGCCAAATATATTTGCTACAAATGCAACGCATTCATTTCGTTGGATTTGTGAAATATAATTTTATTGGTTGAGTTTTTATTTATTTATTTTTTTTTTCGCACAATCAGAAACACAGCTTTTCCAAATAGAACCTACATCTTATCAGTCCCAAGAAATAACATCTAAAGCATTTCCTCTATTTTGCTGTCACCTCTAAACAAATACCTGCAATCAAAATCGATAACCCGAGGAACATAATAAAGTGATTATAAAAACAACCGCAGAGCGTCACGTCACATATGATTCAGAATAATAAAAGCGGTGACGACATTACGAGGCCAAAGGGCAGTTATCCGGAATAACGACGGTGGCAGATCAGGTAGAACGCAAGCAAGAGTGGGAATTGACGTGGACCCAGATAGGAATGGAGCTTTTATTGATTAAACTCGCTCTTTTATTTAATTCAATATCTCTCAGAACGTCCAACAATAAGAAACGTTCGGATATATCAGCTGAATTCAATAATTATAATAATAAACAAAAAGTTATTTTAAATTACAAAATAAATGAAAGTAAATAAATTTTTTTTGTCATAAAATTTTTGCATGTTTTATGTATATTGTTTACTATGCAAAGCTAAAACAAATCGAGTGAACGAAAGTACCAGCATATGTATCCGGAAAAAATATATATTAAGCAAAAATTTATAAACATTTCACAAAATAGCTAATGCAAAAAAAAAATATATTTTATTGTAGAAGAATTTGGGTGGGGAGCTTTGTATAAAATAAGAAAAAAGTAGTTTATTTTTCTTTATTTTTTTAAATCAATAACCGTAAGCAATGTCTCCGTTCGTTTGTAATGGTAGAACTCCGTTCTCTCTCTCTCCTCCCCCCCTCGCTCATTCTTTTTATTTTTATTCTAATGGTAAATAGTTATGTGCAACACGTATAAAAATTTTCTTTGTACTATTTTTTAAAATATTTAGCCTTTTTTATTATTAATATTGTTATGTAAATATAGTTTTTCTGCTATTAATTTAATGGATTAGTTAGGATAATAGTAACTTTACTATATATTTAAACAATGCTTATTGGGCATAAAGAAGTTTAATGTTCCAAACTATCCATGTCTGTTGTATACCCATGACCTAATAATGACCCCCTAGTTATATACATGCATTTCGGTAATGTCTGATATATACATTTTTTAAAGTTTAAAATTCATATAAGGAGTATTAACTCTTTTAAAAATTTACTCAATTTTGTAGATAAAAGTTTTCGAAAACAGAGAATAAAAAAAAAAAATAATAATAATAATGTTAAGGGACTTGATAACTTAACTGCTGGTAAAGTAAACAAAACCAAGCTCGTAACGAACTAATTAACTTCTTTAGTAAAATTAAATAAATTTCTACTAAATGTTACACTATCTTTGCTTTTACAATGGCAAAAGTTTTCAAGATTTATAAAATGTTTAAAAAAAGAATTTTTTTAGTTATTTCATTCTGCGAAACAATGCTGGCTTTCTTTATGAACATATAAGAGTCTTTACTTTACATTAAAGTAATATAATGTATTTTAAAACAATGAACTATAGCGCTGCTTTAGTGATAAATATTTTAATTACTACTGCATTTATTAATCCCCAGAATATATATATATATATATATATATATATATATATATATTCTGGGGATAAAGAGCTTCAGTACACACACACACACACACACACACATATATATATATATATATATATATATATTATTCCTTTCATAATTTGAAAGACACGTCAATATTTGCATGAATACTAACTAAGCAAGTTTTGTATATTCATAACAATAAATGCACAATGTTGTACTTAATCAGATGACTGAAAAAATATTAATTTTGAAAGAAATTATGTTCAATCTAGAAAGTTTTTCATGCAACATGATTATCTTAACATTCCTTAGAATTTGAATTTTTAGAATTTTTTTATTATACAAAATAAATATTTCATATTCATAACCACAATGCAAGAATATTGAGGAATTTTACTGATACATTGATACATTTACTCAAATCACTGTGATATATAAAGAGGAAGTTAAGGCTTGCTTATTATTACTCTATGCTTAATTCTCAATCTAATTGTTAACGGTTCAATATTTTGTCTGAGCCCAAAGCCTTAACTAGTCTTAATCTACCTCTATATTCAACTGTACGAAGCATATATACAGGTTTTTATAATTAAACAAATACGTTAATTTGTACAATATTTTTATACATTATAAAAGCACGAAAACAGATTCTATTGAATTAGAATAAAATAAATATTTATTCTCACAGAACTGAATAAGTCATGACAAAAAATCAGTGAAGGAAAAAAAACTAAAAACTTCATATAAAATGCATCTAAGCGTATCACCAATCTACATGTTAATTCATACCTTCTGCTACGAAAATTCTCAAAATACATGACTAAAATCCTCTTCCGGAATGGAAAAATTCATTGAAAATTTTCATTTAAATGCCAGTCGCCACACAGAAGAAATTAATCATATCTTTCTGTTTTTTTAGTTTTCCCTTTACCAAAGAGATTAAGTAACTCAATGGAAACATCAAACCGTGGAAAAGTCATGCCCGAATTACTGTATTCATTTTACTTAAACTGACTCAACGAATCTTAAATAATGTAACTACCTATTCTCTTCGTCTACAATCAGTTATCTGCATATGCCTCTTTCTAACGGCATGAGTGGAAAATTGAAACCGTATATATATTTCTCTGCGAAATAAAATATAATCAAACAAGACAAGTTAATTTCTAAAATTATTAAAATATACATTCAGTCCACTGCAGTACATTTTTTTTAACAAAGTAAAGAACACTAAAGCTTTAAATTCGAATGGTAGGATTAATTTTTAATTAAATTGTAGTACTATTATAAGAATAAAAACTACCTTTCTTATTCTATAAGAAAGCAATTTAAAATACATGATTATGTTAAGCTGCATATAGTAATACAGCAAATTCTAATAAAATTTGGAATATTTAAAGGGACGTAACTTAAGTGTGCTGCTTCTGTTTATAAAGATATTATATACATACTAGAAACTGAAATGACATAGAGAAAAAAATAGTGGAATAGTTGTGCAATAAATTTGGAGAAAATTATGCCATCTTGCTAGTAGAGGACAGGTCTCAAATCACCTTTCAGAGGCAATGAGACTGCAAAAAAAGACCATTCATCGTTCTACACTTGAGAAATTTGACGTATGAAAGAGTTTTTTAAAAAAGAGAGTCAGATAAAAGAAAGCCATCATCAAAACCTGCATTCCCCAAACATACACAGCATCCGATATTTTACAAATAACGCTCTCAAAAATGGGCTGAAAACTCAAATGAAAACATGGTGTCAGACACAAAGTTGAAAGTTTTCAAAAAATCTCCCCGAAGAGAAGTTGAGAAAAGTAAAAAAAAAAAGATTGAAAAGTTCACGCAACACACGCTCGCTAGCCCGGTATTTGTCGATAGATCGCTTTTTGAGACTAGAAACCACCATTCGTCATTCCTGCTCCATCCATTGTAAAAACTTAATTTTTGACAACGCCGCTGCTCCCCCCATCTGCAGATACAGGTAATAAATTCCCGCCTTAACAAATTGGCGCTTTTTGCCGAAGAAAGGATTCCGTAATTTGGCGACAAAAGCCATTGCAAAATAACCCCTGCCTGAAAGCTCTAGGGCATTCAATGCAACTCCCAAACATCTTCTACCAAGGGATTAATCAAGATTTCATTAGTATCGATCCAAGAGCTCACCCCCTCCCTAGCGCAGCCCCCGCAACTACTACTATCTTAGCATCTCATACTAGAAAAGAGCACGCGGAAATAAAAAGATACGGGGCCCGGACCGAGTTTGAGGTCTTTTGCGAGGACAAAAGCAACCTTAAAGACGCTTAATTTATTGCTCCAGCGCTGTCGATGCATCCAATTGTTGGTTGTTCTAGTTAGACACTGACCTTATTGGGTCTCGGCACAAAAGAGTTTCCGGAGAATGCTTTTTTTTCCCTCTCTCCCGGAGTTGGGTTCTATTCTGTTCTGTTTGTTAGCTAAATGACGAAGGAGGAATATCTGCAAGATATCATTCATTCAAGGTGGGAAGAATATGAGGAACTATCTTCAGATATTTATTGGCTTGGCGTTAAAAGAGGTGGCATGTACCGTATGCATTCTCAGATTGGCGAAGTTGATAAAAAGTGAACATCGCATTGTGATTCTCCAGAAGGTCTTTATTGCTAACTAATTACGAGCAAATGGCGGTTTTTTTCGCCCTCAGTCGCTTTACACGGAGTATCATTAAGAGATATTTCGCCATGCTCTTTCATGAGGTGTATTGGTTTGCATTGTCAAAGTATCCATTTATTATTCTCACAGGGGGTACGTTTCATGTCCTTAATAGTCAACAAGAAACTTATTAAGGGGCGATATAAGGCGAGATTTTTCTGGAAGCCTTTTTGGTCATCGAAATCCATTAGGCAGATGAATAAAAATTAATAAAAATGTACGCAGCACAAAAGATATCCAAATCTTGAAGCCAAAGCTATTCAAATAGAAGAGATTTTGCAAACAAGGATTTCTCGTGATTTATTTATATATATTGAGGAAAACTCAAGTGTACTTGGGACAATAGATCTCTCTAAACTATTTACTGTTCACGAAACTTTTTAACTTTACTATTTTACATTCAAAACGAATGGACAAGTAAGTAAAATGTAAGGATATATTACATTAAATATACATTATTAATTGTTAACCTAAAATAATTTCATTAAAAACTTTGCATGACAACTTATAAAAAAAATATCCTAAAACAAGAATTGTATTAGGGTTTCCTGCGATTTGAAGAAAACTTTGATAACACGTGTTGAAGACAACAAGTAACGTTTTACACCTTTTCAGAGAAGAATGACAAGGAAAAAAATTAACAAGAAAATAAAAGTCACAGAGAGGATTGTTTCTATGTAACGAAAAATATCAGTTATACAATAAAAAATTACTTTTGCCATTTATTCCTATTTGGGCTTTTTGTTTGCTTTGAAATGCCATGATCGTGTTTTTTTGGGGGGCAAATAAAATTGGGGATTAGATCTGAACACTTGTATCAACTAAATATGATTTCAACAAAGACGTCTTTTTGCTAATCTAAAATTTTCTTTATGCAAGTAAATTAATTTCAGAAGCTATGCAACCAAATGACATTTAAAAAAATGAAGAAAACGTAATGATTCCAGATCATCATCTTTCCATTAATTAGCTGAGGGGGAAACATCATTCAAACTCTGTAACCAAGATTCTAAGCATAAAAACGAATATTT
The DNA here is from genome assembly GCA_032207245.1 of Pardosa pseudoannulata. NCBI lineage: Eukaryota > Metazoa > Arthropoda > Arachnida > Araneae > Lycosidae > Pardosa > Pardosa pseudoannulata. Next base: position 188,205,170 of record CM063505.1, on the reverse strand, counting down.
CTTCCAAACAATTATTAAAACCTCGTTTCATTCCAAGAGGGACTGACGAAAAAAAAAGAGTAAAAATATTATTACCCTTTAAGTCATTTCTTTTTTTCATAAATTACAATTAACCTTTCTTTCCATTCATTTATAACGTCTACAAATTCCGATGCGAGATAAATTAAGCAGATAAAGGACCACACTTATTGAAAAGAAAAAATACTTATTCATTCTTAAAAAATAATGGATCGTAAATATAATAACAAAAAGCGAAATACGAATTCTGACCTTTTAATCTGGCTTCAGCATCTCGAGTTAAATGTATCGAGTGGGAAAAATGGAAAGGAGGAGGTGCCTTTCTTATCATTAAGTTCTTTTACAACGGCGAGAAGCTTCGTAACTGGTTTATTCTAATATTCCTTGGGGTTTTTTTTGTTCTACACTACGGCAGCGGCAATTGGAGAAACAAAACACGGTGTACGGAGAGAAAAAAAAAAGGGGGGCACTAATAACGTATTTCTTCCGAATGCTGGAAGAAGCCCTTTTGGGAGAAACAGTGGCCTAAGTTCCTCGGTTTTCGCTCCTAACAAATCGATCCTTAAGGAGTTGACGCGCCTAAGGCTACGGACGTTTGATTCAATTTGCGAACAGTGAGATTTAAGTCTCTCTTTCTCTCTCGGCTACCGGGCCCACCCCGATCTGTGCGCGCTCTTGAACAATCGCCAATAATTGCACAATTATAGAAAATGATTACAATTAATGTATTTTAAGTACTTAATAATGTTTAAAAATAAAGCGCTTTAAGTGTAAGTGTGTGTGTGTGGGAGAGGGGGCAGGTCTTCAGAGAATTTTTACTTTCATCCCTTTAGACCCTTTGAGTCGCAACCTGTTGCCGAGAGGTTATGATTGAGAAAACCACAAGCTTTTGAGACTTAGGAAGGGAAATTGTTCTCTAAAAATTCATTAGAACAGATAAAAATTTTACAACAAACTTAAAACGATTTAAAACAATAAAAAAAAGCTTTGTTTACCTTTGGTGTTTGCACAGAGTGCTACCTTTTAATTTCTCTGATGAATATGAAGCAGATTTTGTCTTCATTATAAATCAAATTTAATTTTCAAAATAGGGAATTGCAATGGTCCATACTTTGTGTGATTTACTGCTTAGTAATTTTGTTAACTTTAAATTTTCTGAAAATGTGATAAAATTCCACAGAAATTATCCATAAAGAGTGGTTAACATTTTCCTCTACATAACGTGTTGTATTGAATAGAATAAAATTTGCATTCAATCACAATGCTATGTGGGAAATCACGGCAGTAATTATTTTTTTATTATTACCGTTGACAGCGAAAAATGATCTCAAAAGCCATTTTGAACCTATAAAATACCATTTTTAATGTATAGGGCTCTAAAACTTGGGCTTGCCAAAATATTCGTTAATTTTTTTTTAAATATATATATAAACCAGGAGAGGGTAGAAAAACGTTATTTTAGATTAGAGAAGATATTTAAAAAAAATAACAACTAAAGAGTGTAGAGAATTGAGAAGTCTTCGTGCTCAACTATCGTAATACATTTAAAAATGGTACAACGAACAAAAAAAAAATTGTCATAATTTACAGTTATTACGAAAATTTGTACTACATTTTAAAAATATATTTGAATATTACGCACAATTTTCTTCAGCACAGACACGCTTTACACGTAATATATACACGTAATAGAAAATATTAAATAAATCCCATCAAAGTATTGCTATTTGGAAAATATTTAACAGGGAAAGATATTTAAATTTCAATAGAAAACTAAAGACTACACGGAGAAAGTTTACAAAAGTTTTCTAATTTTTAAAGTTTAAGAATATATTCAACCTTTTAACCATTTGACGAAAATCAATTATTAAGTTTGAGTGAGTAATGCAATTTTCTTCAGTCATTAATTTATTATACAAAACATAAAACACGGATTTCGTAGAATGGAGTTCTAAAGCCTAGTAATTTCTAATCCTGACAGAGAACAATGAAAAATTTACAGAACTATTTAATATTCATCTACAGTTAAAGAAAGCAAGTTTTCGTTAATTAAATATAAATCGTATTACAAGAAGAAAAATCAACATATCTTCTCTTAATTCCATACGATAGTTTATATACCATCTTCATGTATAATAATGACCTGGTACAAATTAAGCAACATACCTGATAATATTTCAATGTTTATGCCTTTGAGGGTTATCCTTCATGAACGGAAATCACTGCATAAATATTTTATAAGCGGAAACGCCGAGCAGGGAAAATATCTTTGCGTATGGGGGTAATTAATCAAGTGCAATTAATTCAGGAATGAAAAGGCGGTAAAAAATTCTCTGATCGGGACAGATATTTGAAATGTATAGAACTTTGAACATCACTCCTAATTAATATCAGAAATTAAGAAATATTACAGAAATTCAATTCACCTAGAGGCAGTTTATGAAAAGGAAGATCTTGCACGCTGCCATTTTTGATGAATTTCATGAAATCTTGAAAATACTTTTACTAAATAAGACTGCCCATTTTAAATATATACATATATTTTTTTTAATGTATGAATGCATGCAGTTTTGCAAGTTTTTTTTCCCAAGAAATCGCACCAGATGACAAGTCATGCTGATTATGATGACTATTTCTATACAAATGAGTAAAAGAGATTCCAAGTAATAGAAATTATAATACCAATTATCAAGAAATTAAGGGACAAAAAAGTATCCAAGTTTCATTGCTTTATGGCCAGGAACTCGTTTAAATATCCATTAAGCAGGCTATACAATGTGCTTATTAATAGCCCAATGATTATTTATCAAGGCCGTAACTAGGTCTTTTAACGCGCATGGCAAAAATCTGGTCTGCGCCCATGCCACCAAATATAGTGAGAAAATACATAAACATACTATTTATATATTATATATTTATCATATATTCAGAATGATCTATCAAAATATTTTGTTAATTCTTAAAATGTCCCTAGCATATTAATTTATAATTTTTTTTCTATTTTTCCTTATTAATGCTTAAAAATATTTTTGAATATTTTGGGGGTATTATTTTGCAGATACACTGAATAGTTTATTTGAGGGGTTTATTTTTTATTTAGAATTTGAATTTTCATAAAATATTGGAAAATTTCTAAATACAAATTTACTGTTAATAACTTTATTAAATTCAAAATTTAAAACGAATAACCGAAATTATAGGTCATATTAGGAGTATTTGGTAGACATTTTGTAAAAATCTATAAGAGGTTTAGTCGCTAGAAACTTTTTAAGAAATAAGAAAATTCATGAAAAATGATAATTTTTAAACGCATTAGAATTTATAATAAAAAAAAAGTTTTTTGTTAACTTTTCCTTATTTTTACTTGGGGCGAATCGTCCTCTTTCCGGACCTTATTTTCTTCTCGGTACGGCGCCCGTGGCAAATGCCACCTTTGTTACCTAGTTATTTATATCCCTATTACAAATACTTCTACAGTTAATATTACAAGTTTTTGGGGTTTTTTTGGTTTTGGAGCGCTACGGTCTACTTTTTGCAACACGAGGGCTAATGAGACCTGGACCTACTGCTTAAAGACAATTCCGAACGGCTACGAACATCCATGCCGTAGTGGGATTCGATCCCACGAACTCCGGTTCCGAAGGCCAGCACTCTAACCATTCGGCCATCGTTCGACTTACAGGTAAGTATTCGACCATTCATTAGTTAAATTATTTTCGATTTAAAAAAAAAGAAACAGACAAATGCAGATGATTGGTAGTGGTAATGCTAACATTTTACAATTGCACGTTCTTCGATACCCATGAGTTTGCTTAACACATTGCAAACGGATCACGAGGTCGTCAGTGTTTTGCACGAACTCGTGAAAAAAAAAAATAATAATTGGAGAAAAACAACCACGTCTTTAATGTGATAGTATGTCTGACCTAATAGTATTTATATGTATGTACCGTCTTTTTCAAAGTTATATATTGCTTTATAATGAGACTTCATGTTTTATATACAAAGCTGAAAGATTAAAATAATAAAAATGCTGATGAGCTGTAAACATTTATTACTTGATTGCAAAAATATTTATCCGCCGGCTTTAGTTGGATAATTGGTCTTATAGGTTCAGTTAGTAGCATTAAAGTCTACTATTTTTTTTCTTTTTTTCTATTTGGGGCTAATGAAACATGAACCTATTGCTTAAAGCCGATTCGGAATAGCTGTGAAAAATCCATCTCAGCGGTGGGCTTCGAACTCCGGTGACGAACGGCAGTGTCTTACTTATTCAGCCATTGTCTGTCTCTTTAATGTATTGATTTTAGCTGCTTTCGGAATAAACCATTTGTGAACCAATTTTTAAGACACAATTAGAAGTCACTACTTTAAATAATTTGTAATAAGCTGTTTTAAAAATATAACTTTGAAAAAGAAAGGGTAAATTTCAATTATTATTAAAAGCGTGTGAATATGCCATTGGGATAAAATATACCCGTAACATGTCACATAACAGTAAAATTGGACCGGTGGTGAAACAGCCCGGAGCGGGTAAATTAGAATCCCATCAGTTCTAAAGACTCAGGCCACTTTCTATCTGAGTCGCTACCGGACTCAGCATAACACGTGACGTCACACTTAACACAACGTCTCCGCCCCTTCGATTAATGAAAAAACGTACTCGAAGAAAAGGTAATAGCAACAATACTAATATCTAATAATAATGGTCAAGCAGCTAATGTGAGGGAAATAAAAAGAAACAGGTTTTTCCGTAGATTGGGCTTAAACATGTGCGCACTAGATGCACGCTTTATGCAGTGTAAAACTAAAGCGCACAAAGCTCACATCTATCGGACAGGAATTAATACTAACAAAAAAAGAGGGGGATTTTTTTTTGCCCCACCGACAGTCAGAAAAAAAAGAGCAAATCTTGATCACTCCCATTTAGGCGGCTAAAAAGGAACAAAGGAAAATCACACTCGCGTATCCTTAATATATATATATTAAGAAAAAAAAAAGGTACAGGAGATTGACTAGATTCTGGCTAATGGAGCAATTACAAAAAAATAATATACAATGACGTTTGAAAACACTTAAAAGATTTGAAAATGTTTTATTTTCTTTCTCTCTCTTTAAAGAAGCAAATGTTTATTCACCTGGGAAAATATTCAGCATCTTATTTTAAAAGGCTAAATCACTAGAAATTTCCAGAAATTTATACAAAATCCATAATTTGCCAGAGACGAATCATTCACCAAAAAATTGCAGTACCTAGTACTTTTCATTACTGGAAAGTTAAGGACTTGAGTGTTTATAAACATCACAATAAACAAATGATTTAAAACTTAGCTTCATTGTGATTGATTAGAAACATTTTACTGTACGATGACTGTAAATCTGTGAACCTCAGAGTTATAGGTAATTACGAACAGTTTAAAAAGTTTGAAGGTATAAGTTAAACTGGAACCTTAAAAATTCTTTTCGTAACATACGACCACCAGACTTATTTTTAACAATATCAACTCGAGAGTAGAATATTCTGTTGCTTAAATCTTCATGCTGCTTTTAAAAAGCTTGCCACACACACTGATGTTACAAGGTCTCTGAAAACCCAGAGCGGAATTTAGATTTGTCGTTTTCCTGCTCACCCAAATATAAAATGAAATTTATGGAAAAACCAGTTTTCATATTTAATTGATTAATAAAATGGGCAAAAAATTATTTTGTAAAAAAAAAAAAAAGTAAAATATAGTTTAATGTACGATGTAAAAAATCTTTCTTTCACTGTAATGGTACATCTAAAGCATTACTTTCTTATTATTTTAATACAAATTAACAAATACACAATTATTTACAGGTTTCGTTCTCTAGTGTCTAATCAAGCTAACTATACATTATTATGCTATCTAGAACTTCTTTCTTTTTCCTCTGCAAATTTTGATATTGCGTCATTAAAGTTCTTATCCTCAGCTATACTATTTTCAATTGACAAAGAGGGTAGAGTAGAAAACTTGTCACTCTCTCTGAGATGATATCCGATGCAGGTGTCACATTCATGCACCCGTCTTCCTTCACCACTGGTTACATATTGAGCAAAAGCCTCTAAAAATTATCACTACTAAATAATAAATTACATTGCCAAAGTTCTGAGGGCTATATCTTGATTGTTGCCTCTTGGACATGCAAATATGGCAATCATTACATCATGCAAGGAAAAAAAGTATGAAACAATTGGTAAAATTCAGTAAAATTGACAATGTTCAAGTTTTATCGACTTAAAATAGTAATAAAATCATTATATATATATATATATATATATATATATATATATATATATATATATATATATATATATATATATATATATATATATAATATATATATATATATATATATATATATATATATATATATATATATATATATATATATATATATATATATATATATATATATATGTATATATATATATATATATATATGTATATATATATATATATATCACTTGCGAATACGTAGTATATGTAGTACACGTGTGCACATGTACTCTATTAATATACAGCATTTGATTGTGTTGCAAACAATTGCTACAATGATAGAAACAGTCATATGATTATACGTATTTTATATAAAGCACCACCTTTCAATTATGTACTACTAATTGAAAAAGTGAATTAAAAAATCTTACTCAGAAATTGCTTTTCAAGAATATATAAACGGAAAAAATTTTTTTTCGCGTCCAACTAAAACCTGCAATTTGGTAAAACGCATCATAGCAATGCCAGAAGCAAAAATTTCTTATCTTGCAATGAAAATAAATTAAATTTCTTGGATCTTAATTGAGTGCAAAAGCCAATAACACGAAAAAAAAAGAAACAAATAACGTAACTAATTGACAATACAATAAATAAATGCACTAAGTAAAAAAATTTTAAAAATTATAAACTACATCTCCTGCATCACGACTCCTGTAAATAACAATAAAAAAAGGGCTCGGAGAAAGCTAGACAAAAACTTAAATTTAATATCGACTCGCATATTACAATACTCTGAAAATTATACACCAAAGCTGCAGTGGGGAGAAAAACAAAAAACAAAAATTTTAATAATGCGAAATAATTAAAGGCAGCGCTGAAAAGCCTGGACATGATGATAACTTCATTGTTGCACCTCACAATGGAGAGGGTGGAGAAAACGGATACGTAATGGTCAGAATTCGTGACAACGCAAGCTATTACAGCACCAATAGGGCCGAGGTAATACCGCATTCGGTTTTTCAATTAGCAGAACATTGCCTTTTGGCTGGAAATGAAGCCGAATCGGAAGGTATACAAGTACCCTGGAGCACATAGATATTAATACATAACACGGATTTGGAAGTGCAGAATAACAGCAAAAATTATCAGAGGTTTACAATGCGAAAACGTTAAAATAGGTAACCACTTTCTAAAATAAAACACATTAAATGTGCATGTAATAGTATATAGCCGGGACGGACACATGAGGTCCACATCATAGTTATGTAGTATTACATACACGAATTCATATCCAGTTTCATACCATACCTGCCAACTTTTAAAAATTGGCATCAGTAAAATTTTTCGGAATTAATTTTAATTTCGAAATAAATTTATTCTTTTTAATTGAAACATTGGTTGCTTAGTTGTTTGATGCTTAGTGGCAATAATTGTAATTAATGAAATCTTTATTCACTCATCAAACACAATAAAGCATTAGTTCATTTTCGTTTCAATTAAATATGATTCTAAAAAACACAAAATCAACTCATTTCAAACCGAATATCTATCAGATAAAAAGAGAAAGATTGTTATATTGATTATAAAAGTAGATTTTGATTATACTTATTAGAGTATTAATAAATATGATTAGTTTTTCCATTTATGTGGTCCTTTATTTTTTAAAATCGTCCACAATTAACTACTGGCATAAATATGCAACCAAACCACGGAAGGATATTTATACATCTTTTTATCAGTTGTACAAATTTCTGCTGAAATTTACATAACTGATTTTTCAATTTTCCTGAATTATTAAGTAAAAATACAAAAATCGAGATTTTTGATTTTCTCTGTACCCAAACCCATAAACATTCTCGGTCTATCTGTAAATCCGTGAAATGAAACGGAATCCATAACAGACTACTAGATGTCATACATTTACGTAAATCATAAAAGCCGTGGAAAGTATAACAGAGTGAGAATTTATAAATTAAAAGGAAGAAAATGCAAAACTAATTTTTTTTTTAATTTTTTAAGCATATTCCACTATCCTAAATTTCTTGAGGAATTATTTGAATCCTTAAATATCGGCATTTTCAACCTCAAAAATAATTTCAATAACATATTTGGAAAGAGGGCATTGTCAGGAACTTTTTGGAAACACTAACAAAATATTGTATACTGAAATACATTTCCTCTTTGTGGAAAAAAAAATTATAAAAATACTAAATGCAAAAATAAGTATATATTTTCACCATAAAGAAGTAAAAACGAGAAAATAAAAGACTGTGCTGACACCAAGAAGAGAATGAAATCCTAACAATACTTATAATAAGGAATTATAAATATACTTGTTTATCTATTGCTCGAAAGTTAATGAAAAGCCCATTACTTCAAAACAAAACTCTTTAAAATATTAACTTTTAAAATGTAAAATGCAACTCCATGTCATTTTTCCTTTTTTTTTAAATAGTTATGAATTAGGAAAAAATTCATAACTATTAAGGAATTATCTTTAATAAAATTTTCACATGAGCCAGAAAGATTTTTTTATATAAAAACTTAATATAATAACTTATACAATTTTAAAGCTGATTTCAAATGTCCCCAAAATATCCAAAATTATGTTTTGCATCATGAAACCCATACCTGCATTTCCAAAAGACCAAACCAGATGAGAAACTTTTTTTAAGACTTACCTGAAAAGAAAAGGAAAAAAATAAGTACAATACATATATAACAAAATACCGAGCAAAACATATCATAAAGGAAAAAGGGGGGAGGTTTCTGTGAAGGGGAAAAAACAGCAATGCATACGTTCAATTGAAAACAGCTCTGAGTGAATTGCAGTTTTCAGAAAGACAAAATTTATGAACTAATTAAGGATCCTAGACGGGAAGTAACCAGTGTTAATGGCTTACAGAATGCGATATCAAATGAACACTAATGATATTAGTAATTATTGTAAGTAAAATTAATGACAGGGATGATAGTGATTCATACAAAACCACATTTAATACCTCGCCCACTCAGTGAGGAACGATCATTATTGCAGGGACTCCCAAGATGCGTCAAAAGAGCTGAATTATCTATTCTATTCATGCAGAAGTTCGAATAACGCGTTTCCAACAGAGCGTAGTATAACTCATTTAATTCGAGTACAAATTAATTGAAATCATAACCAAAATAATTTGATTGCTACCCGGCCTCCGAAATCCTTCGAAATATGCCAAGAAAACATATGTTAGCTATTAGATAATATTAACAACACAGCATACCATCGACTAAATTAAAAGAGCAATCAAAAAATAAATACAGTATAATGACCAGACCCACCAACTGTTTTCAACATTAATAACCATGATTCAGTATTACTAATAGGAAATGTTAAAATATATTTTATTGTATTATGCTATACCATCCAGTTAAACAAAATCTAATTTATATCTAAATACTTCTCTAGTTTCTTATCTATTTCATATAAATTAGTTACCCTGCTTATGTTTTGAAGTTACGATGTCCGATAAACCAAGGTTTGAATGCCGAAAGACAATTTCACTACAAGGCTTAATTTGCAACTTTTTCTCTCTTTTGAGAAATTTAATTGTTTCTTTTGAAACGAATTATTACTACATAAAATACAAAGCCAATGTAAGTAAGGAAAAAAATACTCTATTTGGGCCTTACATACGTTGTCTATGCTATATACGTTGATATGACTTGTGATATGCTATTTTAGTGCAAAGGTATTACCATTTCTTATATATTACATTTATTGTAATAATTACGTATTTTGAATTTTTTTTTTTTTTTTTTTTTAAGTAGAGCATTTTAGTTGAGACTCAAGTTAATATAATTAAGTAAAATCTCCCCGACCCCAGAAAAAACATCGTTACAAATCTGCTCCAAAATTGAACAGACTTGTATTATTTCAGAAGTACAAAAGAAAGAGTACAAAGAGAAAAACAAAGTTCTCACTTTCATCTTAAAGAAAAAAATCCAAGGACTTGAATTATAACAAATAGAGTTAAAAAAAAAAAAGAATTACCTCACTCTTCTCTATTGTTTTTTTATTTTATCTTTTTGCCCTCTTCACACGCAGAATAGAGGATATTCTTAGAAACCCATACCTTATACAATGTATGAAGGTGAAAAAAAATATGCTCCAACTTTTTTTTATTTTGAAAAATTCATATTGCATGCAAACTATTCTGGTCAAACAATGACACAGACATGTTCTGAGCATGGAGAACTTGCCGCCTAAAATACCGTAAGTGAAGAGCAATTCATCGCAAGCGGGGGTGGAGAGCATGACGTCATACGAGTGAGGGGACAAGCACTCCGAGCGAGATCATTCATCACGATACGGTGTCAAGTCGTGATTTATACGACACATCGTACCTCCTGCCAAAATGACTTTTTTTACAGTCACCTGTGGTATAAAAACATTGTAGACCGTTAAGTGCGTATTTCAAGCAATCCATTATGTACACAGTCCATATTTTTTTCTTTAATTGACGAGTTTATCCAGAGAGCTATGTGAAGCATGACACTCTTGCATTTCAATTAATTTCTATGTCAACTTGTTAAGTCAACTTTTTAAAACAAATTTAAGCCTCTTAACATTTGATTTGAAAAGGAATGTGTACAGGCATGCTGTTTGCATATACACATTCCCATTCACGTGAATAAAGATCTATGAATTCAGATTGTAAGCTTTGTAATACTACAGACATAAGAGAGTGCGAAATGTTTAACCTCAGCAATCCAATTCCTTTTTTACACTCTGACAGTTTCTTTTAAATTTTCGAACTTTTTAAAATCCAAAATTACTAGAAGTTGAAATAAGTAATTTTAAGCATGCATTTCTTCGAAAGATTAATGACTTGTTGATGTTCGGATATAATCTACAATGTTATAACTTTAAGTAGAGAATTCGTAACTTTTTAATATATAAGCAGGATAATTAAGATACTAAATTTATTAATTCAATATCACAGTACCAATAAAGCTGTCAATTTTTAAAAGCATTTTTCTAATATTGAATCAGAACACTACTAGCATAAATTTCCTAAAGTAAAAAATCAACTACATAATAAAAAAAAACTTGTGTAACTATATCAATGACAGCCATATAAGTTTTTTACTGATCCCTGTCTTACTACTTTCTATTATATTCTAGGTCATATTACTATGAAATTTTTATTTTTAATCCATTAAATATTATTATACCTTTGGAGGTTTTATAAATAGTAATAAACGTGGCAAAAATAATAATCTGGTCTGAGAAGATCCAGAAGATTCCAAGCTGATTAAAGTAACTTGCTCCTTTTCATCTAACATTTTATCGTAATAAATTCACTGCAGTATGAAGTTATCTTATCTTTTTCTTTAATTCCTCCTTGTTACGAATAACTTTAAGACTTAAAAAATAAACTGATTCAGTCTTAATTACTGTGATATTAAAAAAAATTCAGTTGGTTTTAAAATCTTTTGATTAAAATTTCTTTTACTGTATTCTTAAAATACGTGACGTATTTTTAAACTCCTTCAAAAAGTCTAACCAGTATTATCAATGTTCAAAAATCTCTACATTTAATTAATTAAATTTATGACTGTTGGTTCTTTCATGCTATGTCCAATATCACTGGAAAGTAGATCGAAAATTGTTGAAATTAAATTCCAACAAGTACTCAGATTTTTTAAAAACAGTTGCCTTTATATTAAACAGTAAAATTATCATAAAATGGCCACAACAGATTTTGAATAAAAAGCATACTGAGTTTTACGCGATAACTGGAAAATAAACGTAATTTTTGAAAACTTATTTATGCAATCTACTTCGCAAATCGTACCTAAGATGCTAAAGAATAAATTATCTTTTGGAAAAAGTAAGCAAATTTGTGAAGAGTTTAATAATATAGCTTTTTTTTCGTGTACTGGGTATTTACGCAATCGAAAAAACATTCAAGAACAAAACACTTTAACACTCAAACAACATTTTACATCCCAAAACACTTTATGCAGAATTATAAAAATGCAAGAAGGATTAATCTAGAAGTAATAAAAACATTTCCTAAATGGAATACAAAAAATGAACACGGGCGAAAACACTTTAAAAAACTGGCAGCAAAAACAACACACAGTGCAACCCGTGTAAGGATGGAATCATAAAACAGCAGAGTCATAAAAACCTGATTCAATATTGAAAACCGAAAGGGAAAAAAAAATCCCAAACCACGAAATCCTTAAAAGAAACTAACCACGGTAGTACACGGGGGAAAAAAAGCAAAAACACAAAAACTCCACACTGAAATAAACTTGAAAATAATGACTGTGTAATTTCAATGTCCGCTACAAAATCATACAAGAGAAGGGGGAATTCAAAGGAAACATCCCTTCCCCCACCCTGCATTTAATGTGGTGCCCGCTTTATCCGTTCTGATACCCCCAACAAATTTTTTGCCCGCCCTTTTCAAAGACAGATCAGTCAAAGCGCATGCATGAGGGGTAATCTGTAATTTTCTTAATGCTTCCCAATTCGAGTAGGAACGACCTGTGGACGCCAGCATCCCTCGGAAGCAGGGTTACCCAAAGGATGCAAGACGGTAGCCAAGCTTGGCGAAATCCGAAGCCCGAAAGAAAGCGGAAGGAGGAATTATTAATGAATAGCATCTCTCGCGGTTACGGCCGCGGTGAAAACCCGCGTGGTATAGACTAGCACAGAGGTATTAATTACGACATTAAACGGAGTACACTTTTCCAATTGGTAAACATCACGACGAATATTCACCTTTATCCACTATAGATCACTCAAAATAACCCAGCTAAACAAGCTGATCAACCGTATACCAAATCAACTTAAAAATTAGTATATTCAGAGGAATTACGTGGGTGGTTAAAAATAATGAGGCATAAGTTTCATAAAAAAAAATATTTATAACAAGTATATTTAACATTCTCAGTAAAGTAAAATATTAAATATTAGTCATATTGGATTAAAACCCTCTGCCATATCCTGTCAGGATTTCACTTCTCATTTGAGGGTTAAAGTTGCATCTTCCTTAAACGAACAACCAATAGCCTAGTTACTGATAAGAATAGTTTTAATATCATGTCAGAATGCCGTTTGCTAGCATTACGGTATTACATGATTTAGTTAGAACGTTTGAAGACTAACACAAACTCGACACTATTTAAAGAAAATGCATATATTAATGGTTTCAAATTTAAGCATATTTTAGAAGTGTAAGAAAACTTTAGCAAAGACAAAGTATTTCCATAAAAAGAATAAGTAGAAAAAAATTATTCATTAATAGCACAAATGTGTGTTCTAGGGTTGCCTCCCACCCTTGCATGGGCCTGTTTTGCGATCCCTGAGGTCCTCGGAACATGTTGAAAAGAATTGTACTAGACTAACTGTTTAAAATAAAAACTTAAAATACAGTAAGCGAAAGCTAAATAAATTTTTTTGCAGAGCTGTAGGGCCTTCGACAACACGAATTATTCGTACTATAGAAGAAATAACAAAATTTTATTCTAAATAGTTATTTATTCATTTTTAATGCCTTACAATAGTCTTACTATTTACAGTTCTTCACATTAAAAATGGGTATATATAGATACATGTATAAATATTACTTTAAATCAAACTTTATTTTTAGTAAGAAAAATATACATATTACAATGGTTATACAAGTTTTATTTACAGTACCGAAGATTTCATTGTATATATACACATACATGTGTGAATCAAAATTTTATTTTAATATTATTTTCGCTAATACAATCTGTTTAACAAACTTAAATTCTAAAATGTGTTATGTAGCTAACTCCATCAACATATAACTTTGATCGAATCGTATAACATTTATTCAGCAGGAAAGTTCCATGTACATTTTAAAAAGACATTTTTTTAACACTGCTGTTGCTAGTAATTTCGGAAACAAAATTTATTCACTAGATTAATAACTCAAGCCATGTAAAAAACGGTTAGGCTATCGTATCTGAAATTTTTTCATACGATACTTTATTATTGAACAGCTACAATATAATCATATAGTAGTTTATACAACCAACCAACGCCCCAATATACATCTGAAGGGATTTCTAAATTTAATAAAAAAGTATAGCTGTGCATGTAGGAATGCATATTTATAATATATATATATATATATATATATATATATATATATATATGAGAAAAATTTTACATGAAAAATAGCTATATCTAACACTTGAGTATGGGTAAGTTAATATATAATATAAAAAAATATTTTATGAATAAAAGAGATTGTAAATGGTAGTTAACAGTTAAACTTTAAAATAAATTAACACTGTGTTCCGAAAACCGAACTTATACGTATCTATAATCAGAAACAAAAAAGAAAAAAATTAGACCCGGAATTGAACCCAGGCTACCAGCATGGAAGCTAAACATCTTACTACCGAGTTCCCACCCTCGACACATTTAAGCAGAAATAAAGATTAAAAACAGCTACAAAATCAATATTTAAATAAATTGTAAGAATGTAATTTTTGAATAATTTATTTTCGTTGCAATTTTTACAGAGAATTACTTAAAAACTCAAAATATAGAAAATAAAATCAGATTTATTTGAAAAACATACTGATATTATAAACTTTCGCTTTAATGACAACGAAAATACAGAGAAAAATCCTTACAAAAAATCCTGTCTATTTCTAAAAAGCAACATTAACGTCTTTCACTGTACAAAATGACAAACTTTCATTTTTCAACCTAAAGTAATACTCTAATATTCTCATATAAGAATATGCGAAATATCCCTTATATCTGTATCTGTATGCACATATATACACAAAGACATATATATACATATACACACACACACACACACACACATATATATATATATATATATATATATATATATATATATATATATATATATATATATATATATATAGCGAATTTCCATTTACCATAGTCTTTATAATTGTTACATCTAAATTTCAAATTTAGATAAATTTATAAAGACTATGATAAAGAAATTTTAATGGATAAATATTATTATTTTTTTCGAACATAGTGCGCCGTTTAAAAAGATCTATTTCTGTAAAAAGTATTTTAGTTTTGTCCTTTAAAGTAATATAATTTGTAAAATAATATAAATAAGTACGGTAAATGGAAACGCTCAAATTCTGTTTTTTCATGTAACGAGAATGTTATATCAAAAAGTTTTTAATATTTTTCCCAAGAAATTTTTTTACAATATAATTTTTATCCGATTGAACCTAAATTTTCATGTATATTTCCCAAAATGTTTTTTTTTTCAATGATAAATTTTTAATTTTTAATGAAAATAATTCATTTTTTAAAATATTTTTTAAAAATACATATGTATCTTAAATACATTTAGGTTCAAGGTTATTTTGAGATTTTGAAATACGTTTTAAAACAATAAGTTTGTCTTTAACTTAATTATATTTTTAGATATCATGCGCGTTAGCCTTGATATCATTTTTGTTAACAAAAAAGTGTCTCTTAATTAAAAATTTGTAACGAAAATATTTTTTATATTTCAAAAACGAATGAGATATATAAGTAAAGATAATAATTTGTTCCAACTATTTAAAAAAAAATTGTTTGTAAAACAGTAGTTTTTAAGCTATCAGAAATTGAAAATAATTATTCTACATTTTTTCGACTCTTGAGAATCGTATGACCCCTTAAATCATGGTATACAAAAAGAAGCATGTACGAGTAGGGGAGGGGGATGGCTAGTTAAACAACGCATCTGAAGTAGCCAAAACTAGCGATTGTTCGCCAAACTCCGGCGTAGCAGTCTGAACAAAATCCGAGAGACGACTCTCTCTTCTCCGTGCTAGGTGGAGAAGGGGTCATTACAAGACTCGCGGGCCGCAAACCTATTCTTTAATCCCCATACCTCCTCTGATATTATAAAAAGGAACGGGGAGGATCAGACCAGATGCTGCAAACCGCGGCCACACGAAGATTGGCGAGACAGAAAAAGGTTTTTTGCTTTCCCCCTCACTTATCAAGTAAATACAAAAGGGGATGAGAGAGAAACAAAATAAGGGAAATTAATACGAAACTTTTACAAGAGTTTCTACCGATTGAGAAAAATTATGGAATTGTGACAGGAAGCAAATTTTTCGAAATCCTAAGGAATTACGCAGTAAAAATATATCTAAAATCGAAATCAATAGCACATTAAAAAAAGGAACATAAATATTATTAGTTTTTAAAAATAAATACTTATATAAGAATGGGATTAATTTTTCCTTACTTCTATGTTATAATATTAAATTCATGATAAACCCAGAGCTCTAACATTACTGCAATTATAAACTCTTTCGTCAAACAGAATTAATTCAAAATATATCATTAATTCTTCAAATTAAATAAAGAAAATAACTGACTATATACCCGATAAAAATATATCCACAGCACTCAAATTTCATTTAAGTTATTTTTAGTTGCATCAGAGATACACTGGGGAGCATAAAACTCCCAATCTAAATATTGTTTAAATGAAATTTAAAAAAAAATTCGAAATCTTCTTGGTGAATCAATATTAACCAAAATATATCGAAATATACACAAATGTTATATCTGAAGTCGAATAATTTTTTTTTATTTACGAAATCTAAAATACTAACAAGTACTAAAATTATAACTTTCCATAGACGCAAAATATATTTAGAAGAAGTCAAAGTTTTCAAACCTGACAGCTACTCTACAAATTTTTAAATTTGCCAAAATAAAATAGCACAACTTCAAAAATTAATATAGTTTCTTAAATTTTAACCCCACCCCTTATGTACCATTAATTAAAATGTTCCCACAATTTCAATAATAATAGATTGAACTCCTCTTTCTATTCCTCAAATCGAATTCCTGTGCCCCACAGTTTTAATAGACATATCGTTTTGCGTAACACAAAGAGGCTCTTTTTTTTTTTCTCTGCAAGATACAATGTATGTATAGCAGAAGAGGGGAAAAACATTACATCGTGTTAAGTGTAGCAAACAGAAAAAAATTCCCCTTTCCCCTGCCGAAAAAAAAGTATGAAATTAAAGAAAAAACACCCTGCGGTCACCCCAATCCCCTGAACCTAGGAGGGGAGAACCAAAATCTTTAACCACAATCCATGGCTATTATATCAGGTAGCACGTGGTTGTTTAAAAAAATGGGGGGTTATCAGCAGGTCCTACAGAAGCTTCACTGACCTTGGCGGTAACCTTGGATATTACCCCGGGATAGAGGGGTGATTTTTTTTTCTCTATTTCCGGAAAAAGGGGGTAGAAATCCCAACCCCAGGAGTAAGGTATTTGAGCAACAAGTAGAAACAGCTATTGTCTGTCCATGAGCGTTGGTCAGTTTGAGTTCGAAAGAAAATTTTGGGGAATTAATAGAAAGGGGGTAGTAAATAATGGCTGTAATGGCTAAAAGAAAGTGTTTTATAGTAAGACAATGCAGATATAATTTTTTAACATTGATATGATATTCTACATATTCTTAATATTATATTTGATATCAGCCTATTAAGAACTAAAATAAAATAATCTAAAACTGTAAACTCTGTTCCAAATTTTTTTCCCCGAACAAATTTGTAAAAAAAAAAAAAGGTTTTGATAGTTCATGTCAGTGTCACATTTAGATATACCTTTACTGAATATTAGAAACTTTAATCAGAACTCAGCTAATTTTTTTTTTATCTGAATACAACAATGAAATAAATACAAAAGTAACTGTCGTAAGAAACCACTAGATAAACTGAAGAGTCTAAAATAGAGGGACGTTTTGATGTGTAATCTAGTAATAGAAAAATTTGAACGAATGAAAACTTTTACTGATTTCATTTTTTTTTCGTAACCCGAAATTGAGATATTTGAGGATTTGTGTTCCTCAAAACTAGTTCGATAACGAATAAATTACATGATGCGGATTATCAAACATCTAACGGCACCTAAAATATAAAAGGGAGTGACAAGCAAAAAAGGGTAAAAACTATTTCATCTATATTTGAATTTTTTTACTCTCCTTCTCCGGAAAACAAGTATGATTGAGAATGATGATGAAAGGACATTCTTAATTTGCATTAAATCGTTACCAACTACGATTTTGTTTTCATTTGGTCGAATAAGAATGTAATAAAACAATGTTACTGGGTTGTTCGCTACATGATATTCTTATCTGACAGATAAGATGACGACATGTGTTAGACATCAAAGTTACGATGAAATAATGTCATGTTAGTCTCATTACAAAATTAAATGCACATAAATCTTATTTTTAAAGTATCAGGAAACATGGCACTCCAGTTTCTCAACGTACTGCAAATTATATTTTACATTTCCTGTAATACCATAATTTGTACAATATCAATATATGTGTGTGTGTGTAGCAGTCATGTGAACAGAGACGCAAGTTTATAAACCTCTGTAAACAACCAAATACAAAAATCTGAAGTTATGTATTGCAGTTTCTACGTAATTAACTATTACAAGAGCAATTAAATAAGTGAGTTAAAGACGCTGTACAGAAGCTAAGTTATGCCAATTGGTTAAAAACTCATTAAACTTCAAGTGTATTTTTAAATTAAACAATTATTTTCAAATATCTTCCTTAATTAGCACTTGAGGAAACCATTTTCTACTACATCTATAATAAATTGCAGTTTGTGGGCTGCTATGTTCTCTTGAGAATTAGAAAAAGCCTAGTATGGAGTCTAAACTTTCCATATTATAAGGATAAATTGAAGATAAAATATTACATTAGTAAGGTTTTAAATCAGTTGATTTTAACTTCTGCTTGAATATTTGACTGTTAAATTAAGAACAGAACCCAAAATATTAAGATCATAAAATGTCCATTTTTATATGGATTAACAAAGATAAAATCTTGCAATTAGTTCACCTCAACTTAAATTCACTCTTGGTTTTTCAATTTAGATTAAAGAATCTTCGTTTTCTAAAAACATGAAAAATATAAGAAAAAATCAACAAGAAAGAAATAGTTTTTAATAGTCAAATCCACAAGCGGCTTAGAAAAGGCCAGGAACGTAACCCAAAATTTTAAGATCATAAAATGTTATAAAAATAAATCAACAAGAGAAGCTCACAATAAAAAAAGGCGGAGTGCCCCAGCACTATATGCACAAGGCAAGAGAACATCATTACAAGAACTTCACCCCCGCGGCTCAAATTCCATTAAAATATTTTAATGACACCGTTTTAAATGTTTTCTTCTACGAAAATAAACAAACGTACGCACGAACGGGTGAACGATATTCAGTGGAAAATATTTCAAAAACGCAATTCCTTCTTGCTTTCATCATGAACACTTTCGCTCTCTCTCGCACTCAGAAAAAAAAAAGGGGGCACCACTTTTATGGGGGCTTGATTTCAAATGTCATTAAAACGCTTGGTTCGGAAAAAAGGGAAAAAAATCCGTTAATGTAATAAATAGATAAAGCGCCAAAAGGAAAGATGGCATTGTACGGAATGTTATGCAATGTCGGTAGTTGTAAATGTTAGTAGCAACTACATAGAGTTTTGTAGGCTTTTAAGGTGGAGTTCAACTTGGATGGGTTGCCATAGCGACAGCAAGCCGTCGGGCGTGTGCCTGCATTTTATCTGGGCATTAAACGTATTCAAAAGGTGGGTTTACATTTGTAAAAGTGTCTCACGCCCAACTGCAGGTACCCCTGTAGTTTTATGACAACGGATGCTGCTGGTTTTAAACAGAGGGCGCCTTTCTATGCATTATTTTCGTTCAGCCCGCGGCTCTGATGATGTCAACACGAGTTTTATTTTTTTCAATTTTTTTTCGCTACTTTTGCCTACGTAAGGAAACAAAGAAATTTATAGCCAGAACGATTTTTTTATTATTATTTCATGGAATGGCAGCATTGAATGAAGCACATCACCAGTAATAAAGAAGATTTTTCCTTTTTTTTTTTAATACTTACGGTGGGTTTTAAGTGCTAGGTAATTTTAATAAAAGTTTGACCCTCTTTCTGGAAAATAAAGAACCGTTTTATGTCTTCATATCAAAAAGTAAAATTCTCGGCATGAAGAAAACGGGTATTTGAATGCTTAAAGCGAGGTTATTTATCATAAAGGCAAGGACACATCTAGGAAAAGACCCTCACGAAGTATGGAGAAAAGCAGGATGTGTCGTGGAAGGCTGAGTGGAGTGGGGGAGGCTCAGAAATAAAAATCGATAACAAACTGTTTACGATTTTATGACAATCTGTATCTTGTTTGAAATGTGGTCTAAATTACGATAAAATTCAATAACACTTGACAATAAATAAATAAAATAAATTTAAGGATTTTTTTTAAATATATATATATATCAATGCTTCTATCTCACGAAATATATTTTTCATTTTTACCTTAATATCTAGTAGTTTTATCAAGTGCACAAATTAATCAAAGAATATAAAAAGACACGAATTGGTTACACACAAAGAAAATTTTATAATTACTCAACCTTTTCAGAGAGGCTGGGACAGCATGTGTCCCGCAAATGCATTATTTCTTCACAGAGCCTCTTTCAAAAGGTTAATAAAAACTAACAATACAAGTTCGTAATTAAAATTTCAACGAGTGTTACGTTTTAATTCACTATTTATCACCGGGTAATAATTGAACTTAGAGCGATATCCATTCACCAAGCTTAGAAATAGATCAATTTGTCTCTGTTTTCTTCATTAAAGGTATAAAGTAGCAAAAATATCTCTTAACGCGTAAGAATATTTATTTTTGAAGAGTAAGAAGTACAGAGACTAGTTCAAAGAATAAAGTTACTTTAAAAATAAAAGTTCTCATTACGAACCACACGTATAAACAATCTACAGTGATCACTCTCTACAACCTCAAAACGTTACAAAATTACTTTTCAACAAGGTACGATCATTCCCTCCTTGGCATTGTGCGCGTGTTTTTCACCAACTTTAATCTACTCACAAGCCTTGTAGATCGTCAGATGTGGAGGGATGTTAAAGAGATTTAAAGAAGAAAGATGTACGGTGACAAAACACCACTAATGAAATGTCATTCGCAAGAACTGAAGAAATGAATGGTGCGCATAATATTTTCTATAGCAGGCAATTAAAGATTCCAGCTGATTCATTAACATACCTGGAAATCACTCATTATCTCTTCAACATTCGCTAGGTGGGGGATGCTTCGACGGATACTGTCCCCCGTATTATTAAAGATCTATTGTTATAGTTCACAAGTGTGACTCTCTTGGGGACGGTAGATTGAATGTTGAAAGGAGCACGAATTAGAATGCAATTGGCACGATTCACCCCCATTTTTTATGACAAAGGAAGATTAACCCTTTGCAGCAATAAAGACCTTTTTTCAACTACATTTTTATTGTCGCTAATTTTTCATCTTTTGTTTGAAGTGAAATTATGCACAGCATATTTGTTTAATGTATTGAACCTATATAGCAGGGATGGCCAAGATGTCAACTGCGAATCATATGTGAGCATTGGCGAACTATAAGGATGAATTTAAAGCTCATTTAAATAGAATAGAAAATAAAACAGTAAAAACTAATACCAAAAAATAGATTTTTTACTTAATCATGCTTAAGTATTAGTTTAAATGCCCAATCTTAAAAATTTTCTAAACTATACAATACTAAGTATTTTTAAAATAACAGCCACTTTCTTATATTAAAAAAATTTTTTGGGGGTAATAATTGGAATTTAATTTGTTCCAATACAATTCTTAAATAATAACTTTCTTTTTATTTGAAAAATTTTTTTTAACTCCATGATGAATTCTAGGAAACATTCATTTATAAGTTCTTAATCATAGGTAGTCGTCAGTGTCTTAATTTGTGCCTTAAAGCCATTCCAAAGTATATTTTAAGTGCTTCAATAGGAGTACTTAAAATTTGTAAAAAGCACCGAGTTATAAGTACATTTTTAAACAGTAGTAGCCCGAAAGTATACTTTTGCAAAAACAGCTGTCCACGACGTTCGAAATTCTTTATTCACCGCCCAGATTTTATGGTGGTTAGCTTGATTCCACTTGATGACCCTGGGTTCGATTCTCGAATAAGATTCAATTTGTCTTCTTCCTCCATAGGAAGCGAAATTGCCTCTCATATGGTACTCCCACAATAAAAAGGGCAACAAAAATCAGCGGCTTTGTACGGGGAATGCTGGCAATAAAGACAAGTGTCGAGCAATGAGGGGGGAAAACTTGTCTTAATGCATACTTGTTAATATGTAAAAAAAAGACTACTTTTTAAAAGAACTAATTTTTAAAAGAAAGTAGATAGTTGCTACCCCGATGTACATTTAAATGAAATACTAGTTAAATCAAGAAATAACTTTGTTGATATAAATCTTATACCTAAGAAAAATAAGATATATTTAGTCCATATTTTCCAAGATAAAAGAACACATATAAAGAAACCTGTGAGCCTCAAAGAGGGATTTACTCAATTCAAACACTAACTAGAAAAGCCTATTAAAGATTACCTAATTAACAGAACGCTTATCTGAAAGCAGTTTAGCAACAGCAGCAAAGTTATAATACAGAAGCAATTTAATGACAATTCACACTCAGATTACAAGGCACTTAAGAAGAAACTATGTTTTTAGGTTAGAGCTCTAACAAAACAACTCTCACCAAAGCAAATTAGGTGTACACCTTAATTCTGCATTCCTGGCATTTACAAAGAAATGAGAAAAACAATGACACTCATAGAAAAAATTGCTACTTAAGGAGAGAAAACCATGAGAAATTATCTCCTAAATTCTAAAAATGTGGTGTACGTTAGTAAACAATAAGTGCGCATGCATATCAGTCAGTAAAATATCTTTTTTAGTAATTCAAAGGGATAACTATGAGAGAAAAAAATGACGTCATTAAAAAAAAGTTTATAAAAGTGGTCATTTACCCTTTGACTACTCCAAAAGTAATTGTCCATGATACATAACTTTAAAAATTTATTTTAAAAAATGAAATTTTTACAGAATATTTCACTTTTGCTTAAGAGATATCAAAAATTCCAACGCCTTTCCATTTTACAACTTTTAAGCTGCGTACAATATTATGCATTTATTTTCAAGGATGATAAAGATTTTTTAATAAAGAAAAATGCCTTTAAAATGATAAAATATGAAACAAGTCTTATATGTTCTTTACAAAAAAAATTTAAATTTGTAATTAAAATTTACCCCATTGAAAACTCATAATTCATCAAGTTAAGAACATAGTTTCTTATAATAAAAACAAACAGGTAATGTACGCAATAACTGTAAAAAACAATCACTGAAATTTTGATTTAAAAATTCTGTTAAACCTATAACTAAGGCTTGCAACTGCTGAGGTACTATCAAAAAGGTGAGAAAAGGGACAAATAATACAGAATTAGTGACCAAAAAGTGACTAAATAGCGATTTTTTTTCTCCTCTTGACTACAGATGCTATTATTAAGATTTTTCTATTTATTTTAACTCTAAATCAAATGATTCATGCAAGACATGATTTTAGCGTCAAATACAAAAAAAAGTTATAAATTTTGTTTAACACAACTCAACATTGCTTTTCATTCAAGAAAATCTATAAATTAGATTTGAAAACATACAATACGTTAATTTTATAATTACAATTTTCTGCATATATCAATGATGTTTTGAAATATGTACATAGCTAGATTAGATTATCTAAACAAAAATTGTGAAGAAAAAAAAAAGAGAGAAATGCGAGCTTTGACGTAAATTACTTTAATGTATTAAATGTACATTTCAGTACAAATGTAGATTTCAGGAACTTCTTTACGACTTTTTTAAAATCACTAAATTCTGGAAACCATATGACTAATTACATTTTAATAAGAAAAATAAGATTAGAGCATCACATTTTTGGTCTTTTATTAAAATATTTTATTATTTATTGAGATTTTCTTTTTTCAAGAACAGACTTCTGCTGTGATACACCATGAAAAAAGTGACTAAAAGTGATGAATTGTAATAAAAGTGACTAAAGGCGAGAAAAGTGACGGAATTGCAAGCCTGATAACATTATTTAGGTTACATAATTGAAGAAGAAATTTAGCTAATAATCATTAAAATATTTTTCCAAATGTAAATCTCTTTTTTTTTTTTTTTTTTTTTTTTTTTTTTACAAAATTTTGAAATAAGATTGATTTTTTAGCAATTGAAAGATATAGGATCCCTTAAGTTGCGTGAGATCGATAAATTCTGCCACATAAATTGATGTCTCCGTTTTCAATACTTTTTGTAAAATGACAACAAAAATGATAAGTTAAACGTAAGGAAATCATAATATAGGTAGATAACCAAAATTTTATCCTAACACCAAATTCTTGTTATTTTACATGGGTTCACGTAAATACCGCCATAGAACTGAATACAGTTGTAAGTTCTGTGGTATAAGATTTAATTATTGGTATAATTCGTTTTATTTTTTCAATGTATGTACAAGGTAATATAACTGTAAGGTAATAAATAGATTGAAATAGCCAATAGGATAGGAAATAAACATTTCATGTACCAAACATATCCCAGCACTCCACTACTCATACATATCAGGAAATATTACGTAAATAGCTATAAAATTTAAAAAAAAAATAAAAACGTAAATTTTTTTTTTTAAATTTTAAAGCAATTTTAAAATAACTAAAATATTTCATGCTTATTCCCCCCCTCAAAAAAATTAATGTATAAATTTAATACCATATAAATAAATTGGAATAATAAATTAATCCAATATTTCAAAATATCTACAAAGAAACAAATAATTCATATTAGAGCCTCAAAAAGTTAAATAACTATACTTGGCCATATTGCTAAGGTATCTAAATGGTATCCTCACTTTGAAACTTCAGTTTTATTATACACAGTACAAGAGGGTGAATGCCATTCAACTGCGCGTTGTGAATATCACAATTATTTATAAAGGCGGGTGGATTTAATTTTTTTATGTATACATTTAAAAAGAGGTATTGATAAAACTTTTATATTCAATTAACAGGAAGAAGTTATTAAACCCTGCGATTACATTATATGAAGGGAATCATTTTTTAGCAAACCCTTATTGAATACGGCAATGGATGAAAAGAACTAAACAAAGCAACTAGAACTTGGAGGAAACAAAGAATTTGAGCAAAAAAAGGCAAAACGGTTGCAAAAGAAAATGATCATTACATTGTATCTTACATATCTAGTTCCTCAAACAAAAGAATGATTTTATAGCACAATATCCTTCATATCTATGGGAAAATACAATGAGGAATAAATTTTTATTCGCTGAAGAAGAAATTCCCGTTTTCCGACGCGGTCATTTTTTACACTTTATGTGCCTAAATTTTGCTATGTAAGGGAATTGATTGCACATAAATGCCAACGTTTTACTGCCCATTGTACCACATTAGAGAAATTGGTCTAACATGGGTAACTCAAACAAAATACTTCTGCATACAAGATGAACTTATAAACATTCAAATTGGTCTTTTCTTTGGCGAACATTATTTTAATGCCAGATTTGAAGATGTATTGTCGAGAATTACAAACAAGAATCACCGTAGCTGCATATATGCATTTAAATACGAAATAAAAAATCGCAAAGCATACCTCTAGTTCGTTGTCTTTTTAAAAATATAATTCATTGTTTTAAGAAAACTGACGGCGAACGAAAAAACAACCTTGCAGTTCCTTTCCTCAGAGTTCAGGTTGATAAAACTAGGTTAAGCACAAATTTATCCACAAGATTTCAGGTTAATGTTAGGACATCTCCCAGCATAACAATGCATTTCTGTGTGTAATATCTTAAAAACTAAAATTAACTGTAAATTATTCTTTCACTGCTTAACGAGAAGGATTTCAATTCATTAGGAGATGAATTATTTTCTTGTTTAAAAATCATCAAACGTCTGATTAGTCACACAGCCAGGGTTCCCACTCTTTTTCCAGAACAAAAATTAAGGACTTTCTAAGGACTAAAGTAACTTTTTATACGGACCTACTTGAAATACACGACATAACGGCATAAACCCTATCTCCTGAGGAACATATTTTAATGATTATATAAATCTATTTGACAAAACCTAATTTTGAAAAATGCACATCTAAAGTTTTTGAGTGATCAAACTAAAAATAAATTGCGAATAAAAACAATATTATAAACAGTACTTCCCGAGGATTTAAAAATGACTGATATATATATATATATATATATATATATATATATATATATATATATATATATATATATATATATATATATTAACTGATTATACCCGGCGCTGCCTGAGAAAGAAGAAAGTTTTAGACTTTTCTATTACATTGAATGCATGGAAAATTAAACTTCCATAAGTAACTGAAATATCTACAAAACCCCATCCTCCATGCTTCATTTAATTAAAATCTTCATGACTGTTAGCTATTAGGAAAGGGCAGCTGACTGTATACTTTAAACCTTTTAAGTATACAAAAGATTATATATTTGTCACATAAGGAAACTGATAGGAAATTACATGACATGGTGGATCTCGTCGATGGAGAAATTGATCGCATTCCAATTTAAAAATTAAGGAGTTTTTAAGAACCTTTGACAAGAATTAAGTAGTTTTAGGGGCCCTTAAAAATGAAAGCTAAAATTAAGGAGTTCTTAAGGACTTTTAAGGACCGTGGGAACCCTGACAGTTGTGGGTAACATTTTGAATGCTTCAGTTTTAGTCTAAATCAAGAAATAGCTTATTAATTATATCTGAGTGGGGGCACGATACGACTAAGCAACATATAGATGAAAATAAAGTACTGCTACTTTGGCATTTACTTTGGGATTCTTTAATTAGTCTTACTCTCTTACAGCTTAGTTTTAACCTTTTGCACTTCAACGTTGAGACTCACTTAACAGTTTGCATTAATTCCAAATAAGAGTTTTACTGACTGTATATATGTAATAAAATAAAGTGTTTAAAATGTATTTAATGAATGATCCATTAATTACAGAGATATTTTCAAACAAACCGTACGGTTTCGGCATTTCTTCTCATACCCGCACAAGTGTTCAGATAAACAGAAGACTTAATGACATGCTAACCCAAGTTAAAGATTAAAGAATCTGTTCTAAGAGCATGTATATAGCATAAAGAAATTGATTTACCCATGGAAAAATATTGAACAGTAATAAGCCTAACGGCCACCAGAGTGAAAAAAATAAATTATTACTTCACCTCAATTTTTGCTAAGATAATATTAGTCCTAAAATACAATAAAACTAAATTTGAGAAAAAAATATAAAAGATGAAATTTAAGTATTCCTGAAAATGTTTAAGGAAATGGTCAGAGAATGTGTACTATTTAGAATAACATAAAAAAGTGCTCTACGGTGAAATATGGCTATAATATTTGTTGTCGAAATAAAGCAAAGTTCATCTAGCATGTTAGGAGGGTAGCAGCTAATAAATAGTAGCTTTTAAGCCAGTATATTTGGGTTAATGGACTGAAATAATTAGGACACCAAACTCATAAATAAGAAACCTCGTTTCCAAAACGCAGCATGGCGACTTCGCAAGGAAGAAATTGATTTCGAACATCTGAAGGAAAGAAAAGGAACCATATCCTTATCTCTGCAGGACGGAACGCATGGTTGGCGAATGTTAACTTCCAACTAATTTAATCCCACCCGCTAAGAATACAAACAAGTGTTCGCCGTGTGTTTCCTATATGACTCTCTAATAACTTAACGTAATCTGGAGGCAAGATGGAGAAAATATTATCAACTTATGGGCTTACGTGGGATTCCAGACGAGAATGAAATGAACGTCGCGTATAAAAGACAACTTTGTTTAGATCGGGGCCACGCGTAAACGACCCTGCGCTGAAGGAGGAAAAGTGCGGAGAAATGACAGTCGGGGAAGACGCACATAATGAAGTATTTGCAATTGCTCGGTCAACAATTTTTCTCGCTCTTTTGATTTTTCGCAGAAAATAAGTTCAGAGTGGGCAGTTCATCTCCTGTTATGGTCGACTTCAGCTGCTTATAAATAAAACTAGAGATAAAAAGAAACCATTTTGTCGACTATAAACCTTCAATTTATCTTCCCTTTTCTTTGTTTGCTTTTAACTTTAAGAGTACGATAGTTACAGTTGATCCTTGGTGAAATTTCCTACACATGCTATACTTCTCAAGCATACAAATCAAAACATAAAATTTCTATTAGTGGGAATTGGACTGATGGTGCTAAATTATTCATATAAGTGTATTCAATTTGACTTATAACATCTTTTTATATGAAATATATTTTAATTCTTGGATTTTAAACGTTTAATGGTAAGATATATATTAAATGCTTTTTTAGGTAGTTCAACAAAGTAGATATTTGTCTTGTATTTACTATAAGGTAAAGGCACTGTTAAATCAATTACTTAATTTTAAAAAATGAGTTCCCCTAAGTTGTTTTCCCAACAAAATTAACAAAATAAATAGATTAAATAAATTAATAATGCATCTTAAAAACCCTCATTTTACAGATTTTATGTCGTGGGAGAGTGTGAAAATTATAAGATTAATTCGAAAATATCTTTTACGGAAAAAATTAAGTTGAAGTAATTATTTAGAAAGCAATAAAAGTATTTGTGGATATACTACTATCTATTAAACTTTACATTGAAATCACATCTGATAATCAGTCCATTTTTATAATTGATTTCATATCAGATTGACGACTTATTCAATATTTTTTGCATGTCATCATCAAATCTGATAAAATATCCATCATACTTTTTTAAAAAGATTGTAAAATGCACTTAAAAGTTAGTTAATATCAAAATGCATTTAAAAGCGTTATTATTACTTGTGTATATAAATAAAATTATCTTCATTTCGTTGTCCAAGTTAAGCAACACGTTTTATTTATCGGTTTATTGATACGAGTTACGTATATTGCATAACATGTTATCTATGACTGTATAGATTAATCGAAGTTGCTTTCATTGGAAATAGTTTTATTTATTTACCATGATTGCATTTGTGGATTAGTTGACAACAAAATTGATATAGCCGGTTATTACTTCACGAAAGTATAATTTTAATCCAGAAAAACATTAACGACATACACACTGCAGATACAGATTATTTTTTTATGTATTTGACAACTTCAATTGATACTTTGACTCTATTTCAATAAACAATCACAAAGTAGCCGAACGTAAGGCAAAGATAACTTTCCAGTTGTTAAGTAAAACAACAAATTTGAGAATATTTGCCTCGTAAATTCTACAAAACAAATATCGCCATTTGAAATTAAAAAAAAAAAAAAACATAGTTTCAGATGGTAGATGTATTTCGGGCTTTGTCTAAAATGAGGATACAACTAAGAATTCAACCTCCTGAAATTTAAATCTGAAACTAAAAAGTGCGTCCAAAGTCCTTTATAAATCTTCACGAATGTCATATGCAATATTCATACCACGCAATATCGCGATTATAGTAGGTGAAAGAGGAGATTGTAAAGCCAGCAACAAAAGTATTGCAGCAGAAAAGCTTTCTTTTTAATGCACAATAGCCGTCGAGCTACCTAAGATGGCGTGCCAAAAGATCCCCAAAATGTTATTGATTTTGATAGAAAAATAAATTAATAACAAAACATCCATAATTTCGTCCGTTGTCTGTCTTGCACATACATCTTCCCTTCCCCCACTTGTCTTCATGGTTGATGTCCTCCACGCTCTGTCTACAATACTCACCTATGTCAGACATCACCATTAACTCAACGTCGCTTTATCATAATCATTTGATCATCAAGGGGGGGCTGCTTTGTTTATAACACAACCAACTAATAGAAGAGAAAAAAAAATCCAAGACCCGGAGATATTCACCTCTGTCATTTATGATGCGTTCGTTGCATTTCCTCCTTCTCCCTAGTGGACGTGATGGCCATCCCAATGGCTATACGTGTGTAAGCAAGCATGGACACCGGCGATTAACCCTTTCGCATCGCTGGTGGAGCGGGGGTTGATCAGAAAGGAAGGGTATCGTGGAAAATTACAGCACCCGGACCCACTACCGAAACTGATGCGCCTAATAATTACGCTTAAATCCAATAAACCTGTTCTCGGTAATACCTATGCCCAGTCTCTAATTTAGCATTATTCGCTCACCCCCCCCCACCCTATCTCCCTCTTTTTTGCATAGTTCATGACAAACGAAGAGATTGAAAAGATATAGAAAAATTCATATTTTTTTCCTTCCATACTTAATATTAGCAGTTACTGATAGAAAATAAGGAAAGAATAAAGATGTAACAGGGTTAAAAGAAAAGAAAAGTTAGCTACCGTAGCAAAACAACACAATTATTAAATAGCCAGCAATTGCAAAGGAACAGCAAAGGATTTGATAATTCTTTCATTCAAAGAGTTTTTACATCATAAGGTTTACAGAAGAATTATTGGGTTTTATTCACCTTGATTTTTGGAACTACACTAACTATAGGTTTTCCCATCATGACTTGAAATAAACAATAAATTTTTAACTCTTAATTTAAGTACCGGTAGTGCTTAAATAAAGCGTTACTCGGTATTTGAATTAGGGCAATAGCACTTTTCAAAAGAAGTTATCGTTGCTTTCAGGGTACCTATGAGCACATGCTTTAAAACCCCTAATATGTACCTGGGTATGTGAGAAAAATTTGTTTATAAAAGCTTGAAAATTAAAGTACTAATTAAATAAGATTAAAACAATGAAAATAAAATTCTAAAATATTAAGCTAAAATAAATTAAGTTCAGTTAATATCAGCATTATTGCAATTAATGGACAATACCTAAGTACTACGTGGGAAAAATTAACAATTAATAGATTTCAATTTTGCTTTATATATTGGTGGCGCTACCGTGGGTAATAAGGGATTATTACTGCGGTCGTCTGAAACTAGTATCCAATTAAAAAAAAAAAAAAAAAAAAAAAAAAAAAAAAAAAAAAGAATCATACGGTGACTATAAGCTATAATGGAGGTCGGAGGTAGTAAAGATTCGTGCAATTGAATTTTCTAAAACGTTTGAAATATTTTTTAGTTATATATGCTTATATTTATGAAATACACACAATGGAATCTTCGTTTGGTAGCGACGAGTGATTATTTCAAGGAGGAAGAATATATTTACTGTGAATTAAGAAACCAGAAAATTTGATATCTGTAATAGATCATGATGTAGACTTACAGC
Organism: Pardosa pseudoannulata; assembly: GCA_032207245.1. Lineage (NCBI taxonomy): Eukaryota > Metazoa > Arthropoda > Arachnida > Araneae > Lycosidae > Pardosa > Pardosa pseudoannulata. The sequence continues at coordinate 188,173,698 of CM063505.1, read as the reverse complement.
AAAGGAGTAACATATTTGACGATAACTGCACCATTGAAATTCTGTTTATGTGTGTATCTGTTGAATGGAATGTCAATTTTAAATACCCAACAATTTCTCCCCTAAACTGGAGCACATAGAAAAACAAATTTTTCTTTTTATTTATCGCACCCTAACTTTTAACGAAAAACTAAAATTTAAACAGAGGTCGTTATCCCGCCAAAATTATCTTTCCATTTTGCAATATAAATTAAAAATAAATAAAAAACATGAAAAATGCTTTTATATTAACTGAACCGAACGATTTTTCTCTTTAATAATTAACGTACGTAATGTATATATATATACAATACATATATATATATACACATATACATATATATACATACATATATATACACATATACATATATATACATATATATATATATATAAATATATATATATATATACAATACATATATATATATACACATATATACAATATATATACATATATATACATACATATATATATACACATATACATATATATACATATATATACACATATACATATATATATACATATACATATATACATATATATACACATATACATATATATATACATATACATATATACATATATATACACATATACATATACATATATATACACATATACATATACATATACATATATATACACATATACATATATATATATACATATACATATATACATACATATACATATATATACACATATATATATATATATATACATATATATACACATATACATGAACATACATACATGTATATATACATATGCATATACATACATGCATATATAAATGTATATATATATATATATGTATAATGTATATATATATATATATATATATATATATATATATATATATATATATGAAGCCAGGCTCAATCACCCATCCATCTGGGGGATTGTATTATTATCTAGCCTTTTAATTTTTAATAGTAAGCAAGACGATTGTTTTCAACCAAGAAAAGTGTGTCCATCCTATCAGTGCTAAAACTACCCTAAATTAAAAATTTAGTGTTTATTCGATTTGTTTGTTTTTAAAATCAGATTGTTTGTTAAGGTACCCCAAACGGCTGACAGGGTTGATTCCTACGCTTATCCAAAAATCGGCACTGGATTATGTTCTTGCTTTTGAACTGCACAAAAACATTAGGTTTCTTAGATGCATGTTTACTCCAATACATATGTTAAGTCAGCTTTTACTGCCCCATACTGTACATAAAATTACATACATAAACCAGTTATATGCTAACTAGAACATAATCTAATAGAAAATCTAGATATTTGGTTTTAGAACATTAAAAGTCCTATAATTAAACAATCGTACTAAACAATAAAATTTATAAACTAATTAATGTATGATAAAAAATATATATTAATAATAATAATGTTAATATATTTTAATATAAATAACCAAAAGGATATAAATATCCTTTTGGTTATTTATATTAAAATATATGGCAGGTTTCCTTGCTTAATTTTAATTTCATTTTTATAAATAAGTGATAATTTAAGCACCAATTGCAGTTAGAATCTAAATTTAAAATAGGATAGGTACTGGTAAAGTGTTAACAACTACGAGAAGTTGCGTCACGTACCGTAAAAAAAGGTCTATAATCTGCTAAACCATTATTTCAAAAGCGTATAAGCTGATTATCGATTTAATAATAGTTAACTTCCAGTGGTGTGAATAATTTTAAGCAGAATTTAAGGTCAGGTGAGCAGCCAGATAAAAATCAGTGCTATTATAAGATACTAAAGACTTTAAATTACTTTATAGTGAGTAAGCAGAACAGTCGTTATACTTTATTAGAGGTATGAATTTTAAAAAATATCTTCATATCCCTACGATACACACCTGGTAATTACATTTTGCTCCCAACAATTTATTATTTAACTTATATTTTTCAACGGCATATTTACATCAAAAACTAAGTTTCATATTATTATTTTTAATTAATTTTATGTTTTTTATTCTTGCTGAAAATAAACTGAACTGGCAGAAAACTGACTGCAACAGGGAATCATTCTAGCAGTTTTCTGCTAGTGAGTTTCTTGCAGTAGGTATGAAGCTGCTTGAACTTGAAAACAGTATTTTCCTTTTTTATTTTTTTTTTTTACATTGGCCACACTAATTCCATTTTTACACTAATATAGGTGCCAACTTCCAAATGAGGGAAAAAAATCTGTAGTTTATAGTAGTAACGACACTTTTAGTTTGTAGATAAAAAATATAAAGTTTAAAAAGGGAAAAATGCAAGGTTTATTTTATCTATAAAATATATTAATTTAGTATTCACAAATGCTTTAAAAGTTTTTAAAAAATGCTGTTTATTGAAATAACGTTTTTTAGTGTATATATAAAACATAATTAAAAAGATGAAAAATTGTAATATTGTTTATCCAATATATAAAATAAGCATATTAGATTTTAGCATTTCCAAATATTGTTCTACAAATTTTTGACATTTTCAAAAATTGTTTCTCAAACTCAATTTCAAAACACTTTAAACTTTTACTGCATTTCACAATTAATGACTGTTCTACTGTTTTAATAGACAGATTGTCTAAAATCAGTTCTGATTTTTTATTTTCATTTGGCTGAATATTCGGATCTTACTTCTTGCTAGAATATAGAATTATCAACAGAGGGAAGAACAAAACGAGAACGGGAATCTTTGGGGATTTTAGACTACATCCATGAAAATCGAAAGAATTTTTTTTCCGATCAGAATATCGAAAACACATCGAAAAAATCGGAAATTTTCAGAGTATATCGGAAGCATCTACGCACTAATTTATTTTTTATTTTACAATATTCAGCGAACTTTACTGTAATAAACCGAACTGTTTTTGCAAGCAGGTGAAAGATAAAATTTAATTTTTGACTTAAACATTATATAAATGAAAATACCTAGGTAGTAAGATTTCTTTCATCTTTAGATAGGTTTCACTTTACATTGAGACTTTCTAACAAATTCAATTAGCTCCAAAAGCATTATCAGTTGCCTGCATTGTATATATGTGTGTGGTGAGTGTATATATATTTATTAGGTACAATCTAAACATTTTCCAAGTATACCTTCACTGCTCAACCTTATCATTAATACATAACCCCCAAGCAAGCTTTTAATTTATTATCACGACTTTATTATAACTTTATTTACTTTAAACCACAACATCATCGAATGCATTTAATTTCACACATGAAGTATACCGACTTCTCCGGCCTCATACAAAACAAAAATTAACGATAAAATTATGCATTGCGCCTATAAAATAATGAAGCTTGGCATAAACGAATATCTAACGCTTGATAAAAATGTTCCATTTCACAGCATCAGCGCCAGCTGTAAATAACCAGAAAGATCGATCATCATTAGTGTAATAGTAGCAATTACAGTCACTGCTTGGAGTGAGCAAAAGCCCAAAACTGGATCTTCATCAAAGGGAACATTTGTGATACAACTGCAACACTGCTATTAATAGGCGACCTGCGGCTACATTTTGTTTGGCACGCGACATTAGAGCTTATATTAAATATCTCATTCCGACGAGTCATATATACATCACGTTCTGCTGCACATAAAACGAGGAAGATAAATTCACTGGAAGAATCACTTCGGGTTTCAGCGAATTTTACATAATACCGGAAATTTTTAAGTCTCTCGGCTTCATTTCACTTCATAAAAGCGAGCAGCTTTGTAGCCTCGCTAATTTGTACGCCATCAGCCAAATTGAGCTGAATCACAAAAGCCTCGGCCCAATAAAATGACAACCTGCAGAACCGAAGACTCTGTACATTTACTATAATCGTATACAACTTCAATGTTGCAGTTTTATACCGCGTAATCACGAGGTTAATAACCGAATTTCTATGATGTTCCAGTAATTTTCAAAGTGTTTCTTTGCATAAATTACTTTGATAATCCAACAAATATTTAACTTTTATCGTTTAGGTGCGATGGTATTTGTGATGCATTGGAAGAAGTATACTTGTACAACCACTGTCTTCTGTAAGCGTAGACAATTACATATAGCACTACTTCTCAGATGCTACAGTAGTAGTTCTGCCATAATTCAAGTACAGAAAATTAATGACTGTTTTAAGATATTTTAGCTAGTTCGGAATGGAAGGTAGCACAATAGTGCTTTGGTTAGATGATTTATGATGCAAAACTTATCCTAACAATGAAAAACACTAATGCATTTTTAGATGCTAGCATGCATACATTTAGTTTTACTCTAGAATAGCTAAAAGCCTGTAGAATTCAAATACCTACATTAACACTTTAGAGTAGAATTCAAATACCTACATTAACATTTATCGACAGAGTATCGACAGTTCTTTATAAAGTAGAAAAATACTAAACAAAACTATTTCAAAATTTAACTTTACAGTACAGTAAAACCTCGATTAACCGAAACTCTCCGTTAAACGAAGTCGGTTTCTTCACATTTTTCCCTTTCTACTAACATCCAAAATTTTCTCTTTTCAAACATGCATTCTTAAAATTTTCTTTTTTCTCACATTCCTTTTGTATTTAAGCCATTCTTTATAAATTACGAGTGCAGATAAATATTTTGGAATTCCGTTTTTTTATTTTAAATTCCTTCTTGCAAGCACAATTTTCGGTATGAGTGTACTCTTCCCCCACTCTCAAGCATCCCTATTATAAACAAAAACACACCCCATTCCAAAATTTGGAAGGTTATACTGCCGAGTTCCAGAACAACCGAATGTTATTGCCCAAATGATGATACTAGATATTAAACTGGATCATTATTAATGAACTTTCGATAATCTGGAAAATTCGACTATCCGAAGTAGGTTCGGTCCCAATTACTTCCGATAATCGAGGTTCTAGTGTATTTTTAATTAAAGAATAGTTCACTGCATTTTATTTCATTACGTCTCATGTTTAGTTTAGTTTGCATGTTTTAGAGCATTACAGTCTACTGTTTTTCTACTTGAGGGTTTGAGACTGGGACCTAATGCTTAAAGGATAAAGATGGTTAAGGAGTTTAAAGGTTAAAGATCATTACGAACGACTACGAACATCCATCCCCGCAATGGGATACAAACCGACGAACTTCGGCACCAAAGACCAGAGCCCTTCTCATTCGATCATAGTTCGGTGGTTTCATTTTGATACAAGATATTCTCAAACATTATAGCAGTGTCTCATAGTTTTCAATTTTTTAAGGCATATTGGGAAAAGTATAATTGTTTAGTACTTTTACACTATTATAAAAGCATAGGAAGAGGAAAATGATAACAATGGATTATGGTTAGATTAAAACGAAAAAATAAATTTGGTGTTAAAAATTTTAAATTATGTTAAAATGCTATACCTAGTGATTTTTAAAATCTAAAATGTTGCCACTAATAAATTTTAATAAATAATCACATCTGTAAATATCTTGACTAATATATATGTAGGTAATTTTGTTATGACTTTATACAAGAATCTCACCCGTTGGCAGGAGCATTTTCAATGCCAGAGGTTTTTCCTCCTTCAACTCAACTTTTCACGAATACAGAAGTCTCAAAGATTATCTACTATAATAGACAAATACCTGATACATATAGCAATAACACTACAACTGTTTCTCGAAAGTTCAAATCGTGCTTTGAACGTTATTTTCTGTTTTAAAGTTATTACCAAAAGGAAATAAATCTTTATCATATCGGAAGAAAAGCGTAATGGGAATGTTAACAAAATATTGTTTTCTCAGGCTTAAACTTGAAACATTCATGACACTGTTCGAATGTTAAATGTATCTTGGAGCATTATTCAAAAGAAACAGTATTTTAATCGATGGTAATACGTTATACATCTCCTCATTTCTGATAACAGAAGTTGATAATGGTGACATTAATAAGCGTAGCCATCTAATTGCCAGAAGTGAGGGGAGGGTACAAAACTGGTTCTGAATTCCACCCTTAGCCTGTCTCATTTCTCCAGTAAATCAAATGAAAACGATACTTTGAACATACATCTTCTACGCTTCGGGTAAGAATAACAAACATGACCAAGTAGAAACACAATAAAACATAAACTGGAAACATCTTTTAATCCAGAATCTAAGCATTAAACCGAAAATGAAAGATTAATGCTCGTCGCGAAAGCCTCGCGTTTTTTATTCCGAGGCATGTTTTCGTTCGGATTCGTTAACTCTGTTCTGATACTTCCCAAACAAGATAGATGGGTTGATTTATTCCTGCAGATCACGGATTTTCCTTCCCTATAAAACCCTTAACACCGAGAAAGCTTCCTTTCGGTGACATTCAAATCGCTACAATGACATTTGTCATACAGTACTCCTGATGAATTATTGATGATTTTCTACAGCGAAACCAGGAAATCAATTTTTTTTTCCACCTCAACAGTGCCTGCTCATCTCATTTTGAATTAAAAGGCGAGATAAAACAAACAGAAGGGGAAAGGAATTCATGCATATGAGCCACTGCAGATATTAAATGCGCTAATGGCGGTAGGAACTCCGTGAGCACGGTGCTCGATTTTTGGCGATAAATGTTACAACATGAAGAAATAATCTCTGGGTTATTAAGCAAGCACACGATCTAGACATCCGCACGTTGGGAAGGGAGCGTATAAAATCGGCCTTATGGACTCGCTTTGCATTTCTGTGACGCCTTTTTTTCCTGGTTTAAAACCGAATGACCTGTAGAGAGCACCGAATGAACTTTATGTTTGACAGGCTGTATTTACGAAGGCAACTGCTGATGTATCAAGCTTATCGTACTTCATGGATTAAAATACGATTTAACAACTACTTACTGGAATTTCCTCGCTTTGTTTAGTGATCTAACTATTTCTCCGAGGAAGTACCTTAACCCTTTTAAAACGATCATCGGATGAAATTTTACGCTAAATCGTTTGTGTTTTAACATGACCTTTGATGGTAGCTTTCCAAGGTGCATCCGGATAAAATTGAAGTTCTTAAATGTTAAATCCTAGCTACGAAGAAAAAAATTGTTTGAAAAACCTCTTTTACCGTATTGACAACAACGTAAATGTCTGTTTACTAACAATTTGCAATACACAATAGGAGTTTCACATGAAAGATTTTGTTTTAACGTATTGTTTTTAATCTACGTTGTTTCGCGGGATTAGCCAAAAACTACTAAAATGTAGCAACTTTTCCACTAAAAATGCTATATTTCTGTGCAAATCTAATAGAACTTCTAAGATATCTTAAAACTAGACAGAGAAGAATTGGAAATTTTCTAAATCGAAAAATGACAGTGTCTTTAAGTCTTAATATTTCTTCCTTTGTTTTCTTTGTCTGATGGTATATAAAGATTTTATTTTATTTTGATTCTTACTGATAAACGGTACTTTCCAATATTTATATTAATAAATAATAAAAAATACTTTCAATTAAATGATAAAATAACATAAGAAAAATACAAAAGCTAATACATTCAGTACTATATTCCTCATATCAAATTAATCTCTACCGTTTTAGACATTATTATAGTTTGAATTTTATTGTTTATATCTTTGTAAGTTTGAATAAGCATTCCTACAGTTAAAAAATATAGATCCGAAAATAACTGTGAAGCTAAAATAATATAAGTGTTTATTCTTTAGAAGCGACAAAGATGAAAAATAAAATTTCCCAAGAAATAAATAAGCACTGATAATTTCCAATAAAGAAACAAACCAGTAACACCAAATTAAAATTTTCCATATATTTAAATTATTACAGTTTAAAGTTTAGACTATATTCAGATACATAATGATATAGTTAAAAATGAAAACATATAAATCTTAAACTTTCTAAAAATTTCGAACGAATAATGTTTGGATAACTCATTCAAGATAATAGGCTGATTTTTCAATGCTTAACTAAATCAGATTTGAGAATCAGAAAATTTATATTTATAAATTTGGGTAATTCAGAAATTTTCCATAAATCCAAATTTGAAAACTTTGAGGTAAAATATCAAAATGACAACGGTCTACTATGTTATTCATATTGCATAATTACGAAGACAAAGCATGAAACTAAAAGCGCCAACAGTCTGGTAGAAAGATATAAAGCAATTAAATATATTCTTTTTTCGGTTTAACTCTGAAAATCAATTATGAAAATTTTAACTTTATAGATACCTCGTATAAAACTTCTGAAACTATTTAGCAAAATGTAGGGATTTCTTGTTTATTTTTGTGATATTTAAAAGTTTAATAACTGAAGCTTATAGTTGATGCACATAACAGAATATGTATAATTCTCAACTGATCACCAATTTAACATTTATTAAGAGCACTCTTCGAAGAAACTTTGAGAATCATTATTCACTTGATAATTGTGTCAAAACCAATTGTATTATCAATACAGGTTTTGAGCTCAAGTACAAGAGACATTATGAACAGAAAAGCTCAGCATCCGAATAAAAATGATACTCTGAATCAGATCTTTCCAACCAAAAAAATTTATAATAATAAATAAAACAATTGAATTTGCGTTAGTAGATTTTTGTTCACTAATAATTTAGTGAATTCTAGAGGGCAAAATTTTACTGGTCAAGTGAAAGTTTGACTGCCTCTGCTGCTCTAAGCCAGCATTCTATTAAAATATGGATTGCAAAATGAAATGTATAGACACGAAAATTTAATTTTGACAAATGTAAAGTAACTTTCGTGATATTTTTCTGTCACTTGGTACCATATACTTATGGTGTTGGTTTGGTTTGGAGCTCTACGGTCTACCGTCTTGCTACACGAGGGCTAATGACACCGGGACCTACAGCTTTAAGCCGATTACGAACATCCCTGTCTGCTTCGGGAATCAAACATGCGAACTCTGGTACTTAAGAGAAGCGCTCTACCATTAGGCTATGCTTATGGGAATCACCCTTTTTAGTTTTAATGTTTTATAACCAAATATCCTTTGACGTTGCAGGTTTTGCCCTTTCAACTACGATTGCACTGTGACTTATTTTGCGATAGACATTTTGATAAAAAAAAACTTGATACAAAATAAATAAATCTCACTAAAACGTGCCGTGCCGAGATATTACATCATTCGTTTCTGTATACTTGAAACAAAACCGAAACAATTTCTTTCTATATACATATTCTTCAGCAAATAAATTATTTATGAAAAAAATATAGACATCGTTATTTTATATTTAATATCTGGGGTCGCGAAGAAATATCGGTGATAAAGAGGGTTCAAAAATGAAAAAGGTTTGAAAAGTGGTATTCTGAACGGGTGGCAATATTCTTCCAAGTGAGACGCATCTTCAAAAATTGTTTACAAGTTTCAGAGATGGTCTTCATTTGACACAGAATAATAAACAATTCCGGATTTGGATGGAAGGGGGGAGTAAAGAAATGTCTAAACCTCGTACGCTTTAGCGTTCGATAGGAACAAAACTACGCGCAATTATCCCAATTTCGAAAAACTATTTTCATTCCTTATTCTACTCACATCCAATCTGGGGCGTAAAAGGGTGATTACGAGTAGCCGAAGAGCGCGGATGGTCCACATGCGCGCGCGCACACACACACACGAAAAACAATTCGAAAAGTTACATGCCGTGACACATAAAATGCAAATCCATAACGCGAAAGTCCCATTGCTGGGCTGCCTTTCCATTTTATAAAATAGCTTAGTAAATAAAAAGCACTTTCCCTCCAATTTTAAACATTCAGTCCACGGCAGCTGGACGCATGAATGTTTATTTCCGCCACAAGATAACAAAGCATTAATATTCAGATTAATGGCTTCATTGTTTAAAGAGAAAACTGAATAGAAATTTCACTTTTTCAAACATATTTATTCCCAAGGACTGTGATTTATCCCCCCCTCCTCTTATATTTTAATATGTATACTCTATTGATCGATTTCGGCGATTGATTCTCTAAGGATGGACACAAACACGAGGAAATACACAGAGTTACCAGACCGTAGTGAATCGTGTAAATAAGTTTATTCCCGTTGCTGAGAACTAACGATTGAAAAATCGAAATTACTGGCATAATGCACATTATTTTCATATTTCAACCCGTAATGTTCGAGGTAATGAGAGCTTATTAGATAAAATTATTGGACCAATATCCTTGAATTAGATATTTTTAATTTCTTTTTGTATTTTGAAAAGACTTTTTTGTTTAAATTTTTACAAGAAACTAGACGATCCGACAGACATTGCCCTGTTTTATTGCTGTTTATCCAAAAATTGTGAAATGTTTTTAAATAAATTATAAATTGAACCATTTTGATGGGAAAGTAAGGGAAAAAACTTATTTTAAAAATGTTTGACACCACCACGTGTACAGTTTTAACAAACGTAATCAGATTAAATTAAAATTAACACGCCTGTAGACTTCTCTTTCCGAAGCCCGTCGCGCTGACCACTGCGCCACAGGTACGTTGGCAGGGAAGAGTTTTAAGAAGCATTATATTAATCTCGAAAAGAGCAAAATTCTGGATTTTAAATTAAAAAAACATTTTCTGTCGGATCAAATTGTGAATCTAAATCATTCTCAAATCAATTACATACGCAAAATTTCATTAAAATTAGTCCAGCCGTTTAGGAGGAGTTCTATTACAAACAGGCGGACAAAAGAATTTTACATATAAAGATGATAATAAATTTCATCAGAGAAAACAATCAAACAGACTGCAAGAATTCGTCACCACTATAAGGTTAGAAATTTAATATTACAAATAAGGAAGCTATGTGCTTCAACAAGTGTTAGGCATTTTCCTAGGAGAAACGAATTTTTCTAACATTAAAACCTTTATATACTATCAAATTCCAAGTCATAAACTAAACAAATGACAAATTATTGCTGCTATAATACTAAAATTGTTGATTACTGTTAAATGTGAAGACAATCGATCAGAGTAGCCAAATGTCTCTATTTATTAATCTTATTTTTATACAGTACCACTACTAAGGAAGTGCTACAGTACTACTTACCAATGATTTCGTTAATAAATCCCAGTCTTACTACTAGTTAAAGAAAATGCACCATATAGTAAACAAGTACTTTCTTGTTAAAAAAAGAAATCTGTCAAAATACCTATTGTTAATTTTTCTTATTTCTTTAAAATTAGAATGCCATCCATACTTTGGTGTCAGAGGCTGTTTAATAGTATCACTTGTGTATTTTCTTCAGGTGTTAGAATATCATGATTTACAACTTGTCTTCACTCTTAAACGTTATTGTTGTTATAAATTATAGAACGAATGATACTAAACTAGAGAGAGAAATAAATGAGAAAGGATATATATATATATATATATATATATATATATATATATATATATATATATATTTATTTATTTATTTATATATACACTGCTGTGTTTTCGAAAGATTTTTCCCCATGTTATGGAGCTTACATTACTAATATATATATATATATATATATATATATATATATATATATATATATATATATATATATATATATATTGTCTCACATACCTCACAAAACAACAGCGATAACTGCTGATAGTATAGATTCACAGAGTAGCCAAATGTCTCTATTTATTAATCTTATTTTTATACAGTACCACTACTAAGGAAGTGCTACAGTACTACTTACCAATGATTTCGTTAATAAATCCCAGTCTTACTACTAGTTAAAGAAAATGCACCATATAGTAAACAAGTACTTTCTTGTTAAAAAAAGAAATCTGTCAAAATACCTATTGTTAATTTTTCTTATTTCTTTAAAATTAGAATGCCATCCATACTTTGGTGTCAGAGGCTGTTTAATAGTATCACTTGTGTATTTTCTTCAGGTGTTAGAATATCATGATTTACAACTTGTCTTCACTCTTAAACGTTATTGTTGTTATAAATTATAGAACGAATGATACTAAACTAGAGAGAGAAATAAATGAGAAAGGATATATATATATATATATATATATATATATATATATATATATATATATATATATATTTATTTATTTATTTATATATACACTGCTGTGTTTTCGAAAGATTTTTCCCCATGTTATGGAGCTTACATTACTAATATATATATATTGTCTCACATACCTCACAAAACAACAGCGAGAACTGCTGATAGTATAGATTCAAAACATTATATTGAACTAATCTAAAACATCATGGGAAATACCTAATTATATAAACAGTGTATTTGAGTTACATAAGATTATGCATGATTTGTTTGCAATACAGTTACCTTCATAAACTATTTATTTCTTGTATTTAATGTAGTTCACTTAAAAGAGACAAATGAAAAAACGTGTGTTACAATTATGCTCATTTTACAATAGTTTTAAGCATTAGTTTCAAAGACATAAGAAAAAAACTCGTGAGGAAAACCTATTGGACGTTTTAATTTGTGTCAAAGACGTTCTCCTCGTGACTTTAGAAAAGAAGATTGGGAAGGATGGACCATGTTACTCCCTGTAAAATCATTAACACTTTACCTGACAGCGTTACACACCGTGCTTACATAAAATCCAGTCATATTTACTAACTGCCGTCACTCTCAATCGACCATCATAATAGCTTGCTTAAACTGGGGGCGCGACGGCTAATTCACAACAAACGGGCAACGCAAAGGAACAAAAATAATAATAAAAAAAAGCATACGACAGAACGAACAAAAAAGTGACTCCCAGCTTGCACCCAACTAAGCGCTAACAAGAGGCAGTTCCCCGCGACAAGCGAAGGGGCCTTGTGCCAAGATAATGCTTGCCGCTAAGAGTAAATATGCCAACGACTATGCGGCGGTGGTAATTACCAAGATGAGGTAATAAGTATGCGGGGACGCATGCTTAGGACTATCACACCCCCCTTTTCAACTTTATTTTTCAAGCGATATAACCACATCTTATATAGATCGTCACAATTAGATTTTAGCTTCTAATGCCAGCTCTGATTGAAGAGCGTACATACAACAAAGAGGTTACAGAGATCCCGATAAGTATCTACCTCTTAGGAAGCTGCTATGCGTTATATGACAAAGTGGATTGTTCATTCTTTCTTTTGTTCTGCGAGGTAAATCATGAATCTTCAACCTGACAAGTGACAGGCTATCAGTGACATTCGTTTAGTTCCTCCTTTAACGCAAATAATTAAACAGCCATATATAAAAAGGAATAGGTATTCATATAAAAAGCAACACGTAAATAAGGATAGATCATGGAAAATTTTATTAGCATCCCACTTTCTATAATTTCGACCAAAAAGTTGAGTTCTAAGTGGATTTTACAAACTAAACCAATAATAATAAACAATTAGAAAACTATTTCACTATTCAATATCAAAATCTATACATTCACCCCAGCATTAAAAACTGACAAGACAATAAAATTTGTGCACATCTATTCTATGTTTAAAACTGAAATTTTGTTGGTATCTCACCTACTATCATTTCCACCAAAAAGCTGCTATCTAAGTGCATTTTATTTTTTAAACTCAGTCTATCGTACTAAAACAAATAGAAAAATATTTTGAATATTTAACATCAAAATTTATACATTCACTGCATGTAAAAAATGTTAAGACAATAAAAGTTAGACGCTTTTATAAATCTTTTCAATTAAAACCTTTTAAAACTGAAACTTCAAAACATTCTCCATTACGCCGCCTACTGCACCGACGAAGTGCTGCGACCTATTATTTTGCTTCACGAAGGCTAATAAGATATATTTCTGAAACAGACTCCGAATACCCATGCCAGCAGTGAACTTCAAAAGCACGGCCTCCGGATCCAACAGTCTTCAACCACCGCCCAGCGAAATTTAAAAAATATATAGTACTTTTAAGGTACAACAGGGTGACATAAATTTTCAAGTATTTTAAATATTTTTAGGAAGACAATTTTATATCAGATAAATGAAGATCATTTAAAAATTGAAATCAAAAGCGAACAAATACGAAAAGTTGTATCACGATATTTTCAAATGACTTTCGTAAAAGAAATGTATGATTTGTTCTTTCAAACAACAGTCTAGATATAACAAAGCAGTGGATACTGTCCGATGACAAGTCACAATAAATAGTTATCAAGTTGGACATAATCCCCACATACACCAATTTGTATAACTACAATGGCTTAAGCGGGCGAAGCAAATGGTTTCAATGGATTAAAAAGGAGCATACAATGGATTAAGAAAGAATACAAGCTTTATACTAAGGAAGTATGTTCGTCATCACCTAAACTAAGAAAAAAAACACGCACGCAAAATCTCTGAAGATGCCCTATAATTCGACTATATGTTTCAAACTATGACTCTTTCATGCCTTTGGGATATTTATTTTAAAATTAACAAGTATGGGAATGCTACCTTATTCTTTTTTTAGTAGGGAACCTTGATGGTACAGTAATCCAGCTTACGAAAGTAAACAACTATACTAAATAACTAAATTCCTTTATATAATAAAATCCAATATATATATAATATATATATATATATATATATATATTTCGGCTTTGATATGTATGAAAAGAACCTATTTACTATTGAAGGAAAAGATGTATTTATTGTTCCATGTACCATGAATTTTCTTACAACTCAAAGATTATAACAACTGTGTGTTTATCCTATTTTAGTTTTATTTGATCAGTGATAAAATGGATATGGTGTTATATTAAGTTTTTTTTTCTTCTTTGGTACACTTTAGAATAATTCGTTTAATTTAAATAAAAAGAAAGTGCTACAACATTTCGAAAGGCCAGACAATCTGAAATAAAAGAACCTTTCGGACACAGAAATTCTTTGTTTGCGGAAGTGCTTTTTTTTTCTCCCCGAAGAGAGTGAAATCCAATCAAACTGTAGGAAAAGACACCGTACACTTACTTCACTTGCAATTAAATTTAATGTCCACCGACAAGAGGTCAACCTCAGTCAAGAAACTGTAGGAGCTATTTGGTTCCCTTGAGCATATCTCGCCTTCCGTGCATAGTGAAACAATCAGTGGCAGTTTTCTTTTCAGAGATCCTTATCGGACGCTCGTAGTACTTCATCAGTGCACGGGACTCGGTGAGGCGATGCGCGACGAATGGGTTCGTTCGCAATTGAAAATTTGAAGAAATCGGGCTTCAAACGCGTGCGTATAAGATCTTCAACCATAAATGCAGTCGATAACAATGAAGTAATAATACCAATGCTTATTTCGCTGTGAATTCAAAGCATCAAGTTAGTACATACCATTCATTACCTGCCACCAAATAAAATGTCAAAGGTTGGACTTGGCAATAACACTCTCCCTAACACTTTTACTACCCGCATTTTCTCAGTGTTATAGTACTCTATTACTGAGCAACAACTTTACAACAGTAGAAACTTCCACTAAGTTCAGATGATAAAAAGCATTCTTCTTGCACGAAAGACACAATTGTGAAGAATTATCCTAACACATTGTACGAACACTTTATCAATATTGAAAATTATTAAATCGAGTAAAGAAAAAGGGGCAAAACAAGTATATCTGTGAATACAGTGTATTCAAACAAAGTTTTTGTACGTGTAACAATAACGCTAGACGGGAAGAAATTTTATTTGTGTAGCCAAGGGATTAATATAGGATAAAATATTATCCTAAAATTTCTTGCTTTATGATTGGTTTGGAGAGCTAGGGATGCGGTCATCTTTTTGTTACACGAAGACTAACAAAACTGGGGACCACTTTCTGCTTTCACAGATTTTGAACAGCTGCGAGCATCCATGGCAAAAGTAAAATTTGCATCCACATTCCCCTGTAAAAAAAAAAAAAAAATATTGCTCGATCTCATTCGGCTAGATTTTTTTCTTCTTTATTTGGGGGGGGGGGGTGATGAAACTATAACTCAGAGATATACTGATATGGAAAATGAACATGTGTGTGTGTGTATATAAATAAATATATATATATATATATATATATATATATATATATGTATATGATGTGTTTATGTATATGTTTATTTACATATATATGCATATATATATATATATATATATATATATATATATATATATATATATATATATATATATATATTATATATATCACAATTATATATATATATATATATATATATTCACAATTTTATGGACTCTCTAAAAGTGTCCATAAAACACGACATCTACTCGCCGCGATGTAAGCATGCACTGAGGTTATATCAATTGTCATACAGGACTGATATGTCATTGTGAAGAGTGTATTTACAACAAAAGAGTTGGTCTAATCAAAAATGTAGAATCAAACTTTTAGGTTGTTTTAATAATGAATTTTTAAGTTTCCCTCCCTAAAAATCATAGTTAATAAAATTTTACTTCAGGAAGTAAATTTATTACAGAACGATAGATTATATTCTACGATTATTACAATATATTCACAGCTTTACTCATATGATCAGTTCTCCAACTAACAATAAAATAATCCAAAGTGTCTGAATAATTCTGTATTCCAGAGGGAAACTTTCAAATATTTCTATCACGTTTAAAATTTCTGAAGAGGGTTTGGGACTCGTTTGACTAAATATAAAACTAAGTGGAAACTGCTTATTGGAGCATCGCCAACATCCTTTCGAATGCATGTGAAATTGGAAATAACTCATAAATACTTCAATTTTAGGCAATTCTAATTTTCAGAAACAAACCTCTGTCTGTAAGTGTATTTTAAAAACAGATGCTCTGGACAAAAGATAAAACATTTCCGTTACTTTCTGGTATACGAACAAGCACAAATCTATCAGAATATTAATACTGAAAAATACAGAGCCATCAAAATTTGTGTTCACTTGCACATCTTGCCTAAAGAACTCAGAAATATCAGGTTTTAATTGCAGCAAATTGGCATCGGTACCGAAAAACCGCAGCACAGATTTAATGAGCAATCCTAATTAGTAGTATTCGAAATCGATAATAAAAATTCAATGACCCTCAACTTAATCCCGGAACGATTCCATATCTTTGATGTTTTTGCTTTCAATTGCAGGCAATTTGAAATATCCAGTTATCACAGTGGAATATTCCATTCCCAGCGGAATTACTTCAGACCGTTTAAATATGATGAAAAATTGAATAAATTTTTGAGATTTGGAAAGAAAAAATTTCTATATTCGGTTCCTGCGAAAACTAGGCGGATCATTTTATTTGTACATCTTCGGTAAATTTTAAAAGAAATCGATACTCATGAATTTTCATGCGCATTTTAAAAAAAAAAAGTTGATTTGAGGACTTTTAATTAGAGATTTACGTACTAAAAGTGGTAATAAAGTAACAAACTAGTTTGCATAAGAAACATATAAAATAAACCCAAACGCATCGTGATTTTAACTCCATCATGGTTTTTAATTTTCTAGATAAAGTATCTCTCAGAAGAAAATATAGAGTTTGAATTTCAGGAATTATTTAAACACAATTTATATGACATGTACACAAAACATAACCAAGCAGATTTAACATTGTTTTTTTACTTTACGTATAATGATCTCGTTTAAAATAATAATAATGATTTCTAAACAATGAATAATTCAACTCTTTCAAGAAAGCTGGGTCTAGAAATCAAAAATAAACGAAAACAACTAAAAGATTCAAATGAACAATTATCAGAATATGTATACACATGAACAAAAAGAGAAAATTTCCCCAACTTTTACCATTTTATACTTATGCCAGCATATAAAAAGACATTGTATACATGTATTTACATATATATATATATGTACATATATATGTAATGAGACGGATTTATCAATGGGTGATCACACACTATGCCTCCCTCGTATAGCTTAAAAGCATTAAACACCCTACCGGACGTTTGTTTAGATGGTCTCTTAAACTTTCCATGTTTAATTTTGATATAATTTATAAAAAAAGGTTCCACAAATGTAGAGGCTGACATGCTTTCACGAAACCCTATAGCTCAGAGGTGGGCAAAAGCAGGTCCGTTGAAAACTCCTGCATGTAATTTTTTTTAATCTCTTTTATGTGATTTTGTTGAAGTCAACAGTATTTGATTAAATAATTTACTATAAGAAAATTTCCACTCAAAAGAGTTGAGTGTTTTCTACGGTGCTTTGAATACAGAACATTTCAAACATTTTTTGAACTATGTTCAAAAATACCTAGTTTTATTTGGTTCAACATATATTTGTGAAAGAACTTTTTCATTAAGGATTTACACGAAAAATAAATATCGATCAAATTACTGACGAAAATCTACACACGGTATTAAGGATTGCTACTAGTGATTTGGATCCAAATTTTGAAGAAATAATATCAAATGAACATTCCAGATTTCACGTTTCGCATTAATTAAAACTATTCTATTTTAACGTATGATGTTTGTCTTTTCTTTTTGTAATTATATTTACCATTATATTTACAAAATATAATATAAATATAAAAATGTAATAACTATGATCAAAATAAAATAATTTGTATCTATAAGATATAAATAAATATCAAAATAAAATCTTTCATTAACTGATCTATTTAATGACCCTTAATTTAATATAATGGACCATATTTCTGTAAAAGTTACGTGACATATTTTACTGGGCACAAATTGTTCGCATATACACCTAAGTAAGACAATTTATTATTACTATTATCTTTTATTAACTGTCAAGTTTCTCTGTCTAAATCCTTTAAAATGATACTTATAGTGTTTTTGTCAAAAAAATTTCTTGGTGAGGGAAAAAACTCCACCCAAAACATCCGCGTATGCACAGCGTACGCAGTATAGTCCTCCGGCCCGGGAGACATTTTGAAAATTTCATTTTGGTCCGCGCTTAAAAGAATTTGACCACCCCTGCTATAGCTCATCATTTATCACTAAAATCTCATTACACACACACACACACACACACACACACACACACACACACATATATATATATATATATATATATATATATATATATATATATATATATATATATATATATATATATGTGTGTGTGTGTGTGTGTTTGAGAGAGAGAGAAAATTGTGAGTATTTAAAGAAAAAGGAATATTATATATGTAGTGGTGTATACAATCACAAAGAGTTTCTTTATAATATTCCTCGAGTAGTAAAACATTCTCTCCAAAAAAAAACACCTTATAACTTAACGCTAAATATACCATAATCAGTCAAATGACCGGCAATGTATATGTAAAAAATGCGAGGGTAATGAATTACAATAGAAATAAAAGAAATACGTATGTATTAAGTGAATAAAATAAATAAAAGAAAAAGAAAATAATAGAAGAAAGAGATATGTATTAAGTACTGTTTGTTTAGTGTTAATCAAATATGTGAGCACAGTTAGATATATTGCAAAATAGAGTTGCGTATATATTACACGGAGAAAAAAAAATGCTGGAGTAGGTAATACATGAAATCAAACGACGAAATGTAGGACCTGCAAATATTTGCCATAATCTTGTAAATAATTTCTGAAGTTCAAAACATCTGTGACAGTTATGATCACGCTAAAGTCTTTCAGACAATAAATGAAAAACTGATATTAGCAGAAAATTTTTTTTTGATACATTTTAGAACTCAAACGATATGATCGCTTGTAAGACTTTCTTGTACTTGAGAGAGAACTGATATAATAAACTAAATACACTCTGATAGTAACTCAGGGTATTTTTGTAAATTATCTCGATTAAATATGGAGAGTAGAAAATAGAAGAAATTAAAACTTAAAAAATTTTCTATTATTAATGTTTTCAAATTTTACAAATCATTGCATATTAACACTTAGAATCAGCATATTTCAAGTTCCTAGTAGTTTTAAAACAATCTTTACCTTTTTCAATTACATGAGTATAATTAATTAACTATATATATATTTAAAATTAATATTAAACCATATCAGGATGATTTTTAAAATAATTTAATCTTTAGTAATGGTTATCTTGTTAACTATCTTGTATATTTTACAGTTTAACTTCAGATGAGTAAACTTTACAAAACGATATATAATAAAATTTGTTTTTTATAGCAACCAATGGAAAGGTAGTAAGAATAATAATTACAATTTTGGTGTTTTTCTTTAAAATTTATAAATTATATCCAGAAAATAAAAACTCCATATTTGGAAGTTTATTCAAACGTACCAACAATATCAGATAAAAAAAAAATGCTGATGAGTAAATTTTACAAAAAGATATATAATAACATTTGATTTTTAGCAACCATTCAAAGATAGTATGAAAAATAATTACAATTTTAGTGTTTTTCTCACCACTTCAAAATTTATAAATTATATCCATGAAACAAAAACATCATACGTTCGATTTTGAAGTTTATTCTAAGGTATCAACAACAATATAAGCTTAAAAAGATTAATGGGTTACTTTTGGATTTATCATTAATCTGAAAGAGTGAAATGTTAGGTTAAACTGCATGTGTCCCATGAATTGTCCATCCAGTGTATTTCATCTACCCCCCAAGCATTGTTATAGAGTACGAGTCGTATTTAAGAATAGAAGGATGAGTGCAATTTCCTAGAGTCTCCTTGAAGGAAAGTGCAATGTAGGGGATTTCAAAAGCACATTTGCTATTGTACTCCTAATGTCAATTCATCATATCACGCTTGGATTATTATAAATAGATTTTCACACATGCTATTCCTTTGGATTAACATATTTCTCAGGTGTCTCATAGTCTGCTACGTGAAAAACCGGTAAAAGAAAATTCCATTATAGAGCAGGGAAAGGGTTAGAAAAACTAGAAAAATGGATTCCATTAATTCCAAGATTTCATTTTATTTCTCACCTTCAAAAAATATATTCACTCTGGAATAATGTATAAACTTTCTAAAAATAGGTTTTGCATTTTAGCCAGTTTAGGATAATGGTGTTTTTAAAACCACCTGTTTTCATTATATTTCAATTGCTATGTACAAATCTAACCCTACATTTACAAGCTCCTGCGTGCATCATCTCCTTAAAGCCATTTATGTGAAATATTTATTTATGATGGGACAAAAAGCTGTTTCTCATAGTATAAGATTGAAGTTTAAAAATAGGAAATTTTTATGTACACATACCTGAAACATCTTTTTCTCTGATTAGTCAATTTAAATATAAAATTCCTTAAATTATATTTGTTAATCCATATGATTTTGATTAAAAAAAAACTTTGTAAATTAACATTATCCAGGGTTCCCGCTCTTTTTCTAGAACAAAAATTAAGGACTTTCTAAGGACCAGAGTAACTTTTTGTAAGGACCTACTTGAGATACACAACATAACGGCATAAACTCTACCTCCTGAGAAACATATTTTAATGGTTATGAACCAGACAAGGCATGTTCAATAAATTCCCTACAATATTTCAGAATTAAGTTTTTAAAAATGCCTAAAAATTAATATAAGATAAATCTATTTGACAAAACCTAATTTTGAAAAATGTACATCTAAGGTTTTTTGGGTGATAAACTAAAAGTAAATTGTGAATAAAAACAATATTATAACAGTACTTTCTGAGTGTTTAAAAATTATACATACATACATACATATATATATATATATATATATATATATATATATATATATATATATATATATATATACTAGCTGATTATACCCGACGTTGCCTGGGAAAGAAGAAAGTTTTAGACTTTTCTATTACATTCAATGCAAGGAAAATTAAACTTCCATAAGTAACTGAAATATCTACAACCCCCATCCTCCATGCTTCGTTTAATTAAAATCTGCATGACTGTTAGCTATTAGGAAAGGGCAGCTGACTTTATACTTTAAACCTTTTAAATATACAAAAGATTATATATTTGTCATATAAGAAAACTGATAGGAAATCACATGACGACTGTGGATCTCGTCGATGAAGAAATTGATCACGTTCTTTAAGGAGTTTTTTAGGACCTTTGACAAAAATTAAGTAGTTTTAAGGTTCTTTTTAAAAATGAAAGCTAAAATTAAGGAGTTCTTAAGGACTTTTAAGGACTGTGGGAACCCTGTCATCGGACATTCTATGATGTTCGTTTGATAATTAAAATAATAGATAAAATTAAAACGAAAGATTTAATCTTCAACTTGTTCTTAAATGTTTAGAAGCATTATATATAATTTCTTTGAATGTTTTTTGCATGTTATCCTGTGTTGAAAAGTGTGCTGGATTAATTTTTTATAAATACCACTTTAAATGTAAATAGGATGGAGAAGCTAATGCTTTTCAGTCCCAAATAATATTTAATATAATTTCTTTAAACGAAATTTCCTTTAACTATTCTTTAAACCAATCACCAGAAATATTTATAACTTCAAAAATAGCTAGTTTTGTAAGAAAGAAAGAAATTAAACTGATATGTTTATGTCATTAATTAAAAATTTCTTCACTCTTTTAGTATGACTATTTCCCTACGAGATAAACTGATCAAGAATCACAATGGCTTAAGTTAAATAAGTCTATATAGAATTAGAATCTCACAAATATTTTACCTTATTTTCACTCCTAAAATTTTCAAACCCACATAATGTATATTAGTGTTCCCCTGGAACCTTAATATCAAATACCTTGCCATGAAGCCCAAGTGAAATAACCCTATACAACTGTATAATATCAAAATCAAAGTTGGAAAAAAATCATGATTTTTTTTTAAAAATCAAAAAATCAGATTTATTTGATTGAAATCAGATTTTTTTTTTAAATTTAAATCGGATTTCTTTGATTTTTTCTGAATACTAATTTTAATTGTTATTTTTATGTTTTTTGCAATATACATAGAATAGTTATAAGGAGTAACATCTTATCTATATGGTATATTCTACACACTGATTACCTAAAATTAATATAAATTTTAATCTAAATACATTGTATTATTTTCTAATTGCATAGTGCAAAGTAAATAAGATGTAAATTTAAATAAGAAAATGAACAATACCAAATGAAGAAAACTGTCTTTCCCTTCCAGCAAATGAAGCCACGACTGTTGTTATTTGGTAGACAAACTGGATTTCAAGTTCTGTGATACTCTCTTCACCTTCCATTACATAAAATGAATTCCACCAGTCATAATAAATCTTTGTACTACCCCTACTACATACTTTCTGATAACAACCCCTAAATTCTTGGAAATCATATACTATCTATTACACTTATTTACTTATTGGTATTACTGTGCTGACTGATTTCCTATTCTCCTGTCTTAGGAATATCGGTTTTAAAAGAAGTGAGAAAAAATGATTTCAATCAATGATTTAAAAAAAATCAACTGATTTAAATCATGTCAACCCTGATCAAAATTACAGTTTTGAATTTGATATTTTTAATAGCTATGTAAATGTGAAATGAAAAATTCAATTGCATGTTTAATGTAATATCTGTTAAAATTATCACCTTTATTTAAAAAAAAAAACTTTATTGGACCCCCAAAAGTTTCCTCAAGCCCACACAAATTACTTTTAAAGTTCCACGCAAGTAACCCGGAGGGGGGAGGGTCTGTAAAAACTACTAAACTTTAAAATTTCACACATATGGAATTCAGTAGTGAAGGAAAGAAGCTGAATGAATGTATAAAACAAAATATCTACAGAAAAAATGCCACTTGAATCAAAAAAATTTTTCTGCTACATTTGTACATCGTCCCTAAGAGAATCCACATTAAACCGTTAACAAAATATCTACAGAAAAAAATTACACTTATATTAAAAGGAATTTTTTGTTTCATTTGTACATCTATTGTCTGTAAGAGAATCCACATCAAACTTTTTAAACTCACGACCAGAGGATGGGGCAAAATTAGAAAATATGTAACTCCTAATTTTTAAATGAACCAACTGCCAAAATTACAATGGAAAGAGAGAAAAAAATATATGCCTTAATTTACATTCAAATTCAAGCACGCAAGAATCTGCATAACTAAGGCTTAATAAAACACAAATGTGAAGATTATTTACTCACATCGCTATTACTTCACCATAGGCAACCAGTGAAACACATATAACGATGAACCGTACAATTTATCGACTACATGTTTTTGCACCTAATTCGCTTCTTTTATATTTTTTTTTATCCTTCGGAGGCTCATTTATTGATTTTGCTTAGATAGTTGTCGTAATGATCACTTCTACACAACATAAACAAAACAAAATATAATTAAACTAGCATGGAAACAAGGAGAAAAGAAATTCGATAAAATGTTTTTTTAGGTCTGATATGAAGGGATAATTTCTGTTGTCAGGAGCTCTGCGGTTGGCGTTTAGGGTCATTTAATACCCATATTTATGTTTCACGAAGCTAGCAGCGAGATAAAATTCGTGCACGCAGAAAACAAATACTGGTAAAAATATGTGGAAGCCAGTTTATTTAGGTTTGAAATTTAAAAATTACATAACACGGAGATACTTTATTGCTTTTTGCCTTTTCCATAAAGGAATGTCTGTGTTCATTTCATAGGGGCTGAGTAACAAATTAATTCTATCATGATGAATACATTTTTCTATATAAGAAATTTAAAATGTTGTGTATCCTTCAACACAGTATTATCATTTTGGTACTTTTGGTAAATTGGCGGTGCCATTCTAACCCAATACCCCAGCCTTTTGGAATTGCAATTTTCCTGGCTCTCAAATCAACTTGACTGGTAAAATAAATATTTGAAGCTTGTGATTTAACTGGATAATGACTATATTTTAAATATATTGACCACAGATAATGATTAATTTAATAATTTAAATAATGTGAAATTTTTAACCAGTTTGTCAAAAAAAAAATTATACATATGACCCTTACATTGTGTTGTTTCGTCTTAATAAAGTTAGCTTTTACTCATATAGGTTATATGAGTTTTATATTTTTATTTGTTTACTGGTAAATATGACTTTTTCTAGTTCTGAAACTTTACCAACACTTCCACCGGACACCCCACACTGCTTCACCTCTAGTCTATTATTTTCTGACATAAAGGACGCGTTATTCTCAGTAACCTATGGACACCAAATATAGGGCACTGTAATAAGCTCGGATCTACTCTAAGAAAATGAGTCTAAGCTGCATTTGAACATTTATAATTTCATTATAAATTCTGTTTTCTTATGAGAGTGTGAATACTTCCTTTTCCCCCAAGTCAAGATGCTATATTTCCCATTTCACCTACATAAGGGAACAATATAACAATGCTGTATAATCATATCAATAGATCTGAAATTCTGTAAACTGATTTCCAGCTTGCAAGCAAATCCCAAACAAGTTACGATTGCTAAGTTATTTGCAAGACATTTAATAGTAGGGAATTTACATATACTTTATTTAACCCGTTGGGGCTGTCAACTAATGTTTAGTGTTTCATTCATAGAGGTTGTTTAAATTTTATTAAAACTACCTCAAGTAGTACTCCGTATGATAAACGCAGTCTACTTGAAATAGCATAAACTTAAGTCGCATGATGTATAATTCAGGAAGTTGAAGACGATATTTCCACTTTCTCATTTGGATAAACTACGGTAAAGTTAGAAAAAGATTTGTCACTGACATATCTGTGGAGTAGAATATAAATTTTGCTTCTGTTTTCCTTTAAAATTATAAAGATCGCATCTCTATTCTCTTCTTATGACGCAAACTCTATGAAGAATAGTCAAAATATTGGTATAATAGAGAATTTCCTTCTACGTCTGTAAAATTAAAACCTTGTACCAAGCAAAATGATAACTAATAATAAGCTGTTAATTGCATATTTTTTTCTTAATCAGTAACCTGCAAATAATTTCTATGCCAAAAAGTGCTAATTATTAATTATGAAACTTGATTAAGTTCTATATTCCTAACTTTCAGTGACTTGAAACCATGCTTCATTTTTATATTAATATGGTAGTCAACAAGCATACACACAAATACATTTATTTTTAATTTTTAAATTTTGTTTTATTTTTTTGAGTAATGTGTGTGATCTGAAAGGCTTACTTAATATTATGATGTAACACAGTTATTACCTTTAACCTTTGAAATCGAGTACTCTAATTACATTTTTGTATTATATACATATGTACCGAGTGTGCTTTAAAGAAAGAATTATTCACGCGTCTTTAGTAAAAAAAGTACATATTAAAGTTATGGAATAATGAATAGGGAATTAATATTACTCGTTTGGTTATAACAAAGCAGTGAAAGTAATAGTTAATATGTTGAAATCATAATTATTTATAAGCAATACATATAAGCAAATATACGAAAAGGAAAATTACTAAGAAATAAAATCAGACAACACATTAACTGAACTTAACATCGTTTTTTAATAAAACACACTAGATATACCGATAAACAGAGATACGAATTTAATTTATTTCGAAAAACGAGGCCACGAAGCTAAAGGCATTATTTAATTAGTTCAAATTTATTGATATCCTTCATGCACTGACTTTGATGAACTATTCTATTCACATTGAAACTAAGCCGATGATAAATAAATAGAACCTGCTTCTAATCAGAAAAAAGAATAATTCAGTTTTATAAATAAAATCTCAGCTTTATTTCCTTGTTTTATATATTATATAGATAGATTACAATCCTGTAATTTTATACACATTCATACATACATTTCTGCACACGAATTATATTACAAACTACTAATATATAAATAAAAATAATTTAATTTTATTGCTTTAACCCTAAAACGTTATCCTTAAGTCTCAGAGCTGTTTTATAATTAAAATAACAGCTTAATATAACTTTAATGTTTAATAAATCATTTTTAAATAAAAGTTACTTGCTTTTCCTTACTTAAAAACAATTTATTTATACAGTTATCTTGCGGTCATAACAATAGTTAAAGCGTTTAGATAGTGTTCTAGAGTTAATTTCAACATTTCAAATCAACAAATGTTACCGCTTGGAATGTAAAATTTGTATAAATGATGAACATATTCTGTCCTTTTGTGTATCAGACACAATATTACATTGAAAAAAAAACTGGAAAAATGGTTAAAACAATTTTAATTTCTTTAATTTTAACTGATCTACTGGAAATTACTGATATCGTGCATTCTAACACTGTGATATAGTACATTACATACGTAGACATAATTAATCAATGTTTACCAATGTCTGTGGTAAACATTGATTGATTAGTTTGGAGCACTACAGTATCCTTTTTTCTTACACAAGGGATAATGAGACCAAGAACTACTGCTTGCAGCCAATTTCTACATGCTACATGTGGGATTCTAACGAACTCTGGTAAAGCTCTGGCTAAGCAAAGCATTGCCCATTCAGCCATTGTCTAGCTGCATCGAAACCTTTTATATACTAAGATTTAGATATCAATGATTTTCATAGTTAAAAGTAGTTTATATGACATAAAACACCAAATGGTTTTATAAAATTTGTGTGTACTGTAAGACACATGTGAAATTACATTTGGATGAATTATAGTTACATATCCACAAATTTAAGCTGCATTTTCAGAAAATTGAAACTAGTCTCTTACTAATAGTTACTTGCCTAAATACCGCTAGTATTCATAACAAGAGATGAATCTCGCCAACTCCATATCAAGCTAACTCAAACAAGCGAAATAGCATGAATTGTAAAGTTTTCTATTAATCAGTAAAAAACAAAGAAATAAAAGTTGTGCTGACTCTTTTGGGATTCATTTCAAACTAAATATTGGGTCTCTTGAAAATATATACAGTGGGAACAATGCTTTTATTACAAATTACCCCCCCCCCAAGAGGCACTGACATCAAGACTTAAAATGCCAAAAATAATTGGAAGCAATGGAATTAAATGCTCTTATTTTGTCAAAAGAAAAGCAACAAATTCAAAGAAAATTTCGAAAAAAAAAAAATTTAAAACTTCCAGTAACCCTAACACCAATATTAAAATGTTTTGTTACACCTATTAAATGTAAAATTTAGTACAAAAATATGAAATAGTGCAGCGATACAGGTAAAGAAAGAGTCAGTCAACTCGCTGTGTCCAGTAGCTTTACATTGTTCTTTGTCGCTAATTTTAGAGATGAATTAATTTTGTGTCCAAACTGGAAAATGCCTTACACAACCCTTCTGTGAAATTACATCAAAGGGAAGACCCAGTTACCTCTAGACAGAATTATTATTGTCCCCTCAAAATTACCCCTAATATACATTTATGTAACCCAAGAGCTCACCCAAACAATGGTATAGGAAGCATTAGTTACGTTTGCGTGCACGTTGAGACTTATAGAAACGCATCGGGTTTATTCCCAACTGAATCCCCTACCTTAAAAAATAACTAAAAAAATCCAAAGACGATTTTATTTAAAATAAATGCTAAAATATTTTCAGGGTTGAAAGATCTAATCTTTCAGAATGAATTTTGTCATCGTCCGTTTAGAAAAATTCAGAAATCCATGCACATGCATTAGGGTTATAATAATCCCATATGTTTCAAATTTTTTAAGATTTAAAAACTTGTTCATTCCTTATACCATTCTTCTTATACCGTAAAAACCACTTCTGTTTTGTAATACAGTTGAGTTTCTATATTTTGTTAAATTCTTCGATTATCTTGTTTGTTTATAATCATTTTGATCTCAAATGTTTCCTCATAGCCACATTTCTGTACTGACCAACTTATTTGTCCTTTTTAATGTAGCTGAAAGATAAACGAATGGGCAGGGTGCTGCTCTTCGGCACCATAGTTCATGGGTTTGAATACCACTGCTGGCCATGGATACTAGTAGCCGTATGGAACAAGTTTTCATTACCCCATTGGTCCAAGGTAAGTTCCAGTCTCATTACCATTCGTGTAGCAAAACAGTAGATTGTAGCCTCTAAACGAAACTCTTTTAATGTAGCTGATTGCCAGCTACATTAAAAGAGCAAACAGCTATAAGTTATGCTAACATATTTCTGTTTTTGTGCATTGATATACATGCATACACAGATATACACACACAAACACACATGCAGATTATTTAATTAACAGATGTAAAAATCCCTTGTGATCGAAAATTCATACATTTTTCGAAATCATTTATACAATTGTACAATCATATGTAAATTTCTACATTGCAAGGTAAAATTGAACAAGTCGGCAGCCATGGAAAAGTAAGGTTTAAAAAAGAAGTATATAAATTGACGTGTGTATGCTCAGTAGCTCATTCTTAACTTTCCTCCCTTCGGGAGAGCATTATTCCTTTCACCTGGTGAAAATTGCTTATCCCTGTGCTTCTCCCCCTCCCCCCATGACGAAAAGTTCCAAGCTGTCAAGAGGGGAAGGGGGTCGAATAATCTGAGAGGGAGAACATTTTCAAAAGTGAATTTCTCATAAAGTAAAGCACATTCCACAAGGTCAACAATTTCTCTAACTATAATAAGACAAATCTTGTTAGGTACCTATCTTAAAAATTTAATACTTAAGAATTTTTTCATTGGACAGACAGAGTACAGTCATAACTACGTTTTGAAAGGAGGGGACATTTCTAGGAAGCTGCACAAAAGGTTTACGCACCCCATTCTACTTCAATAATAGGATGTATTGCATACACCCATGCAAACATGTCTATTCCTCTCACAAAAGGCACAATACTTGGGGCTATTGGATTTTTCACGAAAAGACATCTACTCTACTGCTTACGATGTCTTCATTTAGTGTAACCAGGAAGATTTTTAGCTCGAAAATGTTTTAAGGATATAAGATAGATAGCATCTACATGTCCCACCAGAAAATTTAAAATAACAGTCAATATTTTCAATAATTTAAAATTATTATATTTTAAATTATTGAAAAATTATTCTTTGTAAGCCATCATATAAAGTTATGCTGGTTTTGTTGTTATATGTCTTAAGCAAACGTGTCAAAAATCTGCCTAGATTCCGTAGTAAAAACAGTTAAAGAATTAATATTAGTTGCCGATCCACCCATTATGATTATTAAAATTAACCAGTTTTGTGATTTTTTATATATAAAATATCTGTATAATATTTTTACATTAATTCATTACACATTTAAAAAGACAGGTACTACATAAACTAAAATAAAATAATTGCCCACGAAAAAAAAAATACATTTCAATTAGCATTGACATTTTGATAAAATATTTCTTGCCATCCGGGATATAAAGATTTTCCGTTGATGTCAACTTCACAATTATCGCACATATCTATTTGTCTACATTTATAGATTTTAGTCATTCCACACAACAAAAGTATTTTAGTCCAAATCATCCCTTCCAATAAATATATAGAATTTTCAAATATAAGGAATTTTGAATGTTTAAAAATGATTATGAGAAAACGTGGTAATGTCCTGCTTAGATTTCATTCTTTATTCTCTTGTTGGGTTTAAACTGGATAACATTACTCAGAATTATTTCTTTCATTCGAATAACTGAAGGTACAGCAGAAAAGGTTTTAAAGACCCAAATATACAAGCATAATTTTGTAAATTAAAAAACAACTCAATACCTAATTCAATAGTTCTGCAGCATAAAATTTAACTCCGTCATTACACTTGAGTGAGATAATGGCATAAGCGGTTAATCCCTTAATAAGTAAATATAATATACAAAAGGAAAATAATCTAAGAATATATCTAATGATTTCATTCTTTCTCAATAGGTTGCAATTTTATGACGACCTATGAAATTGAGGGTAATTTCTTGATAATATTACATATGAAACTTACGTAAAAGCTTGAGAAGAAAATATTTGTGTCATAAGTCATGTGTCATAAGTCGACCTATCAAAAAACATAAAAATTTTCTAGGCAAAAAAAATTAAGAATGTTTTTTTTTTTTTGGTAATAAACCTGACATATTACAACTGTAACATGTCGTTTGAGTAATTTTAGATATGAAGTAAATTCAATATGCTTTAAGAGGAAAAATTATCTTAAGAGATTTTAATAATAACAATGTTAGAATTATGGCTGATAACTAAAACTAACTGTTGGAAATATATTCACAACTTAGTATGAACTAGACTTTTAATCTAGAAATTTCAGATAAATAATTGGCTTATCCCAAAGTTTGCCAGAGTAAAAAAAAAAAAAAAAAAAAAAACTATCTCGCAAAAAAATTTTAAATGAAAATTTTTGCCTCAGTCAAAAATTATTAGCATCTGAAAATTGGGTATGAATCATTATGGAATAAATTCATTCTATGTTAATTTACTCTATTTGGAAATGCCATTTTCCTGGAATAAGCAAGCATTTCAAGCAAATACATAAAAACGACTGTAAAAATTTGACACATTATACTCATATACCTCATGAATTAAAATTTGATTTATAAGAATTACCATTCCCCAAAACCTACTTTTCTCTTAACGTTATTAAACCAGTTATAGCTTACAAATGACAGAAAAATATTTTCTTCGTTTATGATATTTGAAAGAAATTTTGTGACGCTATTACACATGCACAAACTTGTTATCCCATTATACTGCTATTGAAAGAAAATCTTATATTTCTTTTAGTCATACTGATACCAAACTTTCACTAAAAACTTGATTAAAAGGTTTATGTTACTATTCAATGTTGAAGAATGATAAGTAATACATTTTTCTCTAAATGAAATACATTTTTTTATTCTATTATTAAATTATTCAATACATATTCAAGATTGCTTTTAAAATTAAACATGTTTAGAAATTTCTATGAAGCTAAGAGTGCAGTGTAATGAAAAATCATACAAAATAAAGAATAAAAATTTAACTTTTACACAGCTTTTTTTATTTTTGATAGTCATTTCCCTTTTTTTTTCACTGTGCCAGCAAGATATAACCCTGGTATCAGATAACTTTTTTTCATTCTAAACTACTTTTACGAAATGAATATACCTACTATAAAAGTTATCCGATCTTGTATAATTTTTAGCAATATAAATATAGGGGATCAATTTTTCATGTTGATTAATTATTTTGGAGAAAATATAAATAGAATTGTTTATTCATACAATAAATAAATGAAGTATTGTATGTCAGATACTAACTCTGCAAACTTCAACGTTTTATGATGGGAGAAACACTAAATTTATCTAAAATAGCAACAGAATTCGAAGGATTTCAATTTAATTGCTGTATTTTTCTTGGTGCAGAGCACACTAAGTACACAAGTAGTACAGATGTAGTACTTGTGAAATCGTAAAGACATTTCTAAATCATTTTTCTTTCTTTATAATTGAGATTTTATGGGCAGAAATGATGGACATATTCATTAGACAGAGAACTAAAATTTATTTATTGTTTCATCAAAAGTAAGCTTAAAAGTTGCCCGATTGCAGAATGCAAAAAAGTCTCCATTAGTTTGACCATCATGTGACATTAACAAGAAAGTTACGTTTAAGTTGGACAGTTCATTACAGTCATTTTGAAAAGGAGTTATGGCAATCCAGTAAATCTTTTATACCTGAGGGCAAAAATATTATGAATAATCCTCTAGTTGAATCCCAAAGTATCGCTCTTGCATCTCTTCACGTCAAGTTAATGAAAAGTTTTGGGGAATTTATACATTAAAAATGTTGAAGATTTTTAGTAGTTGAGAAAGTGCTCAATATTAGCAAAGCAAAAATTAACGGAAACATTTTTTAGAACCACGAATTATACATTTCAGATAAAAACCTTTGAAGGAAAACCGAATAACAGAAAAAAAAAGAGCAGAAATTTTTCAAAATGTAGTAAAAAAGTTTCAGTAATTATAAGGATATGTTAGACAACATTAAAGAATTTGAATAATTAACTGTAAAATATCTCCAAAGATACAGATCTTTTACTTCACTCACATATGAATTTCTTTGTGTAAAACATGGTCAACGTAAATATGTCCCGTCTGGGCATTTCAATCATGGACAAAAGATATCAAAGATAGATGAGTATAAGTGGGTTTCCTTATTAATGCTGTACTTGGAAAAGGAGCTTTCTTGGACCAAAGTATGCCAATATATGTTAAATTTAGACTCTTTATTTACTATAAGGCAATGTTCTTAGGTTTAAATGCTGCTAATGTAAAATATTAATACAAAATTCCCACGTAAAATGATTTTTAATGTTTCAATTTAATGTGGAAAATAGGATAAAAACCAACCAATACAAACATGGCCTGAATTTTTTTTGTGTCTGAATTAATATAAGGGATTAAAACAATACAATTAAAGCTAATATCCATACATTTCCATTTTTTGAATAGGGAAAAGTCGAAACAAATCAAATCTAGTTCCAAGCTATTAATATTAGATAATGATCGGCGAAGATAAAAAAAAAACAAAAACTAACTTACACTAGTATGGCAAAAACTAATCAAATGCTTTTTCATATCGTCTAATTGCTATGAATTCATCGCATATATTAATCATAAATTCATTATAACAATCTGAACTTCTATTACAATATGTATAGCTTAATCTAAACTTTCACTAAACATAGTTCTATAGTTAATCTTTATTTTACAATTAATTAGTTTTATTGATTTATACCTACTACACTTCTTAATCGTATCATTAGCGAAATAAGATTATATTATTTATAATTGCAATGAACTCAAAATAGGTAGATTAAAGAATGCTTATCTTGTGCATAACTTGTTGGTTTAGAGCGCTACGATATAATATTTTTGTACACGAAGGCTAACGACACGAGGCCTCTTGGTTAAAGCCGACTTCAAAAATCCATGCCAGGAGTGGGATTCATCGCCATAAAATTCCGGTTTAGATGTATTTTGTGCATAGGAACTCCCAAAAATTTTAATGTTTGCAAAAAGTTGACGTTAGAATAACAATATAAAAGACTATTCTGCAATGCACATGTTACGATTCAGGATTAGGTATTTAGAAAATTCTGTATGGAGTTTGATGAAGATCTCGAAAGTAAAAGAAGCCCAAATAAAATGACTAAGTTAATTCTCAAAAGGTAACAAGTAAACAGGTTAATATAAGTAAAGAAGTATATAGGAAGAAAGGTGATGAATTAATGGGTAATGAATAAAATCCATTAACATTTCAGGAATGAAATGATATTGATAATGTGGTAGATTACAAAGTAAGAAAATCATAGAAGTAGAGTGAAAGTTGAAATGGTAAGCACGATTTCATAGAAAATTTCTATACTCTGCGCAAGTATTTTGAAAAAAAAAATTAGCTTGCATTAAATTGTGATTATACATGCCAATTAGTTTTAATGCACTAAAAACGCTTCAAATCCACTTATGTCCTTTCCTAACGAAACATTTAAAGCAGAAATCCCAATGCCCAATAATAGTCTTTGGACTATTTGAGACTTTAGTCCAAGATGTAAAAATAATGTCTGTAGATCAGATCATACAAATAAACTGTTTTTCCAATAATGGGAGGAAGGATAAATATTCAAACTTTATCATGATTCAGGATAATTTAGTAATTAGCATTGGATCTTTCTTCAATCTCAGGGATAATAAGGTCAGATTTTTGAAAGAGGTATTCTAAAAAATCCCACAGACTTTCTGTGGTGTATATGTCATATTAAAACATTTCTTGAAATATAAAATGATTTTATTAAACAATTGAGCATAAGGTAAATGAGGAATTCTTGACTTTTTTGTTTTGTTAGGTTACAACACTATGGCAACTTGAACTTGTTGAATATCAGAAAAATCGTTTAAAAACCTATCATTAAACACACTTCGACATCAAAACTTTGATGTTGACGTTATTTCACTACACTGTCATCATGCTGTATCACTTTCGGGGCCACAAATTGAAAACACTATTTTAAATTCTGTAAACAAAGCCAGAAGTTCATTCTTATTAAGAATAAAAATATCCTTGACGATGAGTAATATACAGACGAAGCACAAACAAAAATATTCTAATCCGTTCCATTAACACACCTCTGAATAATTCAGTATAAATTGGAGGCTGACACAAGTCCTACTTTCAGCCATAACAAACCCAAAATAATGACTCATGGAAGGTGGGGAAACCCCTCTCATAAAATCTTCATCAGAAACCACAAACAGATTAAAAATAAATAAAAGAGGCCGCTTCCTTTGGCATCGGGACTGACTGACACCGGTGCCACAATTTTTTTTTAAATATTGTGTGCAATTAAAAATAAACATGATTAACTTACCATTGGCGCATCCAATTCCGTCGTTGGATGAGTGTCCATCCTGAAGGCGGGGAGGGGGGCTCTGTTTTTGACACGAATTTTGGCCCCTGATTGAAAAACCACTCACCGAAAAAAAAATAATCTATGGTTGTATATAAACAAAAGCACGCCAATCAAAACAAACTGCCGCGCACACGTCGCAAGTTCGCCGCGGTCAGATTCGGGCACGGTACTGTCTGTACTTAGCAATGGTTACACACTCGACTGGCAAAGTGAATCTACCGCGTGCGTCGCGAGGTGCGGGGGCTATCCCAGAACTCCGCGCGCCGGCCGCGCAACCAATCCACGCTCCCCGCTCTTCACGGCGGATTAATTTTATTGGACCAAATGTTTCTGCGTCTTCGCGAATCGCCGATCTCCGCATTATAATATTTATTTTCGGATCTAACTCTTCTGGAGAAGAGAGAGAAGTTGACCAAGAGGAGGACGAAGAAAAAAAAAAGAATGAAAAAAAGAAAGTTTTTTATTCCGCGGATGAAAGTTCTTTTTCTTTCGCAGAGGCTGGAGACGAAAGAGTTAGTTCGAAAGTTTTCGGTGATCCACGCGCCACCTTGCGCTCATTTCGGGAGACTTTCAAACTTGAAAGAATAACCTGTGGTGCTAAAAATTCTCAAACTATAAAAAAAAGCTACAGAGAGGCTTAGTGGGGTTCTATTTATAATTTTTTTTAATGTTAAGATAAAAATGCCATTTTATAAAAATAAAGAGACTGATTTTTTTTTTCGTATAAATCTCTCTGGAGCTCAAGGGCTGTAAAAAATTGGCAAAATGGATTACAATTTCTTTTATTTTCGTCTTTTGGAGAAAGCGATAGCAAAGTCATAAAAAGTAGAACTGCCTGATTTCCACAAATTCTTTCTCTCGAAAAAGTTTTGTTGTTCAGATTAAAAAGGTAAAAAATAAAAATCATTGTCAAAATTATCGCCCTACCCGCTGAAATGCGTATTATATCACTTGTGTGTTATAGAACTTAATATTCTACAAAAAATTTTCAATAAACCTACTGGAACTAAAATTTAATGTGAACATAGTACTATAATATAAATAATTAGCTTTAATGAATTTTACTTTTACGTGATCTCGGGGATATTCGTGTGCAAGATTTTCCACAGAAATTGGAATTTTCCGGCTATGCTAAATCCGGAATTCAGGTACGTAGAAAATTTTAACTTTCTTTTAGTTGACATATTTCTGGATAGATAATGCTGCATGTTTTATGGCATCCAGAACAAATTACCAAAGTATAAGTATTGGTATAAAGTAATTAAAAAAAAGACAAACAACCAAAAATATCCAGTACTTTGAAGGATCTAAAGGAATAAAATCAGAATTCTACAATAAAAACTCATTTTGAAATCCTTAATTAAAGCTTTAAATGTTTTCTATGGACAATCAGAATTCTACAGTAAAAACTCATTCTGTAATCCTTAGTTAAAGCTTTATATATTTTCTATGGATAATCAGAATTCTACAGTAAAAACTCATTTTGAAATCTTTAATTAAAGCTTTAAATATTTTCTATGGACAATCAGAATTCTACAGTAAAAACTCATTCTGTAATCCTTAATTAAAGCTTTAAATATTTTCTATGGACAATCAGAATTCTACAATAAAAACTCAATCCTTAAAGCTTTAAATATTTTCTACGGATAATCAGAATTCTACAGTAAAAACTCATTTTTGAAATCCTTAATTAAAGCTTTAAATATTTTCTATGGACAATCAGAATTGTACAATAAAAACTCCTTCTGAAATCCTTAATTAAAACTTTAAATATTTTCTATGGACAATCAGAATTGTACAATAAAAACTCCTTTTGAAATCCTTAATTAAAACTTTAAATATTTTCTATGGACAATGTAATACAAAATAACTTTAATTCTATCATACATGGCAACTACTCCTTTTTTCCGCAGTTCCCGTGTAGAAATGAGAGTGATAACTCCTGAAACTCCTCAGATTGCTCCTGGAAAGTAACAAAACTTTTGAAAACTAAAAGATCTCAATTCAGCCATAACATACAAAGTCTCGGCGAAAATCCTGATGAAGTCCCTCTTTCCACACAGGAATGTTGCATGTGAGTGAGTTTTCACTATTGGACGAAAAAACCAAACTGAATTTCGGTCAAATCTGAGTAGATGAACTGTAGAATATATGATGATAGAAAAATGTAAATATTTTAATCAGGGTCAATGTTTGCTACAAGATTATTTATTTATTTATTTATTTATTTTGAAAATTAAACTGTTAAATCTAAAAAAACTACTTACTCATTCTTAAATGCAATAACTTATAATTTAATGCATTTAAGAATGAGTAAGAGAATGGCTGAGAGATTTACCCTTTATAATTTCCTACTGTGTGTTTATTTTTAATTTAATTTGCTCAATTTTAATTTAGAAACAAATAAAATATGTTTTGTATAATTTGTTTGGGTTATTTTGTTTTGTTTATTATGTATACGCGTTGCATACGCGTGTAATTTGTGTGTAGCATGTTAAAATTTGTGTGCACATTGTGTGAGGGCACATTTCGCAGCGGAATTGTAACGAGAGCGGGCGTTTTGCGAATAAATTTAGTTATTCAGTTAAATCTCAATAGATCGAAAATTATTTAATTTTTTAACCAACTTTTCGTATTTTATACTGAAATATATAAACAAATATATAAATAGAAATATATAAATAACAACCATAAGATTTTTGTAAACAAAAAAATATATATTTTTAGCGTATAAATTTATAATAGTATCGTAAATATGAAAAATCAAATAAAAATAGTAGTATATAGTTTTAATTTTTTTCGAATTATGTTATACTTTTACTTTTACTTTTACTTTTTATATGTTATATTTTTACTTTATAAAAAATGAAAAGAGCAATCATAAAACTGATAATGTAAAAACTAGTTTTTATTTGTCTAAATTTTTCCAGAATCTATGTAGTAGACAAGAACATTCGGCTTCGTTTTCCTGTATATACCGTTATTTTTGTACCCACAAACCAACCATGTTGTTACACTAACCCGTACTAATACGTGACCCGCGCTCAAATATCAATCGTCAGAAAACGTACTAGTACGTGTCCCGCATACAATGTGTTAAAACCCCGCTACTGCTCATGACAGATATGCCTGAATGTTGTCATGTATGTTTTATGAATTATATTTTAACAGATTAAAATATCACTGAAAATAGGTACCATAGATGCTGTACAAACTGTTAAATATTTTATACCAATTAAGTCTACAACATGCGAAAAGTATGATTGGGATGATCCCAAAACAACACCCATGAATAAAGATTTAATTATGAATATTGTGAGTAGCTATCAACAGGGGGACAAGCATAGAGAGCAACGGTGTTTTTTTTTCTGAATTTTATAGCTATGCAGCTCCTAATGCAGCTGCACTGTTGTTTCAGGAAAAACAGATGTAATTATTAAAAAAAGAATTATCTACTTTTGTCAAGCATGTTTCTAAAAACTATTTTTAGGAAAGGAAAGATAAGTTCCTTAAAATGCAATGAAGTGGAAAACCTAAAGAAATTAAGAATTATTTTAAATGAAACTTATATTTATTAAATTCATATACAATTTTATCTCATTTTAAGTACTAAAACTATACATTAAAAACACGCAACTGCATTCCTCTCTTTTAAATATATTTATATTACGCATCTAATTAAGATTATAACCAATAATTAATAATTTTTGAGTGATATTAAAAGTTTAGTTTTAAAGTTTGCTGCATTGTTTCTAGTCATAATATTACAAAAAATTTTCAAGTCTTGTAAACCCCCTGTGATTGTGTCTCTCCAGGGTCAGAAAATACACACACATACAGACATAATTTAATATTTTTCCCCCAAAAATAGGGGAGGCCTCAAACGGTGATATTCATAACACCTTCAAAGTCTACTCGTTTAACGTGTGTATATAGAGAAATATTTGTGTAACTCTCTTGTCTATGACAGTAAACCTGTATATAAAGGTATTTTCTTTGGTTCCACCGAAAGCTTTATTTACTTAATTTATTACTTAACTCAGTGCAAAATCTGTGTGCATATAGAGAAATATTTGTGTAACTCTCTTGTCTATAACGATAATCTATATATAACGGTATTTTCTTTGGTTCCTCCGAAACCTTTATTTACTTAACTAGTGCAAATTTTTTACTTAGATCAGTGCAAAATCCCTAACAGGTTAATAAATGCGTTATAGTTGTTTAATTTTTACATTCCTTAAATAAAACGAAATTAGATCTTTAAATACAATAATAGGTACATGCACACTACATACATAAACTTTCAATGAGCAAATGATCAAGTTGTCTATAACGGTATTTTCTTTAATCCCCCCGAAATCCTTATTATCTTAATTAAGAACTAAGCTCAGTACAAAATCTCCAAAATGTTAGTAAATGTGTTACAGTTATTTAACTTTTCAATTCTTTAAATAAAATGTAATTAGATCTTTAAGTGCAATAAAAGATACATCCACACTATGTACATAAACATTCGATGTGCAAATGATCAAACTGTTTATAAAGGTACTTTCTTTGGTCCAGCGGTATTCCTTATTTACTCAATACAAAATCTCCAGAAGTTTAGCAGCTGTGTATTGAATACATAACTCTTATACCATTGTAAATGAAGTTAACTCTAAATAAAATATCTTAATAAAATTCAAGATATTATATGCAGATTACGTACAAAAGTATTGAATGCGCACACTGTCCATACGGATATCTTTCTAGAACACTATACTATTGTTTTAGATTGGTTATACTATACTTAGTGAAAAAAAAATAATGTTAACAGTAGCATCATAATGATTTTTTGTTGTTTCCTAGAGAAATATTTCATTATGCCAATTTCAGGAAGCAGTTTTCTTAAAAGTAAATTTTATACCCTATTTCCCCCCTTTTTTTGTGACAAATTTCAGTATCACACTTATCATTCTTCTTAAAACTATTTCAGCTCGATTACGATTAGTCAGTTTAGAATCTTTAAATTATTGAAGACGATATAAAAACTATATTATACTAAGATATAAATATATATCAAATAAATTCATGTAACAACATGTATGCACACACTAAAATATAACTGTATATTTATATTTTACACATGACTATATAAAACGTACGATACAAAAAAGAGGGAGAGAGAACAGAAATTAGTTTTTACAGTATTAAAAAAATGTTTTAGATTCAAATGGTATTGTTGCCACCTATATACAATGGGATATCTAGTTTACATTTAAAAATAAATATATAATTTATTTGGCTTAGTCTAGGGCTCTACGGTCTAATTTTTTGTTACTCGAAAGATCAGGATACCGGGACCTACTGCTTAAAGCCTATTTCGAAAGGATTCAAGCATCCATGCCTGTAGTTGAATTCAAATTTATGACCTACGGTTCCAAATAGCAGCACACTAGCCATTCACCTATTATTTTAACGTTTAATTTAACTGCTGAAGTCATTTTAAAAAGAATTTTATCTTTCTGTATCAGAATATAAATATAAGGAAAAATCTGGAGATTAATATATAAAGTGTTTTAGAGTCCCAATGCAGTTTATTTCCCAAATAAAATTACAGTATAAGTAATTAAAATTGCATACTTTAAATATTTACTTTAAATTCAGTATAAATAATTTAAAATCCATTAATAAATTATTTATATATAAAATATGTAACATATTCAAGCATTAAGAAAGTAGCTCAATTGCTTAATTATTAAATAAATAAATAAATTTAAATATAATAACAATAAATAAACTAATGGAGTATAAGTTCTAGAATATGATTTTGGTTTAGGACACACAATTACACGAATCTGGTAAAGCCACAGAAAGACAGAGCTTAAATAAATTATTAGCAAATTCAATAAATAAAGTTTTATGTTTATTAAAGTTTATTCTATTTGTTCCTTTATCTCTACACCCACAATGCTTCTTAAGTAGTTAATGTTTATGTTTTATAGTGTAAGTAGATGAATGTGTGAATAACAGAAAATGTGTGAACATTTCCCCCGTTAAGCACTGATTATTGAATATCACAGTTTTTAGTCCGTATGGATACAGTAATCCAAACTGAAGTATATGCTGACTTTCCTACCAAAGGCGTCCTTTGAAATCTGGAACAGTATCTAATATATTATCAACAATGTTTTCCAACCCATGATTTTTGAAATTTTGAATTTCAAAAGGAAAGAAGTTTCGATTTTGAAGTTTGTCTTACTTGACTTCTGTGTAAATTAAGGACCGGAATCATCAAAGTCGTTTAATGACTAACCGTGATTAACCCATTGCTCCTATCAATGGTGAGATGCAATTCTCTATTTAAACAGAGATTAATCGTGGTTAGCCGTTTAACTATTTTGATAAGACAGGCTCATAATCATAGGTGAATTGGATTTTTTTTTTTTTTTGTCTTACATAAGTCATATTATATTCTAAGTATTTGATCAAGTATACATTGTAACATTTACACAATTAAATTAATTCAAAATTATTATTTAAAACTAACGGAACAATACAAGCAAATGCCAGCAATAGGTAAAAAAATACACAACGTACAACTCACCATTGAATACAAGAGACAGAAGTACTCAGCAAAGGCCAAAGCGATGTAATTAAGATCAGTAATTCAGTAATTCGATTTTTGTATAGAGTCAAGCCAAACACGGACTGAGCTTAAATAATCTTT
The DNA here is from genome assembly GCA_032207245.1 of Pardosa pseudoannulata. Lineage (NCBI taxonomy): Eukaryota > Metazoa > Arthropoda > Arachnida > Araneae > Lycosidae > Pardosa > Pardosa pseudoannulata. The sequence continues at coordinate 188,131,917 of CM063505.1, read as the reverse complement.
TTCTGCTAGACCTATTTGTCTAGCAGGAAAAAAAACATTTTAAATGATCGATTAAGAAACCTTTTGAAAAATTAGATACTATAACAAGTTTAAATAAACTCGTTAACATTCTTACGAAATTCAAAAACACTACTATTGAACCTTTTACAGCCCAAAAGGTAATTGTGAATTCTGTGATATATTTATGTATAGAGAGTGGTCATAAAGGAATTTTGCTAACTTCTTTCTGCCCATCTAGCGTCCGTTACAGTTAACCCATCGAGATAAGATTGCAACTATAGTTATTCGGAGGTATGCGCTCGAGGTTCTGTGAATGACAATACATTGGAGCTCACAGTTACAGTTATGGTTACAGAAACTTGAAAATGTCGTAGCGGACCTCTTGGAGTTAGTGAGAGTGGCACGAACCACGTGGACACAAAAAAACTCAAAGAATTTAGCCCTTACTTTTAAAGATGGAGAACAGACGGCCAAAAAGACAAGCAGGATATTTTGAGAAGTGATAGTCGCAAACTTGGGACTGAAAACCATCACTTGATAGTCATTGCAATGGAACTTTGGCCCAACCTGCGGAAACTTTGTGATTCGATTTGCTCAAAGAATACCCAGCTGAAATCTCGCATTAATTTCAAGGGTGGAAAAAAGTAAGAAAAACCGAAACTTAGACTTGTAAAAGATTAAACTAGTGATGTTAAAAAAAATTAAAATTAATTATTAAATAGTGGGCCACTCAAGGCAGTATAAAAGAAAGTCGAGCTGGGGCCTCCTCTGGGAGTGTGTTCCCTTTGACTTGGCTGCAGAAGTTAGCCCCATGGGTCGTAGCTTTTGGTTTACGCTGGCTATGTTGTTACTCATTGCAGACCTAGCTCTACAATTCCCTTTCCCGGCCTTGACCTGTGGTCGTCTTGGTGGGTGACCTACTGCCTGGCTCTGAGGTTGAGGAATCCTAACGGACGAATAGGTTGGAGTCCGAGGGAGAATTTCGACAAGCTCAAACTGAGCGAGGAGTAGGGGAGGTGACTGGAACATGCTGGTAGGAAACAAACCTATAAGAGGAAGTGTTACTTGACATGTAAAGTAAAATTAAAATATTATGATAGAAGACTTAGCTCTTGACGGTCGTGGCTCGTATATGGAAGGAAAGGGTAGAATGTCGCTTGTAGAGTATGGGTGTTGTGTGGCCCCCTGTCGAGGAGTTTTAAGTTTAAATAAAAATATTAAGTTAAGCTAGGAATTTTGGAATGATGCGCTGAGCCTAGTGGTCGATCAGGGGGAGGGGGGGGCTAGGCTAGGACAGTAACTGACAGAATCACCCAAGAAAATCATGCTTTTTAATGCCAAACAGCTTACAAACGACTTTGCCAAACAGAAAGCGATTATTTTTGTCCTGTAAACTGGTTTTTTAATAAAAAGATAGTGGAATAATTAATTTTGCCTATTCAACCAACCAAGCTATTCTACCTATTATCGGTCAAAATATTACGGCACTCAAGCTACTGCGCTCGGTATTCCACATGTTTCCCTACCGGTTTTACTGCGTCCAGATTTTGGAGCCGGGGGACCCACAACTACGTCTGGACTTCGGAAATGAATTTCTAATATGATGTTGATAACGACTAGCCACTTCGCATACAATGGACGGACGAGGCATATTTCACTTTAAATAGCAATATTAACAAAGAATTGCTTGCACTGGGCAGAGACGAATCCTCATGCTGCAGTGCCAGTACCATTATTTGATGTCAAAGTGACTGTGTAGTGCACCGTTATAGCCACACTTGTTCTCGAATCCTTCTTCTTTGGGGATCTATGATCATATGCTTTCACGCCATTATCCTTTTCCGCCTTAGCCTCCGCGAACCCCTGATCTGACGCCCTATTAATTTCTGGTTTTGGACATATCTCAAATCCAGAGTTTACCTGTGCAATCCGAAATTTTTGACGAATTTAAAGGATTCTATACGGCGTGAGATTGCAAACATCCTTCGTTCCACGTTGCATTCATAGGTATTGTCCACCGTCTCCCGCATGGAATGCACAATTGCTTGGGATGGCATCCATGTGGAAAATGTTTGAAATAAATAAAGGTTTTCTTTTGTTTGATATATATTGTCATCAGTGATCGGTGTTTTGTCTCAGTTATAAGCAGTATTCCCAAGTGCACCTTGAAGAACTCTTTGTTATGTATGCATAACACGTCCGTTACTGGACATATCGGTACCATTTCAACGTTAACTAGGGTTTTCGCATTTGCTGAACATTTTGCTATATAAAAAAAGAAGACGCTATTATTCGACATTTTCGAGTTTCTGTAACTATAACCGTAACCGTGAATACCACTGTGTTGCCATTCGCTGAGTGTCGAGCGCATACCGCCGAATAACTATATTTGCAATCTCATCTCGATCAGTTAACTGGAACGGAGATAATTCTTCGAATATGAAAATAGTTGTCATTTTCCCTTATGAAAACATTAGTGTTTCTTCCTGGTTTATTAATAAGTAATTATAGTTTAAATTTAATAGTGATATTTATTTTAATATCTGTAAACTATAACAACAAAATCATTTTTTTTCGTTTACATTAAATACAGATAATTTCTGAAAAAATAAAACACAAACATAAATGCGTACAACGAACGCTTTTTATAAAACACCTTTAAACTAAAATAATATTAAATGTTAAATAAAATAGAAAATCAAGAATTCAAAATACTCTCCAGTTTTAACGGAATAATACAAGAAAACATTCTGAAGAAAAAAATAACCATGGGTAGATGTTAATAGGACTGAATGACTGAATAAAACTTCTTATAATATTAAATTTTTGTCAAGTTCTTCAGTGTCGTTAAACCACATATAGTGACACCTGTCCTTTTCTATTTCGTGTGGTCAAACTAGTTGTACTGGTGTTTCACTCTTGTATGTACAATAATGTTATCAGATCAGTTGTCAAACCAGTTCTATAGCAACAGGAGAAAAAGAATTTTGTTGAAATGTCAGAACATGCGTACTATATAATTGATTCCTGTATTCTAGTCCATGAGTAAGATGAGGAAGATTTGATTTACAGTTTATAATCGGTGGAATATCAATTTATTTCCTCGTTGTAAGTTGAAGTATTTCATTAAATTTAAATCAAATAGTAAATATTTAGAGGTGTCTTTGAAGCTATCGAGAGCAATTGTTTCGTTAAAAATAAAGCTTAGATGCCATTGTTGTATACCATAGACTGTTTATTAAAATATCTTCTAAATACTTAATTTTTTTCAAACAACTTTTTTCTGTTTATATTCTTTTTATCCTAAAGAATTGAAAACAGAATGTAAAATGCAACATAGACTGAGATATTTAATCAGAGGTTAAAATAGCGAATCCGCCTTTCTATGTATACATGCTTATAGCTTCGATAATAATGAGTAAAAGTACATGATTTTTATCTGCATAATATTTATGATTAATTCGGAAAATCAAATAGAAGCAGGAAGTCGAAGAATAAACAAGAGAAATACGTGATTTTAAAATTCGTTTGAGATCAAAACGACCACTCCCGCCTTTCTAGAGTTAAATACGATTATGAACGGCTATGAATATCGTTACCAATATTGAGATTGCTACCCTCGAACTACGATGCTGAAAGGCAGCTCACTACAAATTCGTCCATTGTGGCAAATTCTGAAAAATGGAGTCACCCGATAACATAACCCTTTGCTTGCCTTGTACATTACATACGATATACTCTTCTAATGCTTTATAATGCACAATGAACTATATTTTATATCATTGTGTATCACATATGATATACAAGTGTATAAACCACTAGATGTGTATGTAATGTACAGTACAGGAAGAGAATAAAAAATACTTCCAGCGTATTCGACATTACAACAATCATACTTATTCTATTTATGTTTAGTATTTATTTACAAGTATAGCTGGTGTAAAAAACTACAAATTTTTCTTTTCGCGTAGGATGTCTAAAGAACTACAACTTCTACTTCAGCTTAAAGGGTTTTCCGGTTTTGATTGGTACTGTGAAAAATGTCGTAGCTTCGCTGTATGATGAGTCAGTGTGACGTTATAAATTTGTGATTAAAATTAAATGATTAAAATTTGTGTTTTAAAATTAAATAGTAGTGTCATATGTTCAAGTTACGTGTGTTTTGCTCGTCAACCAATAAATAAGAATTGTTAATTCATGACGCTGGAAATCGAATTTTATTTCCGTTATCTAGCTGTATTATAAACTCCGTAACATCACAAAATAACTAATAGTTTTAAAAATTGATATCCAAATTCATCCCAAACAAAAAATCACGTCGATAAAAATCATCGGATAAAGCGAGATTACATGCACTTTTGTAGTTATAATTATTCACTGTAAGATTTATATTTCAACTTGTTGTTCACTAAAAAAATAAGAGCAAAACTGTGAATAGTATTATCACTGACACCATACTTAAAGCGTTGATTAGTTTTCTTGTTTAGTTTCATTATCAGAAACTAACATAACTATAGGTAAGGGTATCCTATTGCCAACAAAAGGCAATGAGTTATTCTCATTTTTAAAAAGCAAGTTTAAAAAATTAAAACTTTTATTATTTTCTATTTGATAATTATGCACACAAACATTTTTTAAAAAGAAAAATATATATTCTTGATTATATATCCTAAATATATATTGAGTCTCTTAGGTTACAAAGTTTCATCAATGAAAATTACTGATTTCATCACTATTTGTTGAAGTGGCTGTACTCTTAATGTAATTTTGGGTTCATTAAGGCATTAGAAAGAATCTTCTTTTAACTTAACAGAAAATATAATTTATTTTCTATATCTATGTGTCCTTCAAAATTTCATCACCAGAAGTCTGGTGGTGAAATTTTGAAATAATTGTTTTTTATTTGCTCAAACAAATTTACATCCCTCTCTTATGTCTTACACAACATTTCATAATTTTATGAACAATAGTTTCATCTGTAAACAACTGTAAATTATGGAAGTTGAATTTTGGATGCACTATATACAAAAAGAAAATAATAAATAGCGTGTAGGCAAATGTTTAACTCGATTATAAAATTGTACAAAACAGGAAAAATAATCTCTACATAATTTTGCTTGTATTCTGTGTATTTGGGAGATTCCCTGCTCCCTTAAAGAGCAAAGTCAATCTTATGATGCCAGTTAGCAGAAAGTAACTCAGACAGAATTTCTGTCTGGAGTCGGCTGGTATCCAAGTTGAATTCTTTTTGAAAAGAATTTTCCAACTTCAGGTATTTAAAAGTTATTGTACCCAAAACTAGAAAAAAGAAATTAATACTTCATTCATTAATTTCGTTTTCCCAATTGCTCTCTGCAAGGTTCCCTTACACGCAATTCTCTGAACGTTTTGAAAATCACGATGATAAAAATCATCCGATAAAGCGAGATTACATGCACTTTTGCAGTTATAATTATTTACTGTAAGATTTAAGTTTCAACTTCTTGTTCACTAAAAAATGTTAAGAGCAAACCTCTGAATAGTATTATCACTGACACCTTATTTAAAGCGTTGATTAGTTTTCTTGTTTAGTTTCATTATCAGAAACTAACATAACGATAGGTAATGGTATCCTATTGTCAACAAGGCAATGAGTTATTCTCCTTTTTAAAAAGCAAGTCTAAAAAAATTAAAACTTCTATTATTTTTTATTTGATAATTATGCACACAAACATTTTTTTAAAAGAAAAAATATATATTTATTCCTGATTATATATCCTAAATATATATCGAGTCCCTTAGGTTAAAAAGTCCCATCAATAAAAATTACTGATTTCATCACTATTAGTTGAAGCAGCTATATTCTTAATGTAATTTTGGGTTCATTAAGGCATTTAAAAGAATCTTCTTTTGACTTAACAAAAAATATCATTTATTTTCTATATCTATGCGTACACATAACATTTAATAACACTTATATGTACCCCTAAGACTTTCACAATAGTTTATAAATTTATCTAATATATAATAGAAAATTTGCAATGGCTAAATAGTTTCTTAATATCTTTAAGTTTTTCATTTTATACAATTCTAATAGCTTTAACTGACTGAAGTTTATGTAATTCATGAAAGTGGTATAAAACAGTCTAAGAAATATTAGCTACTTAGAACACTTGCAGTTCTGCAAGGGTTGGGAGAATTACTTTTTCACGGAGAACTGTATTCAAAGTTTATTATGGAGCTGGTAAGGTCAGTAATAAACGCCTCAAGGATCTGTATGACTTTAAGATAGACAGGTTACTAACCAACTAACCAATCGAAGGGATACAAAATAATATCAAATAACTAGAGGTTATAACTTATATGCAATTTTAAAGTTGGATATCACTGCAACGATATATAAGTATTCATCAAGGAAACAATCTTTTTTTCACACAGGACGATCTCCATCATTTTATTGTGTTATTACTTTTTCAGTATTTATAACATGTAATACTTGTTTCCATTTAGGTTATAATAACGAATGTAATTCACAGAACAATAAATTTTTGATGGTGGAACCAGTCACTCAGAAGCATTTCAGAGTTACAAGTATTTCATAGCTAATATTACAAGGGACTAGCATATAACCCATCATATGACGGGATCAGTAAAATTTTTAATTTTCCAGAATTGTAAAGTACCCTATGAGGCAGTTAAAAAAATGGTTTGTTTTTTGGCTGAGAATTATCTGGTACACGCTCAATAATTTGTTTATCTTTACTGACCGCATGTTAGTTGCCAACTTTAATTTATCTTGTCATATTACGTGATAGGATAGACAACAGAGGTTTTATTTTGACAGTGATTATTTGGTGGTATATATGAATGATGTCCAAAATTTAGCGAATCGATTGCAAACCGTGTGGTTATGTATAAAAAACAAACACACAAACGAACAAACTTCTTAATTTTCAAAGATATATAACTTAAAAGCTAGATATTTATTAGTCCGTGAAATAGACTCCTAGACTTTTATGAAAAGAATTTGTTGTTAATTCCGGGGATAAAATTTTCATTGCAACAAAAAATAATCGATGATTAAATTTAAAATTATCACATATGTACCTAATCTACTATTTAATCGAAATGTAAAAGAAAATTATCTACGTCATATCTAAGTTCAGTGATAAAACGTACGGAAATAATGCAGACGCTATTTAAACAATTTAAAATAAGAAATGATTAAATGAGATGGTTAAAGGAATGACGTCATAATGCTACGAAAAAAATGTTATTTTTATCTATTTATTATGAGATAAATTGATAAATTTAATCGCCTGCTTTTAACAGGGGAAAATAGGACTTGAAATAATAACATTAAACGCTCGAAATGGGGGAAGGGTTACATTTCGAACGTTTTAAAGATGAAAACATTTTTTGTATGAAGTATATTTATACCAATTTATTTTAGAATCGGATCGATAGTTTAGGAGAAGATAAATTCGAGAACAGACGGACAGATAACTGAGGCTTTTATTATATAGGAGATTAATTTCCTGTGAAATACAATACAAATCTATAAAAGCAATTTACACCTTTCTTTGTTTAGAGTCGCCTTTACTTCCGGTGTTAGCGGTTATACCTCAAAAGTAGGTTCCAATAAAACGGGATTACAACTCGTGGTTTTAGCCGGAAAGAAAACATCGAGCATGTAGGCGCCAGCGTATTGCTGTACATTACCACTCCAAGCAGATGCTTTAGACTTAGTGTCTATGATTGCCTTAAACCACTACAAAAGCTTCCGTACACCACCAAGAAATCATATAAAATGTACTTACTAAAACTGAGGCTGCAGTTTTGTGTGGTATGAAAGAAATGACGTGACGCCACCCTATCAGTGGGTGAATTGTATGATTATGTAGAGAATTTAAACTAAAGAAATAGAGGAAAAAATCAGTTAAGAATAAAATTCTAACCTATAAAATTATAACTCCTCTCTAACTATCGCAGTATAGTTTCCCTATTAAAATAAAGTAATTATTTGTGAAAGTATCAATATTATTTTAAATAACTATTAGAAACGTTCTAAATAGTTTTTATTTTATGGATTAAAAGAATAATTTTTTAAATTCAAATTTTTTAATTTAACTGAAAGATATTTCCTTAAATAATATAACAGAATGTCAAGCATGTAAAAAATAACTCTTACAATTTAAGACCAACTTGGATATGAAGTCATTTACGCCGTTGGCGAGTTATCAATAAGAATTTATTTGGGGCTACATTACCCCCTTTTTGAATTTGCTGTTGTTTACTTTTTACGTTTTTCTAACGTTACAGCTGCTTAACCTTACATACCGCTTCATTTTGATTATTTCCGAGTAAGCTTTTTTGTGTGCATTCCATTTTATTGTCTTATACTATATTTGTTTATTTTCATTTCATTTTATTTTTATTTTTGTTTTATTTTATTTTTACTTTTTTTAAAGTTTCTATTTATTTTTTTATTTGTTTCCGTTAATTTGATGCAGTGATAACTGGAGCCTTACGTTCCAAAACACTGTTGCAGATATAGGCTCTATATTTGGCCAACTCTCTAAAAATTTGCAATAAAATTTTTTTTTGTGTGTGTGGAAATTATTAAATATTAAAGCTATATCCAATTTAAACCTTAGAAATATAAATTTATTGGCGTTAAAAAGTATTTTCTATAAGAAAATACAAATTTTTATAAATATAATTAATTTTGTGCGAAAACTACCTTTACACAGAGAATATAAAACTTTTTTGGGAGAAGTCTATTTCTGATGGCTACACTTTAGTTAATTTTTTAATCATTTTTATTTAACTTCACTTCTAATCAATTTTGTAATCAATTATTAACTACGTTCTTGACTAGCTAGTAATCAGGAATTTTGCTCATAGGCATGGGCGTAATTTGGGAGGGACAAGGGAGGGGGTCAGTTGCTCCCAGAATTTTTAAAAAAGGATAATGTTGCTGTTTTGCCCTTCCAATTTTTTTGAGGTTTTAATCACATTTTAAATGTCTAATTCGACTCTTGCCTTTTCAGTTGAAACCGAGAAATTACTCCCCTGCACATAGGATCATTTCTGGTGACAATATAATATTCAAATAGAAAAAATTAGTTTGAAGAAAAAAAAACAGTTTTAGTAAATGTACAAAGCTGTTATTTCATAGTTCGGCCATACGTACTTGTGTGCCGTGAAGATCAAGTGCGCGACTACTGGCCTCTGTGCTGGTTCAGGTTCATTCATGTATCACGTGTTTTTCCTCTCGGTTTTTATTAAAACGACCAGCTTCTTCGCACCCAGCCTTCGGTCTGGGTAATAAATGTTCCTAAATATAGTTTTAGAAAAATTACTATAGATAAAAGTAGTAATAAAAATGTTAAATTCTCATCGTATGCTGCAAATTGCCACTTGAATATAAGTTTATTAACAATACATTGTGTAGCGGAGAGAGTGGAAGCGAGATTTGTAACATTCCTAAAGAAATTACTGATTCCTATTTAAAACTAAGGTCATCTACTGGGACTCATATTGAGATACTGGATTGCGACATGAATGTATACAGCAACCTTATAGAAGGTTAGAAACCCTAGACCACTCTCACATCTAATATATGTGTAAGGATTTCTTCATTAATGGAAGCTGGAGGGGAAGATCCCACAATTTTTACTAATCCCCTGTTAACAGTTCCTAATTCCATTTTTGTAGAATTAAGTAATCTATTAACTTATTAATTATTGAAGGTACCAACATTTTGAAGGAAAAAGGCCCCAACCCCTTTCAAATACTAATAACTCATTCCCTCTCCTATGCTATACAATAGATTAATAGGGGATTTCAAAAGTGAATTTCATGAAGTTGAAAGTATATGTCTATTACTCGGTTGATAACGCTAAAAAATTGCTGAAGAGCAATGTCTCAGAAGTGCTTTGGCGATCTTTTAGCTAAGTTTCTTGGGAGATATTCTAAATAATTGATCACTTCGTTCAATTTCGAATTTCCTTTGATCATAAATTGTGAGTAGTGGTATCAGGCACTATACGAAAGAAAAAATCTCATAATTTTAAGGGTTTCTTTAAAAAATGACTGACTAAAACTGATTGTAGTCCAATTTTAATGGCACAAAACGTTATTTGTATAAGCTTTTAAAATTGTTATACCCGCAAAAGAGCATTTGTAAGCAATATATTGGATTGATCACTTAAATTCTATTGTGGAAAGATGTTTATTCAAATGACTACTTCGAAGCTTTGTTGAGTGAAATTAGTTTAAATTTGAGAATTAAAAATCAAAATTTGTAGCATAATTTGAAAATGTCTATTATTTTTACTATTCATTTTGTAAAACATATTTTGCCCTTTTACAATTGCTGTTAGAATTCCACATTAGTAGGTTGATCAGATGTCCGACATTTACAATGTTTACCAAATTGATACAAAATTCTATTTTTAATTTTTTTGGCATATATGAAAAGTATATCACTAAAAAAATGCACAAAATATGTATTTACACAATATACTTATAAAGCAGAGCTAAAACAAACATGTTAATTCGTGTACAGTTTATGAAACAGACAACTGTTTTGAATAAGAAATAATAAAATTTGGCGAATATTTGGTAAGAATTAATTTCTTAAATAATTACCAATATTATTTTTCGAAGTTAACTGAATTTCCACGAATATAATGAATCTAATATAAAAGATATAATAAAATATAACAAAAAGTCCTTTAAAATACATGAAAATTAATACAGTTAGTAGTAATAAATTATTAATTATTCATATTCTTCTTATTTTATAATGCTCAATCAAGTTTAGAGTAGCTTTACTTACAAACCAAATAGGTGATATTTTATACTGGAAATATTTTTGTCACCAGACTAAAGAACTGAGTTTGACACAAAAACAGCGTACGTCCACCAACTTGGCGATAAAGCTCTAAGCATGGTAGCCTAACATTTTCTTCTGATCTCTCCGTGTCTACACAATTTTTATCTATATTTGTTTTTATATTATATTAGTATCCATCTCTCCTTGAGCAAACCGTTTCTTATATATTAAATGTACACATTGCCTAAAAAGTTAGATATTGTGAAACATTAATGGTTAACTATGGCTAATATTTAACAATTTGGAGCTTTTGATTTTATAATGTTGAAGTACCCATAAATATAAATAACCAATTTCTAAGTGGTCTTGATTAATTAAGTAAAAGTATATAATTATATTACAAGGAGGCATTGTACATCCCTTAGAGTAGCCAAAAAAGCAAGGAATACAATGGATGGAATACATTTGTGTGTTAGTAAACATCGCCAATAATTTCGCCAAATTTGCCAAGGGGTTTATTCTTAAGTATTATCAACATTTGTATCATTGATTTTGTGTAAATAGCTTAAAAATATTTTGAATTCAAATGATAAACAAAAATTCCTACTTGTCATTTGCCTTTTTTATATTTTATAGATGTTAAATTAGAATTTTTTTTTCTAAAGTAAAATACTTTTTAAAATAATTTTCGTCAGCCTTCAAGTCGGAAGATATATGAAAAAACTCCAGTTAAATTATTCCAAGCAGCTGAAATTTTACTGTCCAAGAGTTGAGCAACATTTTACTTTATTCACTTCATGAAGTCTATCGTTTGCTTGTGACTCAAATTCATTAACTTAATTTTATAGGCATTTTGGGTGCTACTCTGTGGTAGTTGAAATATTTCACAGCTGGCATTTGCGTCAGAATGACATCAGAAACGGTCTCATCATTTCTAAAAATAAATGTAAAGGTGCGCCAAATTTAAAAATCACTAATGGACTTGCAGGTAAGTAAATCACTTATTTGTTGTATTTAATTATCAATGATTTAGTTATACAAATATAAAATTTTAAATAATAATACCCATAGCAATGCGTTAGTTTTTATTTAAAAATTGACAATTATGACATATAAAAATATTGATGGAACATGGCGACTTTCAATTTATTTAAAATAAATATATCTTCAACACAAAATATAAAAATTATATTTACCAAATAATTAAAAAATCTAGTTTAAAATATTAAAACAAAGTTAAATTTTGTTTACGAAATGGCAACTGCAAAAATAAAAACAAATTTGATAGAACATGGCGAGTTTATATTTACTGAAAATAAAAATCTCGCCAAGCTAATAAAATAAAAAAAAAATATAATGTTTTTTCTAAAAAAGATGAGTTTAGCGTTCAGCAGATGCAAAAATATTCTCACAAACATTTATATTTTCATAAATATATCTATTTATGGTTGAATTTTAATATTGTAGATACATTTTTATGTTACTCGGAATAGCTAATTTCAAACGATAATAATGCCAACTTTGGATAACACAGCCATTTTTTGACGCCAACTCAACAACGGAAATGCGCGTGTCGCAAAATTAAAGTGCCATTTGGTCGTTTTTTCGTTCATATCTTTCAAATTAATTTTAATATCGAGACGCGAATGGGCGAAATGGCATCCTCGGATAGTTCCGCGTCTTTTGATACCTTCGGCGCCGTTCTGCGTAAAGCAGTTCGCGAGGAGATAGACGCACATACATAGATACGTACATACAGTCAGATTTTAATATATAAGAAGATAATGGAATTTATTCTATGTGATAACATATGTCTTTTTTTCTGAAAGTGTGCTTTATATTTATGATTTTTAATTATATAAATAAAAGATAATTTTTCAGTACAGTTTTTAAATAAATTATTACCATTACCGATTTGTCAAAAAAATAAATCTTTAATAACCTCTAACCATTATTATCCGTCAATAATAAAGTCTACACCTAATAAAAAAAATAATTAACAAAATTTCAAATGTCTGGATAATGGATTTAACATAAGTTGAAAAAATTACGGAGGAAAATTGGTTAAAAAATTTTGAGACTAAAAAAAAAACCAAATATAAAATCAATATTAAAAATAATTTAAAAAATTGTTTTTATTTAATAAAAAAAAATGAAAGAAAAGATTAAAAATACACTGAAAAGTTGAAAATAATTTTAAAACAGCACATTAAAGAGAAATGGTTTCACTAAAGAATAGGGTATCTCCGCCAACTTCGCGATAATGGTTTAAGTATGGTTCCCTAACATATTCTCCTGATCTATATCTATATTATAAATATGATATTTGCATCCAGCTGTCCTTGTGTAACTCTTTTCTTATATATTAAAAGCGCGCAATGCTTAAAAAAATTAGATATAAAAAACCATTAATGGTTCACTATGGCTGATTTTTAATAATTTGGAGGTGTTGCTTTTGTAAACTGTTAAAGGATTAATTGCAGATAAATATAAATATACTGTTTCCAAGCCGTTTTTGTTTATTTAAGTAAGAGTATATAATTCTATTACGATGGCGCCCTGTGCATTAATTAAAGTCGTCAGAAAAAGCAAGAAATACAATGTTTGGATGGATTACCTCTGTGTTTTAGTAAACATCGCCAATAATTTCGCCTAATTTGCCAAGCAGTACCCTATTAAGTATTACCAAGAGAAATTGTGGGAAAAGATTCTGTATGAAAATTATAATTGTGATGCTATAGAGAAGCTTCTATAGGCCAATTGTTATGAGTTGTTATGCAACTTAAAATAAAACCTTGGGGTGCAGCTGGAATCAGTGTCACAGAAACTTATTTTCAATACAGATATGATTGTAAAAAAGGAATATTTATATTAAAATACTTCTCTAATATTTATATTGGGAATATGCTGAGAGTTCGATAATTTTATTTTTGATCACATAACCCATCATAACATCCTATAGAAGCTACTTAAGCAATTTCTCTATATCAGCACATTGCAATTTTCATATAGGAGCTTTACACACAATTGATCTTTTATGCTCAATTTTAAAATTATTTTTTACTTTTCAGTACATGTTTTAATCTTTTTTTCTTGTCAAAAAACAAACAAACAAACAAAAAAAAAACCAGTGAATTAAAAAAAATATTCTTTTATATTAACGTTATTTTTCCATTCAACAAATACAAAGTCTGTTTCAACAATAATCATGTTCACCTGATTAAGCAGTAAATGAAACTTTAATGTGGAAAGTAAACATAACTCATTCGAGTAAAATGAGATTATTTTGCTTGTTTCTTGAGTAAAATCAGCTTATTGTCTCAGTGAATCCCTAATCAAAATAGCCTTCCTATCTCTGTCAAGAATGCTTCTGGGTAATCTCTCCTCTAAAAATTATTTTGCGAATTATATTTGTTACTATAATCCAAATCAAAACACATATTACGTATTGCTGAAAAACTAATGCTAGGGGTGAAATCCTGTAGATTCGTGAATTTAGTTTAGTCTATGGTCTACATTTCCTCTCCCCCAATACAATGGCTAATGAGACCGGGGTCTACTGCTTAAAGACAACTGCTATAGACATTCAAGTAAATAGTGGAATTCGAGCCCTAGAAGCACCTTACCCATTCAGCCGTCGTTCTACTGGAGATTCGAAGATATAATATAAAAGATCAATTCTGGGTTGTTTATTTAAAAAGGGTTCGTTCCTTGGATGGATAAATATATACTATTCAGTGAAAATCGATTTAGTTTTCATTTCAGTTATAATCTCACGTTATGTAGTATTATTTTGAACCATTTTCATGAATTATAATAGCTTAGGTAAGTATAATATTTTAAAATTGTCAAGCTCAAAATCTAAAGTAAAAATTCAAAAAGATATTACGAATAATAGAACAGTAATGTTTTAAAACTATTTAATCAATGCAAACTTAAATTTGTATTATGCATTAGATAGATACAGTCGAACTTCGATAACTCGACTTCCTATAAGTCGAATAATCCGCTAACTCGAACTTTTAATCATTTCTATACTTTTCTTTAAAAAACTGTCTCGATAACTCGAAGAGAACAACTTCTAAGTCGAAATGTTTGTGATAGATTTTCCACGTAAAAAACACAATTCTGTTCAAAACTTCGAATGCTTGTCCACTCGTGACCTTCGAGAACCTTCGTTCACATCTTACAACAATATCTGGAGACCACCGAAGATACAGAAAACACCCTATTTAACTGTGTTCAAAAATTAGGTGACTTTGTGAATGCCAGCAACCTAAAAAATAACTGCTTTTTACAAATGAGAGTTACATGGCATGTATACTATTTAATATGTAACGAGGCCAAATTTCTTGAGTTTTAATAAACCTTTTGAACCCATTCTTCTCTTGTTGTTTACATAGGCTATTAAAAAATTGAAATGCGTACAACTGTAGTATTATGGCACATACGAAACCATTTAAACCATATCGACCCATCTTAAGTGCCAGTAGAGAGGAATGGGAGGTAACTTCAATAACTCGAACTTCGGATAAGTCGAATATTTTTAGGGATACCCTGGGATTTTGAGTTATCAAAGTTCGACTGTATATAAATTTCTGTGATCGCCTCTTAATTGTTAGTGATACATATAAATGTTATGCTTATTTATAGTTATAGAAGAGGAGTAATATATTCTGCATGGGTAAAAGGAGATTTTCTTTAAATGCCTTAATAAGCACACAATCAGCATAACGAAGCACGAGAATACAGCTGATCTCTAGACAAGTTCTTAAGCGTTTTCAGTCACGGAGCACCTTTGAAATTGAACGAGAAGCTCTAAATTTTATCTAGAAACTGCACATTGTATTTATTAGACATAAAAAAATAATTATACAAAGTAAATTCATCATATAAACTTGCTGTACATCAGATTTTATAGTTTAAATTTTTTCCTCCCTAATTTCCCATTCCAGATAGAAAATACTATAATAAAACAGAAACTATAATAAACTTTATAATTTGTTGGTTCTCCATTGACTATTGATTAAAATTCAACAGGTTTTAGAAGCAGGGCTGTAACTGGACAGTGACAAAGGTGGCATTTGAAACGGGAGCATCAGTCATAGGGGAGCCGCTTTGTGATATAAATGGGATCCGAAAGAGGATGATTCGACCCGAGTAGGAACAAGAAGTTTGATTATAATTTTTTTTTTTATAAAATCCGATTTTATTTATAAAATCCAAAGTGTTTGGACATTATTTTTTTGGGGGGGAATTTTCTTATTTTTTAAAAATGCTTCTAGAGACTAAACTCGTTATAAATACTTATAAAATGTTTGCCTAAGACTCGTCAATAAATTAATAATAATTCGTCAATATTTTATGAAAATTTAACGTAGAAATAGAACATATTCCCCTCAAATAAACTATTTCGTTTTTCAGCAAAATAATACTACCAGAGTGTTCTAAACCATTTAAAGTATTAATCAGGTAAAAATAGAAGAAAAATTAAAAATTAATATATTAGGAACTTTTAAGAATTAACAAAATATTTTGTGAGCTCATTCTGAACATATGATATAGAAAAAAAAACATGTTAATATATTTTCTCACTATATTTGGCGGTAGGGACGCAGACTGGTTTTTTGCCACGGGCGACAAAGGTCCTAGTTACGGCTCTGTTTAGAAATAAGTACACAGCAGTTGTTTATGCAATAAGAAATTTTCCGATAATTCTGGAAAGGTGTATCATTTTCTAATTTTTTCTTCAAACGAAGAGACAGCGAATCCAGCCTGTTTCTGGTGTTGCTTTTTAACATAAGTTTATTTTATCGAAAGGTAGACATGCACTGAAAGCCGACTACCTTTTTCTATAGTCAAATGTTTCACTTGATTGTTGATAAACGATTTATGCTAGATTTTTTTTGTTACACACCGACAACGAAAATTGTCATGATGTTCTTCCATTTGTTCGTGAGCTGAACGATGGCCGAATAGTAGAGTTGCTCTTCGGTTCTGGAGTTCGTGGGTATAAATCCAGCTGATGACATGGATGTTCGTAGCCATTCGGAATCAGTTTTAAGCAGTAGGTTACGGTCTTATTAGCCCTCGTGAGCAAAACAATAGACCGAAACCCTCAAAACCAAACCATTTGTCCGTGAAAAATATTTTTAATTTTAAACTTTTAAATATGTATGATAACAAGATTTATAATTTGAAACAGGACTTACTTGGAAATTGTTTTACGTAGACTAAATACTCGAAATTTTGATCTAGATAATACTACAAGAAATCAGAGCCTTACCTGGATTTTTTTCCCGTGAATACAAGGAAAAAAGATGCTTTTGTTTATGAAAGACTGTGGAAATAAAAATAAAGATACTGCTACTAATATAGCCCAGGAATGTATAAAATTAAAAAAGTTATTTTTTATTTTACAAATTAATAAATTAAAAAATTAAATTTCAGTAGTTAAAAATTGATTAATTTACACAAAACAACAAAAGAATTTTTTTTGTCTCAAATTTAATACCGGTTTGTTATATATGAGTATGTGCATATGTGAATTAAGATTAAAAATATTAATATTAAATTTTGGAGCCATTTTTGCAATAATAAATCCTATGGCGTCTTAATTAAGAAATTGTAAAGGAATTAAGTGTTCAAGAACAGATACATCAAAGAACGCGAAGATCACGTTTCTCAAACTGGGTGACCCAGCAACCTGGGGGACTCGAAAATAATAAAAAAAAAAAAGTTCTGAGACTGTTAAAAACTGGAAAAGGATACTTTAAAAGTTAAAATTTAAGCTGACCACAGTTGTCACTGGGCCATTGTCGAAACGTGCTAAGAATTGTCCTTGTATTTATCTTAAGGTATAACCGATCTTCTTCCTCCGCGGTTCTCAAACTGAGTGTCATGGAACTCTAGGATGCTTCGAATGGATACTAAAGGTACCGCGGAGGAAAATATTTGGCAACCGCTGTGTTAAGGCACTCCGAGAAGTGAAAGGAAAGGAAAAAATACTTTAAAAACTATAAGGAATTAGATTCCTCAAAAACCTTTTATTTTGCATATAATTTATTTTTAATATAAATTATAAATTATAAGCTTTAATTTCGAAACACTAATGTAAAACTTTTTTTTAATTATTTTAACTGCATTATTTCACCCTGATGTCATAAATTTCTCTGTATTTTCTTTAATTTAACTGAAAACTATTAACACCTCACTTTGTAATTAATAATTGTTCTTTTTTGTAAAGAATAATTATTAAGTATAATTCTCCTCCTATTTAAGTTTTTTAAAATTATCATAAATATTACAGCAGAGGATTGGGTTTTCAAAAAAGCTAAAATAATGTTAAAAAAGTTTCTTTCCAAATACTATAAATACTAAATGAAATGCAAATGCAAAATAGCAATGCAAAAAGTAAAGGCAGTTTTATCGTAAGTTTATAATGCATTTACTAAGGAAATTTTAAATCAATATGTACAAATTTTTTGCAGTGCACACAAGTTAAAGAAAAAACACCTTTTTCAGTAAAATACATTTACATTTTTTTTATACTTTCCTTAAAACCTATGATGTTAAATGGAAAGATTGTATAGTTTTACAAGAATTTTTCATCGAATGTTTCATTGAGCCATTCATTGGAGTATATGGGGTTTGTTTTAAATGATTCAGAAATGTCTAGATATTTTAAAAATGTAAAAATAAAAAAAATCGAATTTTCGAAGGTTTAAAGTTGATATGTCACTTAATCACTAACATGAAGAAAGAATGGATACCTGTTAAAGTATTTCAAAAGAAAACTATCATTACAAGATAAGTTTTAAAGAAGTTACATTCAAAAGTGTGTTCGAAATTTAGCTAGGGTTCACGTTAAGTTAAAATGCACCTTCATCATTCATGAAAAACTATTCTCCTTGAAAGCCATTTTAAGGGCAGGTCTATGGGAAAAGGCATTTATCACATATTCTACAAAGTGGAAAAATATATTCCAAACCTTCATGTATCCTTTTCTCGACTGACAGACTGTGAAATCGGATTGAATGCGACACAGTATGAATTCGAAGCGTTTAGTATTTCCTATCGCAATAGTGCGTAGACTCAGATTCATGCGATTATAAAAAATCAATCATCAGGTGTCAAATGAAATCATACATAATGATAAGGAGCCGTAGTCAGCTGTTGCACTCTAATCTCTAAAGACATAGTATGGGAAATGGGGGACATCTAAAAATAGATACTGCTTACCAAATAATTAAAAAGAAAATTCTTATTGTAGCATATATCATTTTGTAGAGACAGTAAGAAGGGTATAGGGGCATTAAGATGAGTTATTGAAAGAATGAGTTGTCTGGATGAAGCAACCTGGTAGAATGACATTTATATTAGCAAAAAAGTCATTATTGCTATACTTACATTAATAAAACTGCTTCCCATTCTGTCCTAAAATTATTAAATAATTAAATAATTGATAGCGATATTACTTCGACCTTAAACTGATTCCCGAACAAGGATGTGCCTGTATGCGCATTCAAAAATGATTGTGGTTTTGTGAGTTAAATACCATTTTACTGAGAAACCGAATTCTGCTTAAGAGATGATCAAATTACAACCCGAATATTAATTACAGTTAAGTTCTTGGACGGAGATTGAAAAAATATAGCCCACCTGCCAAATCCCATCCGCCACTTGTTTTCAATCTGTCTCATGCAAGTAGATCAAATCGGAATGACGAGGCTAGTCTCATCCAATTTAGCTTTCAGCATCCAGAGTCAGAATCCTGGGGTTCCGGGATCGAGCCAGGAAGGCATATTAACAGTTTCCCTGTTCACCCAGACAGATTGCAGAATAAATCTTTGGATCTCTATGTTGTCATGCTGGGATTATAAAAGATGGGAGAGGAGTACAGAATAAAGACCAAGAATTCGCTTTTCCGAGTATGATCAAAAGTGATTCTCCAGCTTGCCATTACGAATGTGTCGCAAACGTCAGTGTCGGCGGCTCATTGCGAGATGTGAACTCTTATCCAACCACAGCTTAGAATAATGTCTGTATGTGGTATGCAATCCGAAAAAGTCCAAATATTGGAATTACCAAGGTCCGGACGGTTCCTGATTTGATGTTCTGAACTGCATATATATATATATATATATATATATATATTTATATATATACATGCAGTATAATGTGTACACAAACACACACACACATATATATACACATATATAACACGCAGCACTAAAACTAAAAGAGAAGTCAGACAACAAATATAAAAATACAACAATTTAGTTTTTTAGTCTAAAAAAAGTTTGGGACATGCCCGAATGCATCTGAAACCAATTTTTCAAGATTCGATATCATTTCTCTTTTCTGCAATGTGAAAGTGATTTTTTGCGTGTTTTTCACATACCTCCAACCGTATGTTTCGAACTTATAATCTCACGATTACAATCTACTTGCATAGAAAAAATTTATAAAATTTGCTATTAAAAAAATCTTTTTCCGGAATAATTTGGCTCAAAAGGTTACTTGCCTTTTCTCAATTGTTCATGTATTATAGCAGTTTTTCATGGGAGCATCTTACAGACAGTATCAAAATATTCCTAAAGAGGGGTCAACACAAATACATGCAAGTCTTACTCGGAACTTGAACTTACTGCCTATTTTATGGAATTGCTAAACAACTACCACTATATAAAGTAAGGTCTGCAGTATTGAAGCATAGTCTCCTTTTGGTAGGAAAAGCGTAATTTAACTTATTACAATTAAACCTCGAAATTACAGCTGGATATTTATTCGAATTAATGATCTAATAGTTCTATGATTTTAAATATTTATCGAATTTAATCCATTAAATTATTTGTCTATTTTGTTTTCATCCAAAAGTAATCTTGACTATTTTGACGCCTTACACTTCAATCCGAGTCCTTCAGAGACTGATAACTAATAACGAGCCAGCTACCTTGATGCGTATAAAATCATTACCACACGCTACCATGTACGAGTTAAAAAAACAACAGATTCAATTTACGTTTCCTTTACCAAATAGCAATGAGCAGAATTTTTCTATGATAGCGAAAAATATTAAGCCGAATGTTTTTACCTCCAGTTTGACATATGGTAACACTTTTAATCTGTCGAGAACTTTTCGCTGTCACTCAAGAAAAACATGCATTTTTCATGGGTAAATCGAATAGTAAACTGAATCTGTTGCTTATTTAACGTGTACAGGTGGATGTGTTGATAAGGATTTTGGCACCGTTCATGCTGACAGACTGGAGATATCCGTCAATTCTGAACCTCCCCAGGAAGGGATTTTTTTTTATAGAATCAGTACTTCTCTCTCCTCTTAAAACTATCCTGCTAGAGTAGGAAGACCCACATATATGTCTAGTATGTTCTCTAAGTATATCGGAGGATGTTTCAAGCCCCTGAAGTAGGTAAGCCCTACCCTTTAACTCCTAGGCCACCTCGAGCTTAATTTTGTAGCGAAGGATGCCTCGAAAAGGGGCGCCTATCCTAATGGGTATAAGGCGTTCATGTTGCCCCACTGGAGAAACAATTTTGATTATTCGGATAAGAAGGGTTCTTTTTCGTTCCAGCTTTAATTCTTCTCTTTCAGCGAGAGAACATCCAGACCTAGAGATTTATCCAGCAAGTTCTCTTGGTGTACAGAAAGATGCTTAACTTGCAAACCTAGCATGATAGGATTTTAGCTCCGCGACGGACCATTAAGCATCTCGTGCCCATGCAAGCACTTTTTTTTTTTTTTTTTTTTTGCCGATAACCCACAGATTTATTCTGAAATAGTTGGATAAAATATTCATTCCTTCAGATTCTGTGTGCGGTGACAGGAAAGTATGCGAATGGGTAAGGTTCTTTCCATCGGCACCATAGTTTATGGATTGTATCAATTCCACTTCAAGCAAGGATATCAAAAGCCGTCTGGAATATAATTTAAGCAGTAAGTCCTGATCTAATTAACTATCGTATTGCAGACATTTGGCAGTAATACTAAAAATTAGTCATAGGAACTGATCATTTCCAAGTAAATCATTTCACACAATTCTTAATTAAATTGAGACAAAAGTTAAACTGTGTAGTATCTAATTTCTGATTTGACCTCATATATAGCATAAATTGGAATATACTTGGAAATTTTTAAATGTACACATTTTGTGAACCTTATCAATTAAAAAGTTTACAAGCGGAATATAACCTACTAAGAAGAAAATAACTTAATATATTTCAGTTTAATGGCACACACACACACACACACACACACAAAAGATGTTGTACAAATTTTGATACACAATAAACTGTTAGTCAGTAAATTTCTTTGTCGGTAAAGAAGGAATTGTTAATTTGTATTTGATTCTTTTTACTGTATAGGGTCTGATGGGGTAAAATGGGTATTTTTTATAATATACTTAAAAGACACATCATAACTTTTAACATTTATATTTTAGCTTTGTAATATATTGTAAGTCACTTTTGGAAACATTTATTTTCCTTAAGAAGTTTTATATTTTGCATCTGTCAACATAGATTCCCTTGTTTGCAAGTCAGGAATAAATTCTTCTTTACTAAGGTCTTAAAAAATTAAAGAAAAAGTAATACTTTATTTCTTTTATCTCAATATTTTTTCAATAATCAACTGAAAGGGTTTCTAAACAACAGTTTATCAAAAACAGGCAAGAAATAATTTTAATATTTTATGTGTAAGGATTATTTTTGTATGATGGAGGGAAATGGGTATAATTGTAATTTCTTCACATATAAATGTGTTTGTAGCTAAAAAATAAAGTTTTAATTAAATTTTGCATAATTAATAGCATTTTTTTATCAATACTCATTTTACCTCATCTACTAAGCATTTTACCCCACCTCTAAGGTAAAATAGGCATAAAAAATGTAAAAAATTATAAATTTTAAATGTAAAAAATATTTTAACAATAATGGTAATGAACCCATTGCAGGAATACATGCAAAAAAATTGTTTATAGTTTTTTAAGTGAAAAAGAGTGCTGAATGAGAAATCACGCTTTTTCTACCCATTTTACACCACCAGACCCTATATCAGGGAAAAGTGGTCTCTCGCGTCGGCCGCCACTAGCCAAAGCCTCCTAGACAGAAAAAGCCGTAATGTATTGCTGGCGAGTAGCTGTGACGTCACAAAGGAGTTCCCACGTGTAGCCGGTGTGCTTCTCCCAGTTCTTTTCTGATCTCACTATGTGCTTACGCCATTAGCATTCAAATCTTTTTTTTATTTATTATTTTTTTAAGTATCAGTTTATTTTGTATTTAATATTTAATCTTCCACAGTACACTTGAATCGTGAAGTAAATTTAGTTTCTTATATATCAGAGTGTTTAATGAGTGGCTCTTGTTGTCACTATCAGTTCTTAATTTTTGATATATGTATAAATATGTATAAGTATATATATATATATATATATATATATATATATATATGTATATATATATATATATGTATTTATATATATATATATATATATATATATTTATTTATTTATATATATATCATATGATATTTTAGCCTTATATTTAGTAGTTATTTCTGATATATAGTTTCTAATAAATTCTGTACATACAGTACAAGATTTATTAAAAACTATCTTGCTTTTCATCTTGTTTTCAATTCTTAATTTCTGATGTATAACTTAGTTTAAGGAAAAGTTTGATTGGTATTAATTGCTTCTCATTTAAATAATTTTTTTATGTGAACTAGCTATTTTTGTATGATAAGGAAAAGAAAATCTTTTAATTATTCGTTGTTGGTTCTCAAATGTCTCAAAATTTTTTTTTCTGCGTGGTGAAAGTGATGGTTAAAATTATGGTATTTTTTTTGTATGTTACGAATATTTTGTAATTTTCTGTGTACAAAAATTTAACTAATTTTATCTGAAAAATTATTGTGTTATCAATTGTAAAAACCAAATCACCAAGTTAAGGAAAATAGGTCTTATGCAGAATCTCGCTTTACTATGGATAAATAAAGGTTATAACGCATCTAGCACTTTACCTGTTAGATGATGTGAAAAAAAGTGCATTTGTTTTTGAAGGCAAAATTATAAATGCAAATTATAAAATTGATGACATGCATACAAAATGTTATACCTATGTATCAACTCTTTACTTTGTGGGAAGTGATAGAGCAGTGTACGGTATACTTCTGTATGTTATGAGTATTTTATAAATTTTATGCTTAGAAACAATTTTATATGGGAAAAATATATTTTGATAACAGAATGTTTGTTATCATTTGTAAGTATATTTTTAAGAAATCTTGTATAAACAGTATCATACTTTCAATTAATCTGACTGAAATACTAAGAGGAAACTTTATTTGTGAAAATACCATATTTTGGGGAAATATTTTATTGCTTCAAGTTGTTATATATTTAATTGTTAAATGTGTATTCAAAATCTTTGTTCATTCAAATTATTATGATGATTCAGTTTTAATTTTCATCTGTTATATTTCTTTTCATATTTTCATAATGAGTTCTCTAGGAGGCTTTAAACTAGCTGAAGCCGTACGTGTCCCTTGGGTAGTGCTAAATGAGAGACAACTACAGGGGTATACCTCCTTTAGGTATATACGGATGTCACAAGACCGAGGTGCCCTAGTGCTCTGTGTCTTCAGTTCTTGGAAGCACCGAACTTACCTCTACAGAGTTTTCTCTTACTGAGATGGACAATATTAAAATCGGACCATGATAGGCCTCTCGTAGGTCAGTAGCCGTTTGGTAGCCGTTTTAGATCACTGTCGTGATGATTGGTCTTCAGTAGTTGCTAGCTATATACCTTCGGATGGGTCAGCGTAAAACTAATTATCTCACTGTTCCCACTACCGGTAATTTCTGGAGATAATTCTTTCGAGAAATTGAATCACCCTATTTCGTTACATAACACATATGAATTGCAATGTAGTTCCAAGTCAAGTGAATTGTTTGGCGAAATTTGGCACCATTTTAAAAATTATTGTCATCTACATTATTTAATGGTAGCGATTAAAATTTGAAAAAAAAAAAGAATGCTCAAAATAATAGTATTAATATTATAGTATAACAGAGAATTTCCCATTCCTTTCTCTCATTTTTAACTCATTAACGGCTAGATTACCTTTTTGAGAATAGTTAAAAAATAGTTTGTATATTTTTTTGTGTTTCCTTGGAACTATTTTTCCATTTTAGTGAAGGTCGATGGTAACGCAATATACAATCCCCCAAAGTTTACAGTTACTATTATTTATACTTTATAATTTTTCGAGCTTCGCTCAGGAATTTACTTTTTTTGGCAGTTGCATTAACTGAAATCGTATATCTATACCTGTATTAAATATATCCTTATATTACTATGTTTACATGTGATAATGACTAAATCTGGTACCTAGAGTTATACACACACATACACACACATATATACATATATATATATATATATATATATATATATATATATATATATATATATATATACACATATATACATATATATATATACATATATATATACATATATATACATATATATACATATATATACATATATATATATACAATATATATATATACATATATATACATATATATATATATATATATATATATATATATATATATATATATATATATATATATATATATATATATATATATATATATATATGTGTGTGTGTGTGTGTGTGTGTATAATATAACTCTTGTGATGTTTGAAATTACAACTCATCCCTAATGAAGCTGTAATAATCAAAATTGTTAATTCAATTTTTATACTCTTAGGAGTCCATAATAATTTAGGACTGCTACAATTTAACCAATAACTTAAATTTAACATGTTAATCAATATGTATTCAGCAGATAGATTTCAGGTATTAATGGGTTTAAAAAAGTAACTTATCACACAAAATATTTTTATGAGTATGTACCGAAACTGCCATTAATTTGTTTAAAATATTTCACGTCCTTAAAAAAATTCCTTTCCTAAAATATCATCCAAAAATACAGGTATTGCTCTAAAGACTAAAATTAAAGTTCTGTCTCGACGATTATCCCCTAGAATTCAGCCTCTCGAACCGAACGTGTAGGACTCTGCTCTTTGGTAGATCCGAGTGCATGTGTTCGAATCCCTGGACTGGCATGCATTGCGTGATCGTTTAGTATGGGCTTTAAACAGTAGGCCCTTGTCTCATTATTCCTCGTGTAGAAAATTTTAGACCATAGTGATCCAAACCAAACGAAACCAATGAAGTGGTTTTTCACACAGTGGTAACTCACGTAAAGAATTATTTTTGACTATCCATTATAAAATGACTTTCTTTTGTGGGAGTACATGAGAAATTCGAGGAAATATCGCTGTTGAATACTAAATTATTATAAATTATTTCTTCTCCGAAATTCTAGGGGAGAGAACGAGGCAGACAAAACGAAATGAGCCTTGTGCGCCGATGCATCACAATAAATCTTTTATTGTTTCCACAGTCTACACATTTAAGTGGATGCACAAGCATTATTGCATTGCCATAGTGGTTCCCGAACACGGGACGGGGGTTCTATGTCTTTGTAACTGTCGAAAATGACAGTTGCTGGTGATCGTGTGCATTGAACGTTGAATTTTGGGTACGGGGCTCTGAGGTCGTCGAATACGGGGAGAAGTCGTTGGGTATGTTGAGAGACAGTGGACGATAAAAAAAGCGATTCATGAAATTATAACTGAAAGTTGGAATTAATCTTATTCTTAATAACTTATTTGTATTCTTAATAACGGCATTTTTAAAAAAATTTAAAATTATTTTAAAATTCTTAAAATGTTTGTTGCGCATTAATTTTCAATTAATTTTCTAATTATTCCTTATTATTACTAGGGCCATAACTAGGTTCTTTGGCGCCCGTGGCAAAAGAGTGACCTGCGCCCCTACTACCAAAAGCAGTGGGAAAAAATATATACACACGTTTTCTTTATATATTATATATTCAGAATGAACTCCCAAAATAGCATCACGCACTAATAACGTCATATTTATATATCATATGAAAAGGAATAGTACTTATAAATATTATTTTCTAGATTTAGTATACGCGAATATATTAATGAGTTAATCTGCTTCTTTCTCAATTTAAAACTGATTTCTTTAACTTTTAAATTAACTTTTTACACATACTATATGCTTTACAGGCAAATAATAACAGTCATACGTACAGAAAGTTCCCTTTTACTTAATAAAATGTTGCTCTTCGGAACCGGAGTCCGTGGGTTCGAATCCCGCTGCCGGCTTGGATGTAATGTACCCGTTCGAAATTGGCTTTTATTAGTAGGTCCCGGTCTCATTATCCCTCGTGTGCAAAACAGTACACCGTAAAGCTGTAAAACAAACCAAACCAACTTAATAAAATGTGCACTTTCACTTGACTGAAATCACCTTTTTTTTATATATGTATTCTGCTCCTTTAAAAAAGAAATGTGAACATAAATCGTAGCGTGCTATGGAAGAAGTAGAAAGTATGAAAGGATTGTTGCGAACACAAAGTGGTTTCTGCAGTAGAGAATTTTTATATTATAGCAAAGCTTTTATTTGAAACTGGCAAGCGACTAAGGGTTTCCATTGATTTACAAACGTTTAGCTCTCACCATAGGCACTATCTATATAATTTCATATCTATTTATCTATTTGGTTTATAAATTCATACTCAATTGCATCTTATTACTCAGTGTGTGTTTGAGCTATTTGTCTTACACTCTGACAGAGAGAGGAACACAAACAGACATATAACTGGGTTGGTTTGGCTTGATCTGCAGCAGTATCCTTTTTTATAGAGGTTAATTAGAGAAAATCTAATAATTAAATCTAATTTTATACAACTGAGAACATCCATGCTTACAGAAGGATTTGTAACTGGACCCTGGAAGCGAAAACAGCACCCTATGTGGTCATCGTCCGACTAATGTACACACTAACTCAATCACATAGAAAAACAAGCGTAACAAGCATTCATCCTCGTAACTTGATAATTTTTAATTATTATGTTACAGATACACAAATAGGCAAACTCTGTATCAACAGTGATTTTAAAAAAATATTTTTAGGTCAGATATTATATCATTTATATATATATATATAATTTTTTTTTTCAAAGTCAAATTTTTATGTCGATTACATTATATTTTCTGTACTTCATTTGGGATGAAGCAAAATATTGAATAATTAATAGTAACAAGATAATAATTATTTTTAATAATTACGAACATTGTAGCAATAATTAAAACTTTATATATTGTTATATTGATTTTAGTGTTTCGAATTAAAAAATAGATGTGTTTTTTTTTTATTCTCCTTTATACCTAAAAAATGAGAGTCACTGCTGCGGTACTCCATACATACAGTCTAATAAATAATAAGTGGTATAAAATAATCGAAAATACAATACGTTACACATAATCGCATGCTATAAATTAGTGAACAAAGTGCATGAGAGGTTATTAATCAAGAAGATTCTAACAAAGTAACACTTTAATTAGCATTTACCCTTCGCTTATTTATCAATCAGCCTTATAATAAATATCCCAGACTTGCTTAACCTTCGACAAGTCGAGTACATCAACTAAACAAAACAAGAATGACGTAATAGGGACTTAAATCCTTACTTCTGGATCCGTAAAATCAACGATCTGTGCGATAATAGTAAGGGGGAGGGGAGGCTGAACGTTACAAATGATTCACCGATTCTCCGCCTTAGCGTAGAGTCGCTCTAGCCTAGCTTTTCTCACGTGCCCGAAATATTACTCTTATTGTTTTAGTTCTTTTGCAGGTCTACTAAACATTTCCAATTCATTATCCTCCTGGCGGTAACCTCTCTCTGCGAGGGAAGTAGAAAACCGAGATTTACATGCTCCTCGCAACCTATTATGTGCAGTCAGGGGTGGTAAAGTTACTTTCTCAACGAAGTAATAATAGATAAATGAATCATTATTGTGATGCCAGATTGCTTTTGCCTCATGGTCTTAATTATCTCTTAAATATCTTGACGTAAGTATGTAAACTCCATGAGGAGATCATTGCATAAGTTATGGAATAATAAGATACGCCTCTGCGGAAACGATCAGGATTTCTGGAAATGGGGAATTTCAATTAGCTGACTGGCGAATGGTTAGTTCTGTCGTATAAATCAAAGCACATTTCTCGTGGTTGTTCGCAACCGTTCGTAATCGGCTTTAAGTGATAGGGTCTACTCTCGTTAGCCCTCGTATAGCAAATAATAATGATAACGTTGGCCGGTGCATGCCAAAACAAGCCAACATGCTCCTGAAAGATAATTTCTTTGTGATTGTTCGTAACTCTAAATGTGTACAAAATAAGCTTAGATATCAAGAAGATGCCCAGCATGGTTATTCGCAGATCTTTGTAATTGGCTTCAAGTAGTAGGTCCTGCTATCTTTAGCCCTTGTGTAACACATTTTTAAATTGAAAAGGAGAGAAAAGTTGACCATAGAGCTTAGACAGATGTCTCAGATCATTTCTTTTCAAACTTGTGCGAGACTGTTATTGTTAAACAGAAAGATCACGAAGATCCTGAATCACTAATGAAAGGATTTTATCCGTTTTGTATATTCACATCTGTCAGTTTCGAGTTCTATTTCTAAAAGTAGTATTAAAATACCAAATTGAGGTTCATATGATATTAGAATGAAAGGTACTAAGATAAAGAAAATTTTGTATGATATAGTCTGAAAGTTGAGAGGGAGATTGTCAGAACAGGAATAATTTATTGGTTCGACTGATAACGCCATTAGTCCATGGCTTAGATTAAAAGGGAGAGTCGAAAGGCATTACAAAAAAGGCCCCTAAGAAAGTGCTAGGGACAAAAAAAAAAAAAAAAAAATCTCTTATCACTGAATTAAAGGCACATGGTACTTTTCTAGTTGTAAAGTCTTCATTATAACAATTTATTTTCGATTCATTATTATAAAATAAAAAGTTCTGCTGCTCTGTTTAAAAAAATTTTCCTAAATATTTAATAAGGTTCTAACTTTATAAAAATTATTTGGTTTTGATATTTGAGCCAAGAAATTTAATTAAAAACATAATATATGCACAGCAACTGAAAAAAAGTAGAATGCAATCACCGGCCAAGCCTGGGGGACTTCTGCTTGGTCCCTGTTTCCGAAATATAGGATCCACTTGAGCCAAGTTCTTTCACCCTACCAGTGCTGGTCAAATAAAGACACACCATTTCGACTTAATTCGTTTGGCTTCTGACCCACGTGTTTGGCTCATCCAAGTAGCATTGGAAAAACAACTTGAAATTGGGTTTCATACTAATGCAACGTTTTGTTCAAAGAGTGTTATCAAATACAAATAAACTGAAATTTTATCATAAACCATTTTAAAGTTTTTAAAATTAACAACCAGTGACCTACACTACCCTCAACAAACTGACAAATTAAAAAGAAAACAAAAACTAAATTGAGGGTGGCGATCTACAAGGATTGGAACCTCTGGTTTAGAGGAGGAACTTGCTATATATCACATGCTGTAATTTTTCAGATGTAGTTGTGATTGCCGGAGACATCAATATGAACTCCTGAAAAATAAAACGATTCTAAAGGACTTCAAGCGTTACCGTTTTGGCCACGATTCACTGACATGTATTGTTTAGATTTCATTACAAGATTCAAAAAGATTAAAAAGGAAGTGTCACTCTCTCTCACACACACACGCACATATAAAGAATGACAGAACGATGACACAATGCCACAATACTGACACTTTGGTAGGAGGAGATGGCCGGATATACAGAAAGCAGCAGAAAAACAGAATTATATCGCGTGTGTGATTCGTATATAAAAATAGTTTAGCGTGCGTGAAAACATTTTTATTAAATTTTTTCAAGATAATGAATGTGTACAGAGGAATCGCACTCGATATTAGTGAGAAATATTTTATTTGACTATACATAGAATAAAAATAATAATAAAGTTTGAAGAAGTAAAAAAAAAAAAGAAAATGGTTTCATGCTAATAATTTTTTATTAAAACCTTAGTCTTCTTCAATAGCAAAGATATAAATTTCAACAAAAAAAGGAAAAAAAAAACAATTTTTGAAATTTCCTATTGGATACAAAGAAGCTTTACATGTTTCAGAATTTGAGATTAGCCCATAGTTAGCTTTATATATCTCCCTAACTTTTGTTGCTTTTGGCCAAATTACTCTGTAGTAGTTGATAATAGAATTTTCACTACAAAGTTAATGTGAGAGATAAGAGTAAATTACTATTTTCAGTACAAGGATGTCATGATTGCAAGCGGACTTCACAAAGTTAGCTTTATAGATGTCCCTAAATTTGTTGTTTTTGGTCAAACTACTCTGTATAGTTGATCTTGAAATTTTCAATACAAAATTAATGGGAGAAATAAGAGTTAAATGATATTTTCAGTACAAGGATACTCATTTATTTAAAGAGTAATTACACTTTTTTTGTTGCACTACCTCTTTCTATGACTAAAATACCAGACTGAGATACAGAAGATTCATAATATGAAATAAATTATGCGCATTTATTTCTACTTAGTTAATTTTTCTCAGCAACGGTCACATATCAATGTCTTTTAATTAATTTATAGGGTGAACTAAATTTCATTTAACCTTAAAACGACACCCTTTTCCAATGGAACATATTAATGAAAAATGAGTGATAGAAAAATATAGTGTCTAGAAACATTAACTTATTAGATAAGATGCAGACGTGTGGATTATTTTGACATCTGGCTTAACACTAAACATACCATAACAGACCAAATGTCGGGTAATGCATATGTAAAAAATGCGATGGGTAATGAATAAAAAATTCTTATTTTTTGTGTTTGTAATACATAAAATTGAAAGACATACAATTTTCTTTAATTATAATAAAGTTTATTTATTTTTTCCTAATATCCATATTTCATACATTTAATCAAAAAACATAAAGCCCGGTCATTTTCCCGGCTATGGTAGAAATAAATATGTATTAAGTGCTGGTGTGCTTAGTGTTAAGTATTGTTCTGGGTTCATCCACACAGCACGAATTTGGGTAAATGTGGTCTTTAAGGTAATATTTTTTTCCACCGCCGAAGACGATACAGACATTATCCTAACACCTTAACAAGGCTGCGAACCTGTTACTCATTTAGCACCACCCGGAGAACACGTGTAGCTTAAGGTATGCTATGGACGCGAGTAACATTACCCCAGCTGGGTCTCGTAATTTAGAAGCAGGGACCAAACAGAAGAGCCCCAGGTCTGGTCTGCCACCCCCAGGGGTATCGTTTGAAAACTTGGAGGACTTTGTGACCATGAACATATTTTACGTGCCCCAGTCACCTTTGGCGAACACGGTGGATCTTAGGCAGGCTGCAGCTCCGAACCCGCAGCCTTTCAATTACGAGAACGCTGCCTTTGCCGCTGCTCTCATTTTTATTACTTGAACTACTAATTTATTATTGCATTTTCAGTATATATGCGTATAAAAGCAAAATATTTACAATATATCTCCTCTTCCATATATCACGTCAACGGATATATAAAAGGTGGGAAATCTTTTTTGCAGTAAAGGCCACATTTAAACTGGAATAGGGGAAATAAAGCCACATAAATTGATATACCTAGAAATAAGATCTTTATAAAATTATTGTAAATTTTTAATTGTTTTCTAAATTTATTGCATTATTAATACAAAACATTTAGTCATTTATTTATTATGTTGCTATTCAAAGTGATTTGTTTATTTGTTTACTTAATGTCGTAAAATAAAATATTTCTGTATTTATTTATAAAAGTAATTGCTTAAAACCTTAACTATTTTTAATAAAAAATTATATGTTTAAATAGCACTACAAATAAAAATAATAATGACAAAATATTTTTAAATAAATTTATTACACTATAAATATAATAGAAAAAAATGATATTTTATAAAAAAATTATACATCAGTAATACAATTCTATTAATTTTCAAACTGTTGGAATCAATATAACAAAGCATTTATTTTTATTCATAAAAGATCTATCTTTTAAGAAGGCCGCATAGGAAACTCGCGGAAGATGCATGTGCCTAAAGGCAGCACGTTCATCATCTGTGGAATATAACATTAGACATCTTCTGTTAGTCTTTTGGTAAGTGCGGTATAACCAGGGAATTCTTAGAATATTTTCATTTTAAAATACTTAAATAAAGTTCAATTGGATTTCTAAATAGAAACCCATATAATATATGCAGATATTATATTGCACATTTAATACATACATAAACATTGGATACTAACTAATTAAACTGTCTAAAACCAGTGGTTTCCAAACTAGTTTCTACTGACCCCACGGGTCCACGTTACCGTTAAAAGGATACATATAGCATAAAAATTAATTCGTGGTACAAGGACAACATTTGGGGGGGGGGACTTAAGCCTTATTATGGAGTAAGATAACTCTGAATCACTTAAAGTTTCCCGAAAATTAAAATAAATTGCAATGAATTGGTAACCATGTTTTTGGCTGTTTGCTTAAAACGAGATGAAAATTTTCTTGACAATTCTCAACAACTAGCATATAGCCCGTCATATGACGGGATCAGTAAAATTTTTAATTTTCCAGCTTTGTAAAGTACTCTATGAAGCAGTTAATAAAATGCTTTGTGTTTTGGCTGATAATTATCTGGTACACGCTCAATAATGTGTTTATCTTCATACTCCTTCTAAAGTCTCCCTGCATTGTGAATGCAGTTTAGAATCACGCTGAATTCATTTAGTCAAACCATGTGGTTATGTATAAAAAACAAACACAGATGTTTATTAGTCCGTGAAATAGACTCCTAGACTTTTAGGAAAATAATTTGTTTTTAATACCGGTGATAAAATTTTCATTGCAACAAAAAATAATCGATGATTCAATTTAAAATTATCACTTATATACTTAATCTATTATTTAATACAAATATAAAAGAAAATTATTTTCTTAATATGTAAGTTCAGTGATAAAACGTATGAAAATAATGCACGCGATATTTAAATCATTTAAAATAAGAAATGATTATATGAGACGGTTAAAGGAATGACATCATAATGCTAGAAAAATTGTAATTTTTACCTATTTATTAAGTGAATAAATTGATAAATTTAAGCGCCTGCCCTTAGCCGGGGAATCCATTCCAGGTCCAACCGCTTCATAAATTGGTGGACAGACACTTAGGCTATTATTATATAGTGGATTAATGCACTACGATCACTTAATTAAAAAATATTTTTATTATTTGAAACACAAGGTAATAATTTCAGATTAGTATCAAAATGTTTTATTTACGTTTTTTTATGTTTATATTAAAAATATCAAAGTTAAATTTGTAATTTTGATATTTAAGAGTAATTCACTCTATACAGTTGTATAGGTTTATTTAAATTCGAAGTTCGTGGCAAGGTGTTTATTATGAGAAGAAGTTCAGGAGTAAAAATGTTTGGGGACCACTAGTCTATAAAGGGTAACTTCTCTATAATAATATTTTTCTAAGTCCCTATAATTTCTTCATAGAAAGGATTTACTGTATTTACACAAGATACGGATCTGTGCCTTGATAAACAATTCTCGAGAGCTGTAGTTCCCAAAAAAGAAAAATATTACTTTCCTGAAATACTAATAGCACGGTTTTTAACAAAGATATATCTTTAGATTAAATTGAGGAAGGTTATATTATTATTTTTTAAAGTTATCTGTTAGTAATCTTGCCAATTATCTACAATGCTTCTGTTAATCCTTGCTAATGGGATAATTGTGTCTGTCTTAATAGGTTGTCAAGTTAAATTTTGGATGATAAAAGGGATACAGTTTTCAAAGTATAAAATCAACTAAAACGTGTCCAAAAAGAATATCTTTTCAAAATATTATTCTTGTACTTGTTATTGTTTTATAAATATATTGTGACGAACAAATGTTAACAAGAATGTATTTCGGAGAAGTTCTTATGCAGTTTTCCCGATACTCCTGTTGTTTGCACCTTCACAAAAGTTATTTCAAAAGACGATCTTCATTTAATTTATTGTGGAATGGAGAAAAATGAATCCAGGTATTAAACAATGATGTTTCATCGAAAGAAGAAACGCAGAAACGGAAAACAAGTCATTTGTCATTTCAAGCTGAAACGAACTAAATAATTTTAAGTTAGAGCATTCAATTGTTATTTATTTCATTGAAGTAATTTATTTACTGATGATAATAACTGTAAAACATAATCGCATGCATAAAAGACTAAGATAATTGTAATGATAATGATTGTTTTACTGAATTTCGCATTTAGAGTTAAAAAGCCAGCTTTTATAAATTAGTATTTTGCGATGAATTTTACACGTGGTTTGCTCCGCGTGGAGATAAAATAAGTCTGATAGCAGACAAAGTTGAACATTAACACTGCGGACTTGTTTCTGGCGAGTTTCCGTATTTTAAGAAAGACTGGGTATTAATGAACGTGTAATTGGCTAAATGTTTTTAAAAAAGACCTTTCTCTTTTGCAGATGTAATACGGGATTTTCTATTCCTTTCTTTCCCCATTGTTTTCAATCCGTATGACTAATTGTTACAATAAATTTGTTGCTTAT
Source organism: Pardosa pseudoannulata (assembly GCA_032207245.1). NCBI lineage: Eukaryota > Metazoa > Arthropoda > Arachnida > Araneae > Lycosidae > Pardosa > Pardosa pseudoannulata. Next base: position 188,096,462 of record CM063505.1, on the reverse strand, counting down.
CTATTCAAAAGCTGTATATTCTGCAGTATTATTTTAATTATTTATCCATTTTACTTATGGAATACATATTTCGTGTATTTTATGAGTGTATATAAATGGAGACTATGTAAGGGATACATGTTCTTAAGAGTGTGTATTAATTTTCATTACTCGTTTTCCATTTCCCTCACGGAATACTCATTTCGTGTATTTCATGAGTGCATATTAATGATGACTGTGTACTGAAGACTGTGTAAAGGACACATGTTCTGAAGACTGTGTAAAGGACACATGTTCTGAAGACTGTGTATTAATTTTCATTACTCGTTTTCCATTTCCCTCACGGAATACTCATTTCGTGTATTTCATGAGTGTATATAAATGGAGACTGTGTACTGAAGACTGTGTAAGGGACATATGTTCTTAAGACTGTGTATTAATTTTCATTACTCGTTTTCCATTTTCCTCACATAATACTCATTTCGTGTATTTCATGAGTGTATATTAATGAAGACTGTGTATTGAAGACTATGTAATGATGACAGGTTCATTACATGTTGTTATGTATACATGTGTTACATAGTTATTATAGAATTTTACCAATTACATGTTCATTAAAATAAAATACTGTTTTTTAATGAACATATAATTGGTTAAATGCTTTTAAAAAGAATTTTCTCTTTTGCAGATGTAAAAAGGGATTTTCTATTCCTATTTTTCCCCATTAAATCCACATGAGTAACCGTTGCAATAAATTTGCTTCTTATCTATTTCAAAGCTGCATATTCTGCACCGTTATTTTAATTACTATTAATTTTATATAGGAAACACACAATTTAGAATGCTTAAAATGTTTATTGTAAAAGTAAAAAAATAAAACTATAGAAAATAAAATAATGCAAGATCACAAGTGATATATTAAGCATTTTTCTCAGGTAAAATATTCTGTATGTTATTTCTGACTTCTGTCTAAATATTGCGTTTCATCGCTGTTTATTACCACGTTTTCGAGTTGAGAAACCTTATACGTATATGCGGGCTTATACGTGTTTAAAAGTTCAAATTTAATGTCTGCGGCGTATCTGAAAGAATTTTAGCTTTCCTGTTACCAGTTCAAAAACCTATTTGTTTAAACTGAACGTTTATTTCTTTGCTTCTATAATGCAATTTATTCGGTTTATTTTTTCGTGTATACTGTGCCATACAGTATCAAACAACCCGATGTAGCGTGCTGCACGGTATCAGTGAACTCTTCCTATGCAAATTTGTCGGAATCGACTAAAGCGATTATGCGCACCGTATTTTGCTAGGCATGACCGCCGTACATTTAACTTTTACTAAACTTTATTTTAAAATGTGTTTCTTTTTAGATAAATGCGTCATGTTCATGGATCTTGCTTTATTTTGTGCTCCTATTTTAAACATCCACATTTGTCAGAAGGACATTATAACCTAACACGTTTTGGAAGACAATTTAGAGAAATGGACAATAGAGTCGAGAGAAAAGGAATTATCTCTGTCAAAAATTGCACTTTGTCTTCAAGCGAAAGTAATTGATTTAAAAATAGCGATTAAAAGCTTTGTAGAAGCACCGATGATCCAGTGAACTTTCATTTTATTTTATTTAATTCTTACGTATGTGATGAACTGCGGCTGATCTAGCCAAAATTACGGTATATTTCCAAATTGTATGATATCAGACTAAATATTTGGCTAATGGTATAAAATTATTACATCATTTATTCGGTCTTATGATGTAATTTACTAAGCACGGACATTTCTAAGAATGTCTTATTGAATAATGTACTCACCCTTTAAAAAGCCAAGCCAATCTTTTCTTTTTTTTGGGGGGGGGGATGAGTTGATGGCTGAGCAAACCGTTAGATGGCATTGTGGTTAGCATGCTGGGATAGAATTCTCGAGTTTGGTTTGTTTATAGCTCTACGGTTTACCGTTTATGTTGCACAAGGGATAAAGAAACCGAGGATTTCTTTTTTAAGTCAATTCAGAATGGTTATGAACAGCCGGCAACGAGTTTCGAACCCAGCGAACTCTTAGAATCCCGGATTCATGTACAGGCATCTAGGACCAATTCCATGGGTCTAGATGTTCTTTCTATGGAGGTCCGCAGGTGAGAGATAAGTACAGAATCAGGAACAAAATACCTCACGACCCTCTCCCTTTCTAAGGATGATCGACATTGAGAAAAATCTCCAGCGTGGCATTCCGAACCGCTTTACATTCGTCAGAGTTGTCTGCCCGTTGTGAGCTGTCATAGCATGCTGGTTTAGGATTTCGGACTGGGTTTGATTATGACAGGCATTTTAACATTTTTCAAGATACTAAACAGGCAGAATTAATTTGTGGGTGAGTGTCCTTTCTCTGAGATGCCGGCAGGTGGGAGAGGTAAGGAATTAGGAGTAAATAGGTTTCCCACATTTAAAAATGATCCGAATTGAGGGGATTATACAGAGTGACATGAGGCTTTACACCCGTCAGGATAAGTGGTTCGTTAGGAGTTTAAAAAATAATACTCTTTCGTAGTTAGACCAGTGGCATATAGTTAGTCTTTTGTCATAGTTTGGGAGATTATGCAAGTTTGCACGATTCTGGAGGTGGTTTTGTTTTGTTTTGGAACGTTAAGGTCTAGTGTTTTTTCTACACGAGGGATAATAAGACCATGATCTACTGCTTAAAGTCAATTCCGAATGGTTGAGCCGATCCATACCAGCAGTGGGATTCGAACCCATGAACTTCGGTACCGAAGAACAGCATCCTATCCATTCAGCCATGGTTTGGTAGTCAACAGTTAACATTTATTATTGTTTTCGGTCAATCTGGACCAAGAGGTAGTAGGTAGCTCTGTCATAGTTTTACTACTAATAAGAGTTTTTTTTCTTTTTTAAAACACATTTGCAAACTTTTTAATAATCTTAATTTTTCTCAATTTACTTTTACCAACATTAAAATAAAGCTTTCTGATTACCGGCTTAGAATTTTGTGTTGTTTTGAAACATATTTTATTCGTATACTGATCACTATTAATAATAGTAACATTGGAGTATTTGGATCGTCCTTGAATGCATTTTTTTTTCTTCCAAAGGGTGTGTGTGCAAGAATAAAGATTGTTAAGAAAAAGAGTATTACGTTTATCAATTTGCACCACACTGAGTTACTAGATTAAGATATACTACTTTGAGTTAATTCCAAAAAGTTATAAACATGCCTACCATCATGGGGTTGGATTCCAGGGATTAGAGTTAGATTTACAATTTAAAGTCGTTTTCAAATGGCTAAGAATATCCATGTCAGAAGTGAGAATCGAACAAGTGCACTACACAGACAATTGGCGATGCCATACCTTTTTGTCACTCTTACTTTCAAAATGATCATTGATCTACTTCATATCTGTTTTAAAATCTTTAATTGAGAGGTTCAAGTTAAGGCAACACGTTTCTTTTATTTCATAATGAAGTTTTTTGCTTTTATCTAAATTTGTTTATCTGTCAGTATGAATAAAAGTAATGCTGTTAAGTGATAGATATTTTGCTGGAGAAATCCAGATCAGAGAATGACAGTGTTGAAAAACAGCAGGGGGAGAAATTCACCCAATGATTTAGATATACTTTCCTAATAACATCCTGTACAAAACTTGACCAACTGTTAACTCGGGACTTATTTTACTCCCCTCATGGAACCATGTGACTAGCGGATCAGTTTGAATTTAGTTTGCAGAGCTACTGTCTACTATTTTTTTGCTGGCCGAGGACTAATGAGAACGTGACCAACTCTTTTCAAAGCTACTTCCAAAGGGCTCCGAATATCCGTGCCAACAATGGAATTCTAACTAACAAACTCCTGTACCGATTGTGCGGTTTTATACAGGTGAATGTTGATACACTTTGTCCTTGCCTGTGATTAGTCATCTCCGTAGACCCTTTTCTGCTTCCACGACACTCGCGAGCTCAACACTAGTGAAACAGAGGACTAAATCTACACTGCAGCCACTAGGTAGAGAAATTGTTCTCTAGCCGTCATATAGGAATGGTCAACCTATATTTTTCTTTCACTTGAAGCAACCAGGAAAATCTTATACGATTTCTGTGATAGTTAGCCAAACAAATTGAAGCAACCTTCTGGTACAAAAGTCCTTAAGATTACAGTCTACCATTCATTATCGATCAGAATCTGATTTAAGAAACAGCTTCTGATCTAGTTAGCCCTCATGTTGAAAAAACACTGATCGTAACTAATAACTAACTTTAATTAGATAAGTATTGCATTCCTTTAATTTTCCATACGGAAGGTTATTATAAAGTCTTAATTAACACTAAAAATATACAACATTAGAAACTTAATTTTTATATGCTAGCCTTAAGACTTCTAGACACAGTAAATATAGAAAATTATACATTACTTCCAGCGTTTCATGACGTTTGAACGCCATAATTGAATAATCAGACTGTCAGCCTCTGCCTCACATATACTGTGGTTACTTCAATCTATAGCTTTCTGAATCCAAATAAATCAACATAAATAAATGTAATTTGAAACATAATGTGCATAGGTATTAAATAAAGTGCAGAATAAATTTTATTAAGACATCAAGTCTATTTCTTTACAATAATCAAAACTTTACGGTAATTCCACTTTTTCATAAAACTGCTACTCTTAGCTCCATCTAGCCCCTAGCCCCTAGAGCAGACAGCAGACTTGGAAGAGAGTCGGAAGGAAAGACTATGTTAGGGCACGTTTATTTCTTTTTTATTATGCAAACATATATCTAAAGCCATGTGTATAATTTTTGTAAATAATTTTTTAATATAACTTTAGCTAATTTACTGAAACTGGTCTATTTATAGCAGACTTCTGTTATTAATTTAGCCAGATTAAATTTGTAAGCATAAGTCAATAGACGATACATCAGTGGTCGCTTTTGGATCAAGAAGAACAGGTAAGGAAACTTTGCCTAAAATATTTTTTAGAACTTAATTACCTATCACAGAAGATAATACACAGTACCCATTGCATACTGCGTGTTACTTCAATTTACGGAGTTCTGAAACCAAACAAACTAGCACCAATACCTGTAATTTACAGCATTATGAATATAAGAGTCAATTAATATACAGAGTAAACTTTATCCAGCTATCTAGGTTATTTATTAGCAAAAATTAAAACTTTATTTTACCTCTACATAAGTATTTCCAAAGCTCATAGCCTTCATCGTGATATAATAAGTTATGTACTGTCTAAATTTTTCATTCCCTATATATCGAAACTTGTTGTTATTCCTGGGTTTAAGCTATATTGGAATTATTTTTATCTTCCAGGGAAATATCGTGAAACGCAGCTGCAAATCCGGTCTAAAAGTTAAAATCATATCACAATTCCTTTGTTCATCCTCACTGTGCTTTCAATCATACTTGAGATGACATTTCTTTTTCTTTCTTTTGATATGACATTTTCTTTTCCTTTGAGGTTGCGATCATACTTAGTTAAACAGGTCGGGCGTGCAGCAATAGCAGTGAATTCGCTATGTATGGAAATCTTTTACGACAATTCAATAGGTGGGTGGATATCGTTGATAAAAGGCCGTATTGCTGAGATTTCATTAATATCCACTTGTGTAGTAATATAAAAGCATTTCTGCTGTTAAGTAAATGTATATGTCAAATCAAAAGGGAATATATGTTACTTACAATACCTGACAATATTGCTGAAAATTCAGCAACATTCAAAAGATTCAGAGTACAAAAAGGAATACTCACAAAGTTCATATAACTCGTAGTGTAAGATCATTAAACTACCTAAATGTAAAATATAAAGAAGTAACTTTGAAATTATTATGCTCAACATTTCACTTAAAATTAAACAAACCCAAAATGAAATTAATGAACTTTAGTTATTTTAATCGAACTGGAACTCTACAAGAGTTCCAAATAATACACTTGTGTTTATGTAAATTACATCATATCTTTCGTATAAGAAGGAAATTAAATGGAATACAGACCTAGGTACAATTTGAAAACGATCCTGAATGCAGAATGTGCATACAGTGCACGTAACGAAGTAGCATACTTCTTAACGAGGTTGTTGATGCGATGTGTCAGAATAGAAGGATCTTGAAGCTTGGTTTGCTGGGAAAGCTATATTCAATTTTTGGGGGTTGACAAAACTGGAACCTAGTTTTTGAAGTTGGTTTCAAATGACAACAGATATCTATGCCATCTGGGAGAATCGAACCCACATGGATTCAGATATCAAAAATCGAAAGAGAATTCCCTACTTTTCAAGCCATTGTCCTGCATTCACTATTGAGGATCCAAGTAAATATTGCATTGATACGTCTGAGCTAGAATCGATTTTACTGCAGGCAAGAAGTTTGAATGTCATAGAACACCATATAAGCAAATTTCTCGAACAAAGATTGGACCCTGAAATGTATAAGTTGGTGTTAATCGTGCGCTGGAGATTCCCTCGTTGCCATCAGAAGGGATTATTTTTCTATATTATTCCGTATCTCTCTTTGATTCTACCTGTGGGAGGACTGTCAGAATCACAGATTTATCTTGCTCATTATTTGATTACTCAGGAAGATCCAGCACAATAAAGATATTGTGGCAGAATATCGTAAAAAGTACAAAAGAAAAGTTAGGAATTTATTTCCAACCACTAAATGTGCTCCCTCACTCACTCCTCTTCTCTCTCTCTCAGTCCCTCTCCTTCTCACTCCCCCTTCTCCACTCCCTTTCTTTCTAACTCCTTCTCTTGCTCACTTCCTATTTTCCCTTTCCACCCCATATCTTTCCCCATCTCCCCTCACTCCCTCACTTCCCCTCTCTTTCTCCTTCTCTCCCCTCCCACTCCATCTCTTGTCCCGTCTTCCATCTCTTTCTCCCTCCTTCCCTCTCTCCCATCCCACTCCATCTCTTTTCCTACTTTCTCTCACTCCCTCACTTCCCCTCTCTTTCTCCCACTTTCTCTCTCCATCTCTTTTTTTCCCTACTCCCCTCCCCCTTCTTTCTCATTTTCTTTCTCCCTCTCTGTCAAGCCCTCTCTTTCTCACTTCCTCCCCCTCCTTCTCCCGCTCCCTCACTCCCACCTTTCTCCCTCTCCCTACTCCCCCTCCATCTTCCCCCTCTCTTTCTCACTCATTCTCTCACTCTCTCTCCATCTCACAGAGAGACCTATTTTACTATTGAAAATAAATTTAAGGTTTCAATTTTATCAGCAATATATATTTTCGTAATTTCTAAAACATTAATTTAATTCATTTTAAAATAATAATTTAGTTTAAATAATTCATATGTTTTAACTTTTAACATTCCTGTAAACATCAGGTTGTGATAGTGACTATTGTAATTATCAGATAACTAAGACTATTTAAAATAATTAAGAATATGTAAGCACCAGATGTTTAAGAGCTACAGATGGTATAGTTGCATTTGATTTGATTGGTAAAGTTCACATTATGCATTTTCAGTTATTACATGTTGGTGTTTTGTATAGTTTCGTTATTACATGTTGTGTTTCTCATTTCTGACTCTTAGATTTCAATTTGAAAATTCACACATAATCATTTGGGAAACAAACTTTCAAGGTAGACCAAATTGTGTTAATTTGAGCTCACGAGAAATTCATGAAAAGAATATATATAAACTAAAGTAAACCAGAAATAATAACATTATATTGTTTTACTTTTAATATTTTCCAGTCCCAAAAGATTCGTTTTTAATTTCTTTATAGTAGTCTGTCCTTGCTTTACAAGAAGAATGTCAAAGCAGGGGTTTCCAACTTCTAAGGGCTCTATGGCCACATTAAAAAAATTATGCATGATGGTGGGTCAAACTTTTATAATAGGTCTATTTTCGTAAAACTCTGCAAATCGGACGGACAGAGGTATCAGAGTGAAATGACAACCATAGTTTAATTAAATATAAAAGTTTAAAAACAGCTGGTAACTCTATGTGTAAGGAAATAAATGACTGTTTGTTCATTTAAAATATAAAAATAAGCATGAAGAAGTAGGAAATCTTTAGAAAAATAGTTTTTTAAGCTTTAGCAAAATAATTAAAGTATTTATAACATTAACTATTTTGTATTTAAAGAAAGGAGGTAATGAAATATTAATGGAAAGCTATTATAATCCAAATAGTTGAATTTTGTTAACTATTACTCGACTTGACAGAGTCAGTTTATTTGAATAAATATTGAAAAAATCAAAGATTAAAAAAGAATTGCCTAAAGGCGAGCTAAAATTAATAATGTAACCAAAAAGAAATTTTTAAAGAATAACTTTGCGCATTTTGAGTGTTCACCTGTATCCACCAATGAACCTCCACTACCAGCTCCATTAATACTAATCTCAGAAGATAAAGC
>CM063505.1:187980601-188085601 GCA_032207245.1 Pardosa pseudoannulata | reverse complement strand
CAATGATAAAACATATGAAAATAATGTAGATAATATTGAAGTAATTTAAAATAAGAAATGATTAAATGAGATGATTAAAGGAATGATGTCATAATGCTAGAAAAAAAATGTTTTTTTACCTATTTATTATACGATGAATTGATAAATTTAATCGCCTGCTCTTAACCGGGGAAAATATGGTTCGAAATAATGGCATTAAATGCTAGAAAAGGGGGGAAGGGGTGGATTTCGAATGTTGCTAAACCTAACACATCAGGAATCCAAGATGGATGCCTCTATCCATTCCAGGTATAACCGCTTCATAAATTCAAGGACAGATGGAGAGATAACTTAGGCTATTATTATATAGGCAATGGTAAGAAATTCTACTAAAATATTTTTCAGTTTGTAATATCCAGCCACCATATTTTTAAGGTATAAGTATGAAGAAATTAGATCAGATATTCTTTTGTAGTTTTCAAAATTTTATTGGTTGTAACCATAGATAAATTTCAATATTCATTTTTTTTTGTCTCCTGTTGCAATCAAGTTTACAATCAAGTAATCAAATATCAAAGTGTTTATGCTGAACAGTTTTTTTAAAGACTTATTCAAATGTAATCCAGGCTCTATCTTACCACAGTAATAAGTTTTTAAATTCGGAGATGACAAAATGAACTTCTGAAAGTAACATTTTAAGAATATTTATACACTCTCTGAAGGATCTTCGCGAAAGGTTTTGAGGACTTGAATAAGAGAGATTTTTATAAATATATTCTAAAAAGAGGAACCTAAATAGGAAGAAATGTTCGTTTAATAACATACCTTCTTCATAAAGAATAACCAATTTTTGTCATATTCCATATTTGTATTCAAGATAGACATCAAAATTCAACCGATCTGGCATAAACATGTTACTTTTGATCCCAACCACAAAGGAAGTAAATTGAACACTCCACCCCAAAATTGTCACATTTATCTATAGCTATGTGTACAAAATACATGCACGTTGTTTTAACAATATTTTATTTGGTCTTTATTTATGCTCATATTTCTTTACTCTCGATTTAAAGGCACATTGCAATTAATTTTAAAAAATTGCAAAGCTTTTAATTCTGAAATGCTGTTAATTCTTGTTTTCTTCGAATGTTTTTACTGTTGTCCCGTCTGCAAGATAACATTTAAAAAATTATTTTTAAAAACAAAGTAAGGCATGTAATACATGTGGTTTCCTGTTAAAAACGATTTACTGCCCATTAAAGTTATTTTCAGCTTTAAAGAGCTTATTTTTTAATTAAAAACTTCTCAGACGTTAGGAAAGTTTTCTGGAATTAAAAGTAAAAGTACATTTGTGTGAGAAATAGATGTTATCAGTTCTACTGTGTGTATATTTTTGAGAGCATTTTTTTTTTCTTTTCATTTAATGCTTAAAATGAAAAAAAAAATTGATGAAAATAGTTTTATTCTCACTTGAATTTTTGTTTGTTGTTCACTTGTCAATTGTTTTCTGTTGTTTTCCCCATGTAAATTGTTCAGGTGTTTGCATCATTTATAAACTTATATATCACAACTATATTAAAAAAAACCTGAAACATAAAACTTAAATATTCCTTACAAAAAATTTTCCTAACCACGACCCTACGTTTGATACATCATTACAGTTCAGATTTAAACTTTTTAAGATATAGATTTGAGTACATAACGTTTTTACACAAGGTGGTGCTTGGATTATTATTCAGCTTTTTATGAACCTTTAGCGAAAGAATAACGTTACGCTTGATAGAATTTAACCTAATTGGTATCTATTAAAATATTTTATACCATTATCTTGCTGTTTTATCGGTAGATAAGGATAAAATTCCCCGGTTCATTTTTTAAGTACTTGTTTCAATTTTGATAGCTTTCACCTGAATAAACACGAGGCTCTTGTAGCTATAATACAGCGTGAAGATCCACTAGACCGTATCTGTGATACTTTTTAATCAAGGGAGCAAAAATCCCATCCTTTCTTGTTTATCAGGGTTATTTCTATGAATTACTCGTCTGACTTATCGCCAGCGAGCATCTAAGGGAACAAGGCATCCTTTTAAGAACCCAATTACGCCAAAGAGGAAAAAGGAAGAGAAAGTAATACTAAGCTAAATAACGAATACTTAAATTCAAACTTTATCACCCCGAGAAAGCAGGTTTGGGATTGTCACCTTATCACGGGCATCTAACAAAACGTCCCGGACTACAAAGAGCATAAAAAGTGTCACGTACTTGGAATTGTTCCCACCATAGTTTTGTGCGGAAGAAGAAATATGCGCTGTTGGAGGTCATACAGGTATCTTCAGGCACCACCTGATCACCTCCCCCCAAATTTCTAGATCGGCGCCAGTGTGTAAGGATATATGTCACCTGACGGAGGTTTTCTCCGTTACGAATCAAAGTTCCAAGAAATATACTCTCAAAGTAAGGGGGTCAGATCCATTAGGCGCCTTCATTGATGCTCCCTGACCCTTTCATTTTTTGACCGGGGACTCTTAGGGGGGATGAACCCGTGTTGGTCCGTTGCAGTCTAGAGATCGGAAAAGTTACTGATTACACCTTTCTCCCCCTCTGATTTTGATCGCGTAGATTTATCATTCTACCTCCCTCCCCCCCAGTCTTTTCCCTATCTCACTGCAACTTTCTTTTCTTTTATTTCCCATTGCGGTATTTTCGGTGCACAACAGAAGTAGTCATTAGTTTGCTCCTGTTTCTAACCGAGTTCTGAAAGTATGAAGCAATATTTCCAGAAATGAAATATTGCAAGAAAACAATTATTTTATACCGCCTCAAGTGTAGATTCGGGCAAAAAAGTTCCGCATTCGTGTAGTCTTCAGAAACTTTAAGCTTTAAGATGTCTTATTGATGCTGAGGCAAGAAAGTTGAATGTGGTTTATCACATTAGATCACATATTATCACATTGCGGTTTATCATGAATGTCTTAGTAAGAATGCAAGCATTTATTTGGATTAAATGAGTTGTTGGATTTCTTCTAAAATTGCAATAGCATTAACACTTGCCTAAAAATTTAAAAATAAATCTTATAACTTACGATTCTAGAAAAATATCCATTTATTTTAAGTGGAAACTGCAAACCTTCACTATAACAGCATTTTTTATAAAATAATAAGTTTTACTCGTTTAAAAATGTTTTTTTTTTAAGATTCTTTAGTAATTTTAATCTAATTTTAAAAACTTGTTTAGTTTTATTATTTCAAGTATTATGTTTTGTAAAAAATGAGATATCATACATACATCAACTGAAGAAAATGAAAATTACTTACAAGATAACTTTTGAAACATGTATCTTGGAAACTAAATTTTTATAGCAAATTGAAGATAAATACCTTTTATATCCTGCCATTCTAAATCTTTAATCGTCTCTGAAACACAAAAGAACTAAATACTGTAAAAAAAAGGGAAATTTTAAAACAAATTTACCTTTATAGTAAAAAAAAAATACATCGCTCATATCAATATAATTATAAAAGATAGCCTCATACACGTAATGAATAAAATTATTAGCTTCTATTTAATAAAAAATAACTTTTAATTTCTATTTTTTATGGTGAATACTTTTCATGTTTTTTAAAAATGTATTGTTTCATGCTTCATATAACAACATGAAATAATTTTTATAAGATCAAACCCTATTAGATTTTAGAAAAACAAATAATTCCAAACAGAAAAGAAAATATTATTTTACATACCAACAAATATAGATAATTGTAATAAAACATTTTCAGTTCAAAAAGTACCATGTTTCTTTAAAGTAACAAATAATGATTCCTTTCAGTTTATGCTTAAAATTTGAACCTACATGAATTATAGTCCATTGGTGTTTTTTTTTTTGGTTTGGGGTTTGGTTTTGGTTTGGAGCGCTACGGTCTACTGTTTTGCACACGAGGGCTAATGAGACCGGGAGCTACAGCTTAAAGCCGATTCCGAACGGCTACAAACATCCATGCCATAGTGGGATTCGAACCCACGAACTCTGGTACCGACGATCAGCGCCCTAACCAATCGGCCAGCGTTTCGGCGGTGTTTTTTTTTAAACTAACAGTATCATGTAGACAAATTTATCTAGATTTGAACTACAGCTTTCGAACTTGGGCCGTAGGGAGTCCCCGTTATTGAAACTATCATCCTATAATACGTCAATGGAAATCTGTAAATAACATTTATTTAATAACAATGAAATAGCTAAAATGATTGGAAAGACAGAAAGCTTAAGACTGAAGAAAACGAATTTACATCTAGCAGATTAACATACATCTAAAACTAGTGGTGTAATGAGAAATTTTTCAAGGGGAATTACCCTTATTTCCAATCTTAAACTCAATGCAGTAATCTTAACATTTTTATATCTCATGCATGATGCAATCCTAATTGGTAAGTACCTGCATCCCCCCTTCGCCACGTTACTCTCTAAATCTGAACATTTTCGATTTAAAAAAATATCTTTTTCATTTATACGCATATAAAAAAAATCTTATTTAAAAGACTCTATAAACTTCTTAAAGCTTGAGTCTGCTTACAGGAATCTGCATTTTGCAACTAACCAGACAGTAGTCAACATCCCAAGAAGAGAATTAATTCCCTTTACTCTAACCCAGCCTTTATAGGTATACAGCAACTGGCTACTGATCTCCATTATCACAACAGCTACCCATAACGGATACGAAGCCGCTGCTGACCTACGAGAGGTTCATCATGGTTCCAAGATTAATGTGGTCCAACAGAATAAGAAACAAACTCTACAAAGGTAAGCTCAAGACTATCAGGAAGAACGCTAGGTAAAGATCATTCTGGTACCCCTGGTGCGTGAAACCTGTACACACCTAAAGCAGATGTGTCCCTGGGGAATGGCAACATCATAAAGTTTGTCAACGAGGAAATACTTGAGATCTTTCTAGGGAGACGTTTTATATAACCCACCTTCATATTTTTCATGCGGCGTCTTCCCGCTCTCCACTAGACGAAGGATAGCCGAATAGTAGCCCGCTGCTTTGCGACACCAGGTTCGAATCCCTTTGAAGGAGTGGATATTTGTAGTCGTTCAGAATCGGCTTTGAGCAGTATGTTTCGGTCTTATTATCCCTTGTATGAAAAAATAGTAGACTGTAGTTCTCCAAACCAAGCACTCCCCCTAGGTTACAGTAATAACTAGAAAACTTTGAATGTTTCGAATGAACTGACAAGAACTGACCAGAAACCTGGAAAGATTCGTCCCCGTCCCCCCAACCCACCCCTGGTATACTGATGAGTTTATCCTTTAATTCAAAATGATCTCACTTTTATTGATTTTTTTTTTCGGTGTGTGTGTGTGTGTGTGTGTGTGTGTGTGTGTGTGTGTGTGTGTGTGTGTTGAATATTCTAAGAATGAACTTCAGCAACAGTCGTTGATATAATCTCCAGTAACTGTTTGCATTTAACACATCTTTCATAAATACGGTTTAGACCGCCTTCATTTTAAGCAAGATCTTGATTATCGCAGATAGTGAAATGTCCTTCAGCAGACATTTTTTCCTTTTGCGCAAAGGTTTTAATTTTACCTCACAAAAATGGAAAAACCCCAATGAAGAAGTGGTTAGGGGAAAACATGAAGAAAACAATAGTTTCTAACTTGATGGCATAACAATTTGTATAATAAAAACAATTGTCGCATTTACTTACTCATGCAATATTTGGTCTGTCATTCAATATTTCCATTCTCCCGGTCAGTCGAATGTTTATGCATTTTACTTCCTAAAGGACGCATTGTAAATGCAAAAAATTTCGGTTTTCAGATTTCAAAGAAATTACCCGTTTTCTCCATTACTTTTGACTATATTTAGTTCAATATCTGTACTTACATACAAGGAAACATTAGCTCGAAAAAATTAAATATCTATTCTCACTATCCTTGAATTCATTTTGACTAGCTAATGAATGGTATCTGTCCGTATGTATGCACGTATCTCACTTAATTCAAAGCGATTAGTCTTAGAATGTTGAAATTTACAGTTATGATTGTTGTAACATCTAATTAACATTCTCTAATTAACATTCTAAACAATAAAAAATTTAAATACAGCGTATATTAAAGCTGTCGGTCATATCCGAACATGATTAGCCATAGAAGACTGAAATTATGTATTTAGGACTGTTGTAATATCTAGTTGTGCACCTCTACTTTTGATTGCAATTCATATTCTAGGTAATGGAAATTTCAGTAGAGCGGATATTAATGGCGCCGGACACATCTCAATAACGATTGTTCATAGGATATTTAAATTTTTGCATTTAGTACCGTTGTATCATCTTGTTTTAGTTGCTATTTGCACTCTATATAATTTCATCATAACTTATATCAGTGCTATTGCGCATAACTGAAAACTATCAGCTGAATAATGTTGAAATTTTCAATTTAGCACTGATGACAGATAAATAACAGATAACACTCACTCCCTTGGGTAACCAAAAAAAATTTATGACCTCCGAAGCCATGGTTGGAGGAGGAATTCATATCCACAATCAACAAAAAAATTAAACTATTTTGTAAAGAATAATATTACATAAACCTAAAGTAGACAAACAATATTTTACAAATTACAAAAACACTTACAATTACAAATTTTATAAATGCAGTATTTTTACCTTTTCTTAGTAAAATGAGTTTCAGTAATGAAATTAATTTTTTTCTCCATTGTTAAAGAAAACACTTACTAATTAACCTTGCAGATATTTGCAGTTTATATTTAATAAACATTAATTCATCAATATAGTTTTAAAATATTAACCGATTAAAAACGTGTAAAATTAAGTGAATATTCACTGTTTAAATGATTGTATATTTCTTTCAAAATCTTCAAATATCTATTGTTAAATAAAACTCTTACTAGTCAACCTAACAGTATTTGCAGTTTATATTTGATAGACATTAATTCATTAAAATAGTTTTAAAATATTAACCGATTAAAAACGTGTACAATTAAGTGAAAATTCACTGTTTAAATGATTGTATATTTCTTCTAAAATTTTCAAATATTCATTGTTAAAGAAAGCTCTTACTAATTAACTTAGCAGATATTTGCAGTTTATGTTTGCTAAACATTAATTCATTAAAGTAGTTTTAAAATAATATCTGATTAAAAACGTGTAAAATTAAGTGAATATTCACTGTTTAAATGATTGTATATTTCTTTCACAATCTTCAAATATCCATTGTTAAATTAAACTCTTACTAATCAACCTAGTAGATATTTGCAGTTTATGTTTGCTAAACATTAATTCATTAAAATAGTTTTAAAATAATAACCGATTAAAAACGTTTGAAAATAAATGAATATTCCCTGTTTGAATGATTGTATATTTCTTTCAAAATCTTCGAATATCTTTTGTTACTTTCTATTCTTTTTTTAAAGTACTGGTTCAGTAATTCAGTTTCACTTTTCTTAATATATTGGGTAGAAGATGTATACGATTTACTTGCACATTGTAATGGTATACCTATAGAGCCACACAGACACAGCCGGCTAACCAATTTACCAATAGTATTTAAATAGTATTGGTAAAGTGGATTGTAGGATTTAAATTTAAATAGTAGAAGAACCATAACAGGTTACAAAATAAACAAAAACTACGGTTTTATAGTGCAGTTCGAAATTAACGGTATTTTGGATTTGAAACGTATGTCTTCTTTTAATACTATAAATTCATATTTACTGCCAATTTTTCAGTATATTATCTCTTTTCAGATTTTTTATTACAGTTTCTGGATAAGGAATTTCAATGTTTTCTTCATTATGTAATGACGCCTTAGACAAAAAGTTGGCATATTCATTATGCACTGATGTAACATGTAGATGGGCATCCCCATTCTTCATTGCAACACGTTATCTATAACAGAAAACTTTACATAAAGGATATTAACGTGCCAATCGCTACAAAGAGGAAGTAGTTGATCTCTAGAGCAACAGAAAGATATCTCTGTACTCACGTGCAGTTTAAACAATGATTTTTAAAGTCTTTTTAAAAACAAAAGTAAAAATCTGTTATTTTCAGAGAACTATCATGCAATTTTATTGTTTTATTACTTATTGGTACGAAGTAAAGCAAATATTCTAACTGCGAAACACTTCGGTTTATAATGAAACATCGATATAAAACGAATGGAAAATAAACTGCAGATTCAACTTCTTCTAGTGAAAGAACAAAGGTAGTCACCTTAAAGGAGATGGGAAAAAATCGCAAGAAAAATTGTATATATTGGTAAAATATTTCAAAAATTAGAATTAAAAAATTGTTTGACTTTTAGGCTTTAAAATATGATTTATTTAGTTATACTTCAATGTATATGAATAGAAATTTCTTCTTAAATCTAAGTAATAATTTCCACAAACTTTTTGTAGCGTCTAACGTCTCGTCTCTTTAATCTTAGAACACTATTCTATTTTTGTCTAAAATTGTTGCTATTATTATACACCCAAGAAAACTTTGTTAAGGTAAGGAAAAATAAGTAATGCACACAATTTCATATGGGGTATCAAAAGTGATAATCATAAGAATCTCATGCTTTTGTTACTGTTTTTCGACTTTCCCTAATTTTTTTTATTTCATACTATTTATTATATATTTCTTTGATAAACTAGCCTTAATACTTATAAAAATAAAAAAAATATTTCTTAAATATGTTTATGACTTCTTTTTTTCTGTTAAAACTGCTCTGATTTACGCGTAAGCTTACAAGAAATATTTTGCTATTTTGCACTCAAATGTTTAATGAATAAATTTTTTGATGAAGAAAATACTTCTAAAATTTAATCTAACTATAAGAATCCATAAGTTTAAGCATATTTTACATTGTATCACATGTTTGTAATTTTATCCCTTTTTGGGAGTACATGGTTTGACATGTACTTACCTCTCTAAAGCAAAAAATGTTTCTCTCACAGTCATAATTTTAGTTCAATTAAAAAAAATAAAAAAACATTATTACATTGAAATGCTGAAAATAAATTATATAAATAAAAATATTCAATAAGTTTTGAAAAATTTTGAGCATTAAGTATTTTTATTCTGAGACAAATCAACTCCAAGTCCACTACCAAGGATAGAAATCACAAAAGTGTCTTTTATATTTTTAATCATAACTTTTAAATTAAGCGGAATTTTTTATGCCCTTATTTTTAAATTCGGGAAACATCTCAATCTATAACATACATATTTTTTGAAAAATGGAAAATTTTGAAGGTTTAAGCGTCCTGGGACCATTAATAAAAAATTATTGCAGATTAAAGTTGTTTTTAGCGTTTAACACTTTAATATTTTAACCCCTTCCAGGTTCATTTTATTTCAGGATTATGGGTAAAAAAATGTCAACTTTTTATGCTTATTTTCATACATACATAGCTTTTTAAACATAATAGCATCATTCACATACAAAATTTCCAAAAAATCAATGTAAAAAAATTAGTTTAAATAAATTAGTAATTTACATGTATAGTTGGCTTTCTGTACGGCAAAAATCATTAGACTTTGGAGTCAATTCACACTAACTATAAATATAAAGCTTTTAGCTTGAATTAAATTGTATTTATATCCTATGCATTTACATAAATGATTATGAAATTATTAATCAAAATTTGGTCGTGCATGATACAATCGAAAACACGGTACTGCACAGAGTCCAACATCGCAATCTCGACAGTAGAACCTGGTTTCTCTCCTTACCTTCTTCCCTCTACTGTCTCCCTTTGAGCATCAAATAATCTAGTAGCCAGAAAAGTAAACAAAAGAATTCGAAACCATAAAAAGCACATGTGAAATAATTCTGGAAAGACTGATTGCACAGTGTAATATTTCACACTGCCCGAGCTACACCCGGGATGAGCCAGGGAAGTACATTTCGCCTGCCCGAGTTCAGCTCGGAAAAAACCGGGAAAGGGTTAATAACAAAAAGTCTGAAGGACACGCTCTAGTGTGAAATGATCGCTATGTTACAGTACCTGATGTCTTCCTATGGACGTTCATCACCGCGATCACCGATAAATACAGGGCCGTAGACAGAAGGAGGAGGGGGAGGTCTGGAGCCCCTACCTCCACAAAATTCTGGAGTTTACTGCATTTCATTTTAACATTGAAACAAAATACATATTCAAGCGTATCTTTAATAAACATTCTTAATTAAAATTTCATTTTAAATAAAAATTTGTATTTTTAAAACTTTTTATCTACTTTTTTTTTTTTGTATTTTAGTAAATTTTTATTCAAACTAATTTATGCAACTACTGAAATATATTATAAAAGATTGTGCATGAAACATATATATGTATGTATACATACACACACACACACACACACACACACACACACACATATATATATATATATATATATATATATATATATATATATATATATATATATATATACTTACATTAAATCTTATGTAACATTTCATGCAATTACTTATATTAAAAATTAAGATTAAATTTTATATGACTTAAAAAATGCATTTTATGCTTTTTGGAAGAAAAAGTAGTGAAATTTCTAGGTTGGGGCTCAGTTTAGCTTGAGCTACTTAAAAATTTCACGAGAGTTTAATTAATGGATATATTGATTGAAACATTCAAAGTTCTAATTTCTTCATCCTGTAAAGTGGACTTTCCAATGGCTCTTAGCGAAACAGCAAGAGCGACGATGTTTACTGATGGTTTTGGACATATTAAAATTCCCATTTGCTCGTTATAGAAGAACTTAGACTGAAAGTACGGACTGAATCGTATTGTCCCATTGTTTTTCAGGCGCACATTATATATATATATATATATATATATATATATATATATATATATATATATATATATCTCTCTATCTCTATATATATATATATATATATATATTATATATATATATATATATATGTATATCTATGTATATATGTAATACTGAAATGCCTTATTTACATATTTTAATAATAATTTAATAACATCTGTTCATAAATCACATTGGGGTTTTCGCGGTAATTCTGATTTTTCTTTCCAGGCAAGCTATAGACTTAATCCAGCCTCTGTCTGTACTTCTTTGACCAATAGTGAACGCGTTCTCTTTAGACATGGGTATTTTTTATCACGTGATCAAATGTGCTTAAGGATTATTCGTAGTTTTTGTGCCTGAGAAATCCCTACTTAAAAAGTGTGTGAGCACGATGTTCTCGAAGTTTTGGTCTGTTGTATTGATTTGATGTGTCGTCACCAGAAATAAAATGTGTTGGGATTTTTGATGAATATATATATATATATATATATATATAGATAGATAGATAGATAAATAGATAGATAGATAGATGATATCTTGCACAATAGTCGGCAAACCAGAAATTTTATTTGTTTGCTCTCCTGGCAGACAAACGTAAAAAATTATGTTTACTCAGATTTTGGTTTAAAAATAATGTTTTGTTCTATTTCATATAAAAAAATTACCGTTTATAAAAGACGTAAAAATTTGCACCCTTCATTTATAGTCAAAATAAATAATCAGCTTTAGCCTTAATAAAATATCAAATATGTGTGTGTGTGTAATTGCCACTCGGTAGACATATGGGTTACAGATTTCGTCTATCACACTGGATGGTGTAGGCTCAAATTTCGTGTAAATTTTAGCTATAATTTTTGTTGTTCATTCATAGGGAGAATAGTTTACCTATTTATAAGGTACCCCCACAATGAAAAGGTAAAGAAACATTAGCACCTTTGCACATAAGAGTTATTTTCTGTTTTTAAGTTTATTAATTTAAGTGCAAAACATCTCGGAGATAGCAACAATAGCGTTCTTCTAAGGTTATACTGCAAACTTAATTTGCTCCCTTTTCAAAGCCAGGCGGTTGGTTAAAAAATTCCTCAAAGCTGCGTACAAATAGGTTTTAACATTCTACTGAATTTACTAGTTAAAACAAAGATATTGTAAAATAAATGTGACACAATCAAAGTTTTTACTGGGCTAAAATGCATTGAAAATTTCTTTGGGGTGGTTAAAAACTTGTGCAACCAAGCAGAACTTAAAAGGATTTATTTTTCCTCCTTCGTCTCTTTTGATACTATAAACCATTTACTACCTATAACTTTTACATTGTAATGTCTCTCGACAAGTTCTCAGAACATCAATCTTTCATAGTTCTTAGTTCCATTTTCATGGTCTTTTACCACTCCTCATTTGCAATACGAATTACTGCCTGTTTGTAACATTTCGTTATGTATAATTCAGGCTCTAGTAGTTGAAGCTGTAGACTATTTTGAGATTCTTGACTGACATCAACGATATACGAATAGTTGTATTCCTTTGAAAAACTAAAGTGTTCATGTTGATATTTTAGATTATTCTAGAAGCAATACATTTAGCATCTTTTAATGGTGTCAAACGTTTAGTTTTATATCCCTGTAATATACATTGGTCTTTTTCCCCCATCTGGTTTGAGTATCGTTTTATGAACCATTTGACAGTTTTGTCTAAAATCAACAGATAATTGTTTACTCTTTTATTTGAATGTTCATATATTCCTTTAATTTTTATAACCAAATTTACTATCCTTATCTATGCTAGCAATTTTATATTCAGTCATGGAAATTATTTAAACGAATTGTAATATCTACACACTAAAGATCGAGTGCCTTTTCTACTTTCTACTCTCCTTAAATTGTTATTGATATTTTCAACTTTGGGTTTGCAACAAATTGTACATTAATTCTTTCCATTACTTTATTCTTACCCGACAACTATATCCAGTCTGTTTTATTTACTGGAATAGCCTACATGTACGCCTTGACTTCATATCAAGTTTTCTAAGCCGTGTGGGTACACTTACAAAAGCTTTAGCACCAAATGATTTTGTATGTTTCAACCTTAAGCTACATTGTTCTTGTCGAACTTTGTTTTTACCACTATATCTGCAAAACAACTTTTTGAAAATTTATGTTAAACCATAGAAAGGCGTGTACTAAATAGTTTTTACTTTAATAATTGATCTATTGTTCATCAGAGTAATTTATATTATTTATTATATAGTTAGTTATTTTTAGCTAGTAAAAGTTTATTGTTCGTCTTACAAAACTTCTCAGAGACATAAGGATGACGTTGAAGGGTTAAAAATGTTTGTTGTTTACCGTACAACCTGTTTTATTTTGTCAGGAATGACAAATAATATTCCAAGTGTACGTAAAATTAGTACAGTTAACCCCTTCCGGTAAAATGACGAGTGTAGCTCGTCATTAGTTTTTCATTCCATACCGCACAATGACGAGCTACACTCGTCATGCGATTAAAGTTACTGTTAAATATGATAATTAATTTAGTTTAAAATTTCTAGTGTATTGAATTTGGCAACACTTTTATCACTTGTGAAAATCACAAGTCACTATTGCATATTGTTTACTTAGAATTTCTTGGTACAAGTCATTGCCAAATTAATGAGTCAGAATAAAAGAAAACCTACTAAGAAATGCCGTGTGTGTTACAAGAATCAAATTAAAAGTGAGACTACTTGGCGGTGTAAACAATTAAGAATTCATTTGCACTTTGTTTTGAAAAGTACCACTAGCTTGAAGACTATTATCTGTATACCTTATTAATGTTTTGCTTTGATATTTTCTTAATTTTACTGTTTCTGATATTATTTAACACTATGTAAAAAGTGGATTTTAATTAAGAATATGTAAGAATTGTAAAATGAAACAAGTTTTTTTAAATAAAAATTAAATGGTTATTTCATGCACAGTTTTTCATTATTAAATCATACCGGAAGGGGTTAACATCAGAAACCTGGGTTTAAACCACTGTCACTTAGTAAAGTGCTAATTCAATTAACGGCAGTGTGATTAAAACGTTTACATACTTTGTTTTGTTCTATGTATTTGTTCCTTTGTGTTTGTTTCCTAAATTGTCACATAATTTTAGGAAGTTATCATTCACGAATTAGGTACCATTTTCAATTTTAATATTTTTGATTTTGCTGTCTAAAAAACTTTTACTTCGGGTTTGAAACCCAGCACTCGTTTTAAAGACTACTGTTTTGCAATGCGCAAAATTTCCTTGAGAAATAAATACTTTATAATAGATAAAAAGCATCGATGTACATGAATCAAGTTTTAGTAAAATATCCATGCAAATTGATTCTAAAAGGCTTCTTTGGTCTGATTTATTGAACTAACTCTTATTCCTCCAGCTTCCTGACTAGGTTTACATAAATTTATTTTTCTGTCTAGGTAGGGTATATCTTTCCCACATTTGTTTTTAGATGTCAAGTTTATGCAGTCAGTATTGGATCTGTGATAACTATTGGTGCCAGACATTTATGTCTTCCGATGCAAATGAAACAATATGTTTAGAATTCTTCATATTTTTAAAAGTATTAACTTTGGAAACAGATTTAACAATATTGCTATCATTATCAGTATATTTTGAATAATCTGGTAAAATATAAAAGTTCATTTTAAAGTTATATGTGAAAATTAGTTTGGCTTTACATTAATTTTACCACTGCTGATAAAAAAAAATTAATTTATTTTTTATTTAGACAAGAACGAGACAGAAAGTTCTTTCTAAGGGCAGACGTGTACAAAACATTCCTTTTTGTATATTTCCCATGAATTATTAAATTGACATAAACATCATCTATTAATAAAAGTAGTAATCCTATTCTCAGTTCCCACTAAATTCTGTTTTTTTTTTCTTTTTTTTTATTGGCCAGAAGTTTATACTTGTTTGAAGTTACTACTTCAAAAGTGAGCAGATAATGCCAATTCAAAAACCCATGATTCATGAACTTAGACCGTTATCGTACCGCCTAATATAAAAATATAGCTGCTGGTACCAATGGAACCTCTTGGTAATTTCACATGTGATTCAATGCTAGATTTTGTAATATTTCGGTATGTATGTTTCTCAACTTATAATAGAGCAATCATCTTGTAAGTATCCGGCTTTATTGCAATTGAATTTATTTTATTGATTTATTTTTGAGAAATTTAGGGCTTTAAGATTTTGAGCATAGTATCACCTTAAATTTACCGTGCAGGGTTTCACTCTGCTTGTTTCTGGAAAAATGTAAAACACTGGCTTGTGCTTGGTTTGAACGTTTTTGCCAAAGTCTTGAATCTTTAGATAAGAGCATAAACAAAAACTAAATCGAGCTTAAATTCAGAATCTTCATTTATCGGTTGAGATTACAATACTTTCAAACTCATGTGGGATGTGATGTTTAAGCTGAAAACATTTATCAATTTCAGCAACAAAATGACTGGCTAAAGTCAGCTACTTAAAAATACCATGTACTTTAGACGCAGATAAACTCAAGTTTTTATTGCCTTTCATCTTAAATGAATAAAAATCATGCTTTACTGATATCACTCGAGCACATTTATTTAGTTAGAAATAATCTATCTTCTAAGCGTTATGCCTATCTGGAAGTCTTAATATTAGAGTTCAGTATTTCGACTAAACAGTCATGAAAATTGTTGAAAAAGCTCTAATTTAAAATATTTGACAAATCTTCTACTCTTTTCATCTACTTCATCTGGGACTTATGCTGCTACACCCTTTCCTTTAGTGATATCCTAGCAGATGTGTAATACCTTTCTATCTAAACACCCAGTAACAGGATTTGATGTACCATGAGGTTTTATAATAAAGTTCATGATATTCCTATTTTTTAAAAGCAATTAAAGCTTTGATAGTAACAATTATTTAAACTGCTTACTTGTAAAATGAGATGGTAATATTAGTCAATGGCTGAAAATATTGGATATTCTGGAATATGGATGTTTAGATTTCAACAGAAATAGCCATTTTGACCATATACGTAAGTGGAAGCAAAATTTAACTTTCAAACTTTAAATATTTATTTTGTTCAACCCTGAATCAGGTTTGATTAGTTTTTGCTTGGCATCTGCATATCCACACATATATCGCATAAGTCATAACTAGCCATAGAATATTGAAATTTTATATGTAAGACTGTTGTAACATCTCGTTGTCCTATTTTAACTGCAATTTGCCCTTTATGTAATGGAAAATCACAATAATATTAATACTGTAGATCGCCACTAGATGGCAGTATTTGAATTCTACTCAATTAACGTTCCCTTGAAAAAAGAAATCAACTTTGAATCTTGAAGGGAATATGCTAGTTTTCCTTGTGTTTTACAAAAGATTTTTTTAAAATATGTGTATAATTTAATGGACGTACAAGGAAGTCATAGGGTGTCCTGACCAGGTTTTTTAAATTCTAATTTATATACATTACTCGAGAAAAATCACCCTATTAAAGATGATCTTTTTAAAATTCTTATTTATATATATGTATTGATATATACGTTAATAATGATTCCAACAAGGAGAGAACGGCCATTTATTGATATAACTCAACAATGAAAATGAATGTGAGGCATAATTAAACAGTTTATTTTCTCCTTTTTCCTCAATATATCAAGCATGTCTACTCAGATTCAAATCAAATACATGCTACGACGTTCTTTATGATATGGCGCAGTTGTATATCAAATTTGGTACTGGATGTTGCACGTATGTGTGTATTTGAATATAGGACAAAAATTTTCAGAATTTTTTATTTTTATAAAATAAATATCATATACATTCCTGTTAAAAAGAAAGAAGTGTTTGTATGAAGATCATACGTTTTGCTCGTTGCACAATACTATACAATTTCGTTATATAAAATAGATATTACACATGAGAATATAGGAAGGGACACAATAAAAAGAAAATTATTTGTCAATGCAAATATTGTTTAAAATTCTTTTACGATCATTGTGACATAAGAATTGGAAGAAAATATAGTATTCAAAATACTATGCTTTGTAAATTCTCACAGTAACAAATTATCCATGTCAGAATAATTTTTTTAGTTACTTAGTAATGGAATGAATTGAAATGCAGTATGAATTTTCACAGCATTATGTACAGATTTCAATATATGAGTGCTTAAATTTCATCATCCTATTATTACCGATGTTTTATATGTAAAACCAGTTATCAACCTCAAATTTGAAAAGCGTACAGAATAATTTTGTGAATGTTCCGTTCGAGTAATCACTTACAGGTATTGAATTTAAATTTTCCTCGAAGTGTAATTTTCTATACTGTACAGGCTAAAACGGCATACTTCAGCAAGCGTAAGAATTGATTATAACCAACGAAAACTTACTGTAATGCTTCAGCTATTGCTAAAATTCAATTTTTTTCTTTACTAACAGACAACTTTAAAATTTCCAATAAAGGTATGATCTAATCCGTAAAATTACTTTGTCGATAGGAATAAGATTGTGTTACTTAAGACAGTAATTTGGTCTAGACATCTTATTAACAAAAATGTTATGCAAATCCTTATTTTTTGTGTGTTTTCCGATAGGAAGATGCCAAAAGGTAAAGCCCAAACAGAAATTTTAGATGTTGAACTATAAGGGTGTGTTGGAGAACTAGTGAGTCTCTCAGCGCTTCGCTTCGACGATAATGGAGGATTAAATAAAGATGACTGAAATCGCAATTTTTAAAAATGTATCTCTTCTGACTTAAAGGCAAGAGCATGGAAGAAATAAAATAAAAATACTACTTAGAATGTTCGGTCTCTTTGAGTAGACATGCAGAATTTTTATAATTAAGTACGCTCGTGGCATTGAGAATGAATCAAAAAGCAGACAGTGAAATTGTTAGGTAGATGAACTCGAAAGATCAGACCAAATCAACTCTTTAACCATTTTCATCTTGGCTTATCTAATATATGGAAATGAAAATAATGTTTAAAAAAATATAAATATATAAATCTAATATCTCTATCTATCTATATATCTATATATATATATGGGTGCAACGTTCGGTTTTGTGCCTCTCAGTAAACATTTTATGTCTCCAGTTGAGATAATTTAAGTGCTGGGTCATAATGCCATGAAAGGGTACATCTTGAATCTTAAAAAAACTTATTTAATAAAAATGAAATAGATATAGTTTAGTTAGCGTACACCAGGTGACAAATTTCTGTAAGGGTGGCATTCAAAACTGGTTCTATAATACGAAGGGTGCCTCGATGTTGGTGGAAATTATGTTAAAAAGTAGGTTAATGTTCAGAGTTTCATTTAAAATTAAAATTGATTGAAAAAGTAAAGATGTGTAATTATAATTAAAAAACAATACTTATATACTCTTATTTAACCCCTTGCCGGTGACGCCCGATCTCAGTTCGAGCAACTCAGCAACTCAAATGCGCCAATTTTGGAATGCTCGACCTGACCGGGTAAAGGAAGAAACTGTATTTCAAGTCCATGAAGCCCGAAAGCAGTTCTTCCAATGGATATTATGTAGTTTACCATTTTCCCAATAAACGGTGATTATTTCCCAAGAAAAGTTAGGCAATTTTGAACCATTTGTCCGATACTATAAAGGATTTGTGAAATTCAATTAAATTTAAGAGACATGGAATGCATGACAATTGATATACATAATAATATTGTTGTATTAGTCTATTATATTTATCGTGAAAATTATGTCATTTGATTTATTTTACTATAAGCATTTTTTTTTCAAATATATTCTACAGGCAACGATTTAAACCATGTCCTGCAGAACATGACATCTAAGTGGAAATCTTTATTGTCAGAATTAAATGAACTTACAGAGTAGAATAGGGTTTCTCAAAGAGTATTCCGGGGAATCGTAGGTTTCCCTAAAGATCCTCCACGAGTTCCTAGAGAAATTTTAAAGAAAATCCGTAAATTCATTCTCTAGTTTTTCACTAATCCCTTGCATAGAATTAATAATAATAACTAATACTCCAGAAACGCAGCTATAGAAAATAGAAAAGCGATGTGATAATTAACTATTCTAATCACCCGTGATAGTACATCTTAT
Organism: Pardosa pseudoannulata; assembly: GCA_032207245.1. Lineage (NCBI taxonomy): Eukaryota > Metazoa > Arthropoda > Arachnida > Araneae > Lycosidae > Pardosa > Pardosa pseudoannulata. The sequence goes on along the minus strand of CM063505.1, from coordinate 188,066,694 downwards.
GAAATGATGAAATAGTCATGAATATATCATTTTACTTGTATCATTTTGTTAAAAATTCCTTGCTTCCATGTCACCTTTTGTAAATATTATCTACAGTATTAGTAAGTATTTGCAAGCATTATCTTTTTATACTGCTTTATTTTGTTTGGTTTTATGTTTATGTCTAATGAGTGATAAAAAACACTTAAGCCCTTAGCTTTTCATTAAGTAATATTTATTTAGAGGTTTCATTGCTATATATGTACTAAGAAAATTGTTCCGTGGGTGAAAAAGTTTGAGAACCAGTGGATAAAATCGTAATTAATCTTTTTTTTGTTGTTGTTGTTTAGAGAATAACAAGCCTTATTTACGGAAAGATTTTGATCTTTATAATCCTAACTATATCTGTATGAATGTATATTAAAATTTCCAGATACTGAGCATTTAGAAGTGTATCTAAATATTTGAATTAATTATTAAATCATAACCCAAATTAACTCCATAATTATAAATTTACGGTAATATCCACTTAAAATATTCTTGTGATTGTTCACTATATTTTTTGAGAGTACGAATATAGTTTAGAAGAAGAAGAAAAAGGGGCAGAATTACTAACCACAGCATCTTCCTTGGCGATATTTTGGATAAAAATTCCACAAAAATGCCTTTCTTCTTAACTGATTTCAGAACGTGCAGTTTTTCACTGTAGAGTAGTATTGATTTTTGTAAACACCTGCTGCTGCGCTATTAATTAGGTTGTGTCCAAATTAAGCTTCAGCCATCCGTGATGAATAAAAAGAAGCAAAGTAAAAAACGTTTTTTAATTTTAATTTCTTTGCTTACGGAGTCATAAATTTCAAATTTGTTTATAATGTTTCCAAGAAATAAATAATCCAAAAAAGTGGTCTGAGATTGGTTTTTGAAGTCTGAATTAAGCTGCTAAAAAGCTTTGTCTGCCTTATACGTGAGTATTATGAACTTTTAAGTGCTCAAAGTTCTTTTTGAGCGAAGTATTTTAAAATTTAGCCATTAAAAATTCCCCCAAAGATAAGTGTTCAGACAAAAAAAAGTATATGAATATTTAAAGTACTTTCATTTATAAGGAGTATAAAGAAATTAATCAAAAATTTACGAAAATATATTTTTGTGGTGTAACAAAAAAAAGTCTTCAAATATTAATAATCTTACATATTTCTATGGCGGTAGATGAAGATGTATAAACTTGCGTTTTATCAAGGATCTGAGGCAGAATAAAATAAGTAATAAGTGTTATAAATCTTTTTATTAATTTTTTATATTGCTTTAAGCATCTGGAAAGTTATCAATGAATAAAAATCAAATCCTATTAAATGGAACAATATATTTTTTCTTCTTTACTAATGTTTTACTTTTCTATCCTCTTGAGGTGAACTTTCTGAACTTATCTATAATGAAACGACAAATCTAAGATAACTGATGTCTTTTTATTAAAAGGAATCAATGCAAAGGGTCAGAGAGGTGAATCTAGTATATTAAAGTTATAATGAGGACAAAGTTCGACTCTCTGTCACTCATTAATTACAAATAAGAAAATAAACAAATTTATTTGTTAAACTTGACTGCTGCAGAAAGCTTTTAGATCCCTCTGTAGCAACAATCAGATTCCTTTTTTAATGAAAGTGTCAATTAGTATACTTTCATCATCAGCCAAGTTCATTCAGGGCTAATAAATAGCTGTAAATAATATAAGATGGAAAATTTGTTTAAAGAACTGGCAATTATAATTTTAAATTGCCTAATATTGATTTATACGATGTAATTAATAAAAATTTTAAACTTGCACATTTATTTTATGTATTTTTTTTATTTTCAGTGTAAGCATATGAGTAATAATTAACTCTTTCTGATTGCAGCCTTTTCATGAAAATGATTTGACGATAATCAATTTTGAGGGTATCTAAGGTAACCGAGTTCAATATGAATGCCTATTATGTAATTACAAATTGAATGAACATGATTATAACGTGTTTTTTTAATTATGGGGTCATATGCTTAGTAAAGGAGGTGCTTTGTTGTATCTCTTTCAACCAATCTTAAGTTTTCAGCACTTAATATATTTATACCAAAATTTTTAAAATATTTAAGACTTGTTTCAACTTTTACAAAATTATGAAAGTATCTCTCTTAAGGTACCCGTCTAAGTTGTGATTTTTGCCAAAAATCACAATTTTTTTTTAATTTCTCTATTGTAAAATTTCAACTTTTAAGCTTCTAAATCTGTTTTTGTTTTGTCTCTACGGAATTTTAAATAAAAGTTACAACTGTTTAAAAATTAGTGACAGCTGTTAAAACAAAACGGAAGTAGCGACTTCGGAACCGGAAGTTGTGAATTTAAAGAGCATTTTTTGGACAAAACTTTTAAAATTTTCATGAAGATTAGTTTAAACATTTTTCTAGTATTTTTAATAATTAACAACTTGGCAATTAGAAAGTTTTGAAGCAAGAAAGTGTGGGGAATTTTAAACATGTATTTTAATTTTTTAACAGTTAAAGTTGTTTTCATAAACTTCAAATGCGTTTTTCTCAGAACGGTATTTTTAATAAAATGTCGAAGTTTGAAATGTGATTTCTCAAAAAGTTCTTAAAATATTTTGTTCAAAATTATTATGATTGCTTTTGATAGTATTTACTAGTAAATGACCTAAAAGCTTTAAATTCGAATAATTTTTAATGATGTTACACTTGTAGTTGAATATAAAGGTAATGAAAATTCGTTAAAAATTCAATGTGTATGATTTTGAAGGACCAAAATTTTTTACTAAATGTAAATTAAGCAAATATTTTAGGTGATTCACTATTGAAATAATTTAATTTATTAAAAAATTTAGACTTTTTGAAAAAACCTGATTTTTTTACTAAATTTTCTTTATTTACTAGAAATTTTATAAAAACTTATCCAGGGATAAGTTTTTTTTAAGTGCAATTCTCTATGATAATATAAAAAATAAATCTAAAAATGTAAAAACATGAACTAGTTTCTACGTTTAAAGAAAAAAGTTCTTCGAACGTAGACGGATACACCTTAAGGAGTGATAACTTGTAAATGAAAAGGTGGACGCTAAGTGGATCTGTTTCGACAATTCATAAGATTCTCCTCCTCATTTCTCTCTCTCTCTCTCTTCTTCCATTTAAGCTAGAAAGCATTTGCCTGTTAAGCATTCTCTCATAGAACTCTCTGCGAAAATTGTTGACCATTTTTTTTAGGACCACCATACAGGCGGGCAACATTACAACTTAAGACAGCACAAAAGAACTTGTAAGTTAGAAGCATGGACCTAGCAGAAAAACTTCGAGCTCAGCCTGCCACCTTCAGAGATATAGTTTAGGAACTTGGGGGACATTACGCCCACAAACTTATTTTGCTTACTGCAGTCACCGTTAATGAAAATGGTGGATAGAAATCTATTGTTGTAGATTTGAAGTAATGTACCTTGCAAACCAGAAGTGTGGGGTTTTAATGAAGAAATAGTTTGTTTACCTTCTAAGAGCATTGTAATAGATGATCTTAATAACCATGTCTATATAATTTTGAAATTTTTAAAGAATGAAATTAAAACTTTAGTATTACGATCTTAAAATATGCAGATGAAGGATCGCGGTATGATCCGGGTCAGCTCAGTTGGTAAAGGCAGCGATCTCGTAACTGAAAAGTTGAGGGGTCGGGGCTGGAAGGCATAAAGACTATCGGAATATAGACACACTTTTGTCATATATCAAGGGTTCTTTGGAAAATATGAGACCCCTTTAATTGATTCCAATAAAAATAATAGTAAAACTGATGTGGAAGAATTTAAATACATTTGTTATATGACGATCCGTGAAATTTTTCTCAATAAATAATCTTAATTTTTTTGGTATGTGTGTGTGTGCGCGTGTGAGTATATATATATATATATATATATATATATATATATATATATATATATATATATATATATATATATAATATATATATATAAATAGGATAATATAGTTTTATCCTCCTCATATTTATACAAAATATATATTTCATATATTATATATATATATATATATATACATCTTAATAACATATATAATATGTAAATCAAGTATCTAATGGATATTTCTTTATTGATTTATAAAATATATATATCTATATACATAAGCAACACTATATATATGGTTAATATATGGTAGTATTGGATATATATACTGCAATATATATATATATATTATCCCCGATATATAAAAATAAGGATGGCCGAATGGGTAAAACGCTGCTTTTTGATACCGGAGTTAGGGGATCCAAATACTGCTGCTGGTATGGATGTACGTAGCCCTTCGGAATCGGTTGGTCTGTTTTGGATGTCTGTTTAAGATAACTGGACAATGGAGCTGAGAGAAAAGTGATTACCAATGTTAAAAGCAAAATTCCGCCTTTAAGCAAAAGTAATTGTTAGAAAAAATTAAAACTTTGTTGAATAACCGATAATATGAAGAACTTTAATTATATCTTAGTGAAATGCCGATCGATGGTCGAATGATTAGGACGTTGCCCTACGGTACCGGAAATTGCGAGTTCAAATTTCACTCTTGGCATAGATATTGGTAACCGGAATCGGCTTTAAGAAATAGGTTCCGGTCTCATTAGCCCTCGTAGATAAAAAAAAAAAAAATAAAAAAAAAAAAAAGTAGACCTTAGCACTCCAAACCAACCAACCAAAGAAATGTAGTCATTTATCATCTGTACGGCGTATATGCAAAGCGGCGTATCTACTAGATATTACGGTAATGCTTTAAGATTGGTATTCTTTATTGTTATTCTTGAAGCCTGCTTTAGTGAAGCAATTCTTTTTCATCGATGCTATTCACTAGTTTCCTTGCATTGATTATTATTTTATCTGTAACATGATCAATCTATATTTGCATTTAGAAATCAGTGTCATCTAAGACTTTCTACACAATGTGTCGAAATGCAAACTTTTAAGAATTTGAAGGACACGTTTGTCCTGATTTCATCTCTAACATGATTAATTTATATATGCATATAAAAATCAGTATCTTCTGAGATTTTCAAAGCAACCTGTCGAAATACAAACTTTTAAGATTTTGAAAGACACCTTTATCCGTAAATTGCTCTATGGAAGTCATATTGGGAGGAAAATACACAAATTTAGTATTATTCAAATTAAGCATATTTTGACAGGGAATGCAATTATCCACGTACATTAGGAACTTTTCTACAATGTAAAAGTCTTTATCTTGCACTAAATTCCTTTTATAAAACAATTCATTTGTTATTCAAATCTTCTTATTTATTGCGTATTGTACTGGTAAACTTTTTACCGGTTATAAAGTCCGTTTGTTTTTCTGATTTCCTAAGCATTTAATCTGGTAGCTTCTTAGAACTATCCGTATTAGATTCTTTCACTATTATAAAATATTAATGTATAAACAGTTGAACTTGTTAATCCGAAATTTTGCATTATTTTGATTGTACTACTACCGGTTGAATGAAATGTTAAAATTACGTGGTAATTTAGAAGAAAATTTGAGAATGCTTGATTAATTCCGAGAATTTAAGAAGAACACTTGGAAAAGTGGTCACTTTCGTTCACGTTTAACACTAGATTTACGATTGTTGATCATATACCTATTTTTACTGAAGTGATCCAGTTTTACTCATACAAGAAAATTGAAGTTTTTTGCAAAGAAAATAGTTCCAAATTAATTTAAATGAAATGTTTATTATCAAAAAATTTATGGAAAACATTTTTTACATATAAAATCTGTTTTTGAAACACATTTTCAGCAAACATTTCTATTACATTTAGCACAATGGTTTCTACATCTGTTTCTTTTGCATGATTGTTGAACTTCACAATTCTTCCGTGCGTCAGTAGCATGAATTTCTGTCATTGGAATGGAAGTGTTCTCGACTTCTTCTCTATATTTACTTTATACTATACTTTATATACTTTATACTTTATATTTACTTTATACTATATTTATTACTATATTTATTTATTTTCATGTACATTCTATGAGTCAAATTGGCTCACAACCGTGAAAATAGATATACCACATTTGATAATGCGAAATGAAGGGGCCTGCGGGGAAGAGGAATGAAAGTTTACATATATTTTATTATTTAACTATAAACCAAAGTATGTTTTTGAAAAATGATATTAAAGTTTTATATATATATAGTGATCAAATTTTCAATGAGTCAAATTGGCTCGGTCTGTAAATCTAGTGTTAAAATCGTTTTGGGTTCATAATATCGGATAAATATGTGTAAAAGCGATTATTAATTTTTAATTTCGTTTTTTTTCTGAATTCAAATCAGCCATTCTCAAATTTTCTTCGTCAATCATGTAATTTCACCCTTTCTCTGTATAGGAATTCATATTATCCTAATTATGTCTTAAATAAGTATATAAATATATTTACACAATATATGCTACGAGACTGTCAAAGATGCCTTTGTATTCAAAATTATTAACGAAACAAACGGTTTTGTTACTACTAAGCATCTGAATTCTATGTACGAATACATCGATTTTTATATAGTAGGTGCTACTATCTATTTTAATATTATAGGCTAAAATTGCTTTAAATTTTGATCGCTAAATGCTAATAGAGATTTTTTTTCAGAGCAAAGATTTACACTTCATGTATTAGTAAGATGTAGTACTGTTAGTCATATATACTGTTTACTGTAATTATTCGTATAACACACACTCTAGTTTTTACAAGAAAAAATAGGCGAAGAATTATATACCCTGCATAATTTGCTTCTAAAATCTGAAATACGAACTACTTTCCAGATTGTAATCCAATAAATCAAGCTGAAATACACTTTCATTGTCTTTCTAAAGATACCATCCTCAATTTTAACAAAGTGTTTTGCACTTGTTATCTGTAGTATTAGGTCATACAGAAAGAAGCTGGTGCGGAAATGAAGATCTCGTACATCTACTCCTTTTTTTAGAGAGTACAATAAGAGGGATTGAGTTTTCTTTATTCTTCATTATTCTATAAAAATGATATGGCTTGGAACGTGAGATTAAGATGGGATATAAATTTTTTTATTCTATAGCCTTTAAGTTCAAAGTAGTGCAATATTAAACAGAAAATGGAAGCCACGCTTTAAGTAAAAAAAAAATGGCGTTCAAAGTTAATAACTAGTGTTGTTTCTCCTCCTGGAGTAGGAAATCACACTAGGTCCGATAGACTCCGTCGAAATATGCAACTTGTCCATGTCTGAGGATTCACTTAAGCAAAGAACCAGGAGGTCTGAAGATCTCAAGAAGGGATTCTCATAATTTTGAATCAGGTACCAAGCAGAAGACCCCCAGTCTGCCACCTCCGGAGAAATCGTTTTGGTACTTGGAGGAGGAGAATCACGAGGTCTGAATATCTCAAGAATGGATTTTCATCATTTAGAATCAGGGACCAAACAGAAGACTACAGTCAGCCACCTCCAGAGGTATCGTTTGGGAACTTGGAGGAAAAGAACCAAGAGGGCTGAAGATCTTAAGAATGGGTCATCGTACTTTAGAAACAGGAACCAAGCAGAAGATACCCAGACTTGGCCTGCCACCTACAGAGGTATTGTTTGGGAAGTTATTTTATGTGCCCCAACCGGCATTAATTAACACAGCAGATTTTAGACTGACTTCAGCTTCGATCCCTCTACCTTCTAGTTACGGAATTGCTGCTTTTCCGGGTTGTAAGCAGTTTTATATAAAAGAAGTGCAATAAGAATGAGTTTTAAAAGTATCATTACTTTTACTGAGTAAGATTTTTGCCTTTTAATTTTTTTCACTTTATACGTGTTTTTAAGTACACTTATACCGTGTGATTTCAGTCAGCAATAAAATTATTCCATGCATAACACATAGAAATTTGTCTCATAAAAAGTAAGCGTTATACACGAATCCAAAAATAATATTAAGAAGAGGAGATAAAATAAAAATATGTTTCCTTTATTCACAATATTTTGCTGTTATGTAAGAATATAGAGCATTGAAAATATTTCCTCTAGATTCACTCCTCCATTTAAGTAAAGATTTATAAACCACCAGTAATACCATATTATCCTAAATCTAAAGTTGACTGTCACATGGGTTTGGTAGTTTACGTGAAATGCAAGTTTTAAAATTTCCGCGCGCGCTCACACACGCAGAGTTTCATAAATTACTTTCAAATCCTTGACTAACTAGCACTTTAACTAATTTTTTTATGAAATAAATATACAAATGTACAAGCAAAAAAAAAAAAATTAACGAAACTTTTCTTAAAATATTTTTTGGCCCTTTACCCTATGGAAATTAGTTAAGTCTTTGTTTAACTAGGACACAGAAGTAACTTAATTTTTTTTCTCCCTTTTCAACAACTTTCAGTTCTAAGGGAGGATTTTGTTTTTTTCACCCAACTGCTAGAGATTTTGCGCGTGTAGGAGCCACGTTTCCTAAAAGAGCATCTTACAAAATGTATTCGAGTCAAAGGAATTACAAGAATAAAAAGAAAGGAACGAATATGCATATTAGGTTACTTTGAAACGGATTTACTTACATTCGCAGAAAAGAGATGAACAAATGAAGAGAAAATGTAGATTTTTAGCACAGCATTTTCACCGCCCACGTATGATTGATGAACGGAGTGCTGGTAAGAGAAAATAATGTATTGGTCGAATAGGTTATCAAAAAATGAAACAATGCGTAGCGCATATATCACTGCTGGATATTTAGATTATTGCCCTTAATAATCTTCTTGTCGTATTACAAGTTTTGCTACATCTTGCGAAACTTCATCCTGTGCCCTCTTTTGGTCGAATTATTCTCGTCGGAGACATCTGACACAAACTGAAGGATAAAAGAAAAAAAAAGCAAATATTATGGGAATCTACCAAAGATCTCTGAAGTGATTCTCTTTAGTTGAAATAAAATAGCTAACTGAAAAATAAGTCATGAAAAATTCACATAACAATTTGCGAGGCAAAAAGATAAAAGTCATGCGAAACTTCTAAATTCCAAAAGAGGATTCTCTGCAGTTGAAATGAAAAATTGAATAACTATAAGCTGGTTGTGAAAAATACGCGTAAGAACTTGAAAAGTTAAAAACAAAAGTCGTGGGAAACTGACAAAGATCTGAAAGGTGATTATTTCAGCTAATATATATAGCTAAACTAATATATTGATCGTTTAAAAGAAATGTGAAAAAGCCAGAGATCAGAAGGGTGATTTCACATAGTTAAAATAACATTCTAAACAAAAAAAGGCAAATTGGTAAAAGTAAATATAAGAATTTTGAATTTTCAGAAAAATTGTATGATACTCTCTAACATCTAAAATATTATTTTCTAGAGTTGAAATAAAATACTATATAGGAAATACTTAATAAGAAAAATACGTATCGGAATTTAGAAATCTTATTATGTTTATATGTAACCAGTAGAAATATCTTTCACCAATTGAACTGCGGATTTAGCCCTATTATTTGAGTTTCCCGGGCTTGCTCCATCAGTCATGACTCCATCAGAAACACAAGTTCAAAATTGTGGAATTTTACCTTTATTGTGGATAAAAACGATGCTATCAACAGATGGATTGTACAAGGTATCTTCTCTAAATAGAAGGCCATAAGAATACTTTTTCTTCAGCTATGACAACCCCAGAGCTAGCGAGAGACGGGATTTTGTGTTCTTGAGACTAAAGGTTGTTTATCAATTTTGGGGAGGCAAGAATGAATCTTGATAATTTAAGTTAGTCCAAAATTACGCAAGCTTCAACTTATTTAGTGCAGAAGCAATGTCATTTCAATGAGATAGTTGAAAGAGGTTGCCAGTGAACAAAAAATTTACATTTGAAAAGGAGAATTTTAGATATATATTTAAGAGGTAATAATTTTGATGCATATATATATATATATATATATATATATATATATATATATATATATATATATATATATATATATATATATATATATATATATATATAAACATATATATAGAAAGTTATTGCCTATAAAGTGTTTTTTTATATATATTTATTTATTTCCCAGCTACAGCTTTGCTGTTCATATGCGCATCAACCAACAAAGATCATTTTTAAAAATGATTCTTTATTCATCAAAAAAATTTTTGCTTACTGGATTTACCGTAGTATTCATAGAATATTTCTCTGTTTAAGGTACAAAATAAAAAAAAATAGAAGGAATCGAAATTCAGTGTTCTCTAAATTGTTTATTTGAAATATAATTAAAATAAACTATGTGTACAAAGAACCTGCATGCAATTTGTTTTTTTAACTTATGAAAAAGTTATAAAAAGAAAAATGATGGCGATAGGACAAGTTGCTTTAACCAGGATCAATAGAAACAAATTGTTGCAGTCAGTTAAAAAAGAACGCCATTCAATCACCATGATTGAAATGTAAATCTTGCGAACTTGGTGTTTATTGCATGCCTTCTCAGTATATTTTCTAAAGATTTCTTTACAAAACGATAGTCATATGAATTGTTTTTATAGTTCGTGAATAAAATTTGTTCCATTCATTGAATACTTTTTCAAAAATGTATGCATCCACTAAATATTTAGTTCATTCAGATAAGAAAAGTACCTCTATAATACTGAAACCAGTGACTTTTTCCCTGATAACAGTTTATAAAGAGGCTCATCACTCTTCAAAAAGTATTTGCATTATTCCTGTGAATATACGTTTTGCTCCACTGTTTTCTCATTCTTTCCTATGATTCCATCGCTGCCGTTACTCGAGCGGAAAGCCGCACGAGTCATTTGCGAGCAAACAGATGAGTGTGCGGCAAATACAAGTCGCTTCATCTTAAGCCTTCTGTTAACAATTTGCTCAGTTGAAATCCTTCACGTGGTCGAAGAAGATCCCATAGGCTCAGTATCCTGGTAGACATTGTCTGGTTACATCGTGCAATTATAGTCAGAAATCCAATTTCTTGGAAATCGATGTTGTTGCTCCCTGTGGGTTTTTTACAGGTTGCAATGCGGATGTTTCCAGCTGTTTGGTATAATTTATTATATAATGAAGTGGTACTATTTAACAGTCACTACGCTACAAACTTTTGACTGCGATCATTCACTCTTTAACATTTTTATGAGTTGGCATTTAAAAAATTAATTTTCAACGTTTTATTTTATAATTACTCTTCATTACAATTAGTCTTTATACCAAAGCCAAGTAGACCTAAGTTGTAGTGAGAAATTTTCGATGGGGAATATCTTTCATTTCAACTTATATCTCAAAAGTATTAGAGCAATCTTTATATGTACATATGTGTACAGTATTCCTTATGGTGGGTTACAATCCCCCCTTCAACCTTTTCTATACTACTGCCTGTATCCATAGTGAAAAAAACATGGAAAAATCTGTTTCCTAGTATCTCAATTATGGTATTCTTAACACATTGTGTGCGGGTACATTTAGCAGCGGGCATTCCTTATAGTGGGTTACAATCCCCCCTTCAACCTTTTCTATACTACTGCCTGTATCCATAGTGAAAAAAATCATGGAAAAATCTGTTTCCTAGTATCCCAATTATGGTATTCTTAACACATTGTGTACGGGTACATTTAGCAGCGGGTATTCCTTATAGTGTGTTTACAATCCCCCATTCCTCCTTTTCTATACTACTGCCTGTATCCATAGTGAAAAAAATCATGGAAAAATCTGTTTCCTAGTATCCCAATTATGGTATTCTTAACACATTGTGTACGGGTACATTTAGCAGCGGGTATTCCTTATAGTGGGTTACAGTCCCCCATTCAACCTTTTCTATACTACTGCCTGTATCCATAGTGGAAAAAACATGGAAAAATCTGCTTCCTAGTATCCCAATTATGGTATTCTTAACACATTGTGTGCGGGTACATTTAGCAGCGGGTATTCCTTATAGTGGGTTACAGTCCCCCATTCAACCTTTTCTATACTACTGCCTGTATCCATAGTGGAAAAAACATGGAAAAATCTGCTTCCTAGTATCCCAATTATGGTATTCTTAACACATTGTGTGCGGGTACATTTAGCAGCGGGTATTCCTTATAGTGGGTTACAGTCCCCCATTCAACCTTTTCTATACTACTGCCTGTATCCATAGTGGAAAAAACATGGAAAAATCTGCTTCCTAGTATCCCAATTATGGTATTCTTAACACATTGTGTGCGGGTACATTTAGCAGCGGGTATTCCTTATAGTGGGTTACAGTCCCCCATTCAACCTTTTCTATACTACTGCCTGTATCCATAGTGAAAAAAACATGGAAAAATCTGTTTCCTAGTATCCCAATTATGGTATTCTTAACACATTGTGTACGGGTACATTTAGCAGCGGGTATTCCTTATAGTGGGTTACAGTCCCCCATTCAACCTTTTCTATACTACTGCCTGTATCCATAGTGGAAAAAACATGGAAAAATCTGCTTCCTAGTATCCCAGTTATGGTATTCTTAACACATTGTGTGCGGGTACGTTTCGCAGCGGGTATTCCTTATAGTGGGTTACAGAAATTGTATCCATAGTGGAAAAAACATGGAAAAATCTGCTTCCTAGTATCCCAGTTATGGTATTCTTAACACATTGTGTGCGGGTACGTTTCGCAGCGAAATTGTACCGAGAGCGAGAGTTTTGCTCGTAAATATAGTTATTCAATTAAATTTCAATAGATCGAAAATTATTTAATGTTTTAACCAACTTTTCATATTTTATATTTAAATATATAAACAAATATATAAATAACATCCATAAGATTTTTGGAAACAAAAAATATATTTTTTTAGTGGATAAATTTATAATAGTATCGTAAATATGAAAAATCAAATAGAAATAGTAGTATATAGTTTTAATTTTTTTTTTGAATAATGTACTATATAAACATTTTTACATTATCAAAAAATGAAATGAGCAATCATAAAACTAATAATGTTTTACAGTGTGGTAACGTTTAAAGCATTTTCCTCTATGAAGAGGTACACGGCAAAACTTGCATATGTAAGATGTTTCACTCCGCACTTTTTTCACAGCACACACACGACATTGTCTTTGCGACTTTTTCTTCTTCCCAGAAGTAACAATTTTCGCTGCTCCTATTACACGAAACATCTGATAATGCTTCAAAGATTTCATCATAATTATCTTCGTTAAATTCACTCATTTTAGCAAGGGTAAATAAAAAGTTAATTTTAAATCTAAATTGATTTTTTAATCAACTTTCCCGTTCTGTGGTTCCGCATCGACTGATGTAAAAACTAATTGTCTAAATTTTTCCAGAATCTATGTAGTAGAAAGGAACATTCGTCTTCGTTTTCCTGTATATAAAATTATTTTTGTACCCACAAACAAACCACGTTGTTACACTAACCCGTAATAGTACGTGACCTGTGCTCAAGTATTAATCGTCAGAAAACGTACTAGTACGTGTCCCGCATACAATGTGTTAACAGTAATTTTTCTCCTCTTGTTACATTTCTGAAAAATATTTGATGTATTTAAATCAGTGGATATAATAATAAAATTGTGTATTTGTGCTTTCTATCTTTGTTTCCTTTAGCATTTTAAAATTTTTGAAAACAATTTTTAGTCTTCCTAACCTTCCAATTTTTAGCCTCCTAGTGTATGCGGCTGACAAACAGTATAAATTTGTGTGTGACACACAAAACCATTGAAGAAATTTTTAAACTTCTCGATTCTGTAGAATATCTTTTATTAATTCGTAAATGGCTCAACTTTTTTTATTCTTAACCTACACAAGTATAATTTAAAAATTCCATTTATCAAAAACGTATTTCAATGTTGAGAATGGTAATAGTGTGTTTAACAAAAATTTAGTTCATATAACAGGTAGACGGGAAGATTATGTTAATTTTATAAATTTAATAATGAAATCTTGATTATTTTATTATACGATACAAACATTTCAAATTCTTAGAGTAGACAAAATATGCGATACATTAATTGATGAAGACATGTATTATTCGGGAATCAGGGTATAGATTTGAAACCAATTTATTTCTACTGCTTTTGTTGTAGTCACTTCATTGAAGAACTGACACCATTGTGTAAAAGAGCTATTTGTTTATGACTAAACAGTGAGATATTGCATATATCAAAAATTCCTCCATTCTCCACCTAGAGAACATATATCTTGTAGTCAGGAACTCCCTAAATCAATAGCTTTCAATATTTTTCCTGCTTGTGATATCTTTCCTCTTGATAAATCTTCTTGCACTCTGTAAGATTTTAATAAATATTCTTCTGAGACATGTTATTCAAAATTATATAAGGGTATAATATAGTTTTAGATAATTATAGATAATTCACAGTTAACTGGAATATTCAACAAAAATTTTATGAGCCTGTAAAATTTTAGGTACCAAAAAATTTTAAGAATTATAAATAATACATATTGCTATGTTTTTCCGTTTTAATAATATGCATGCGAAGAATTCTTGCTATATTTTAATGGTACATTACTGTAGATCGACTCTCAGGTGTAATTGCAGCAATGTAATGTGTTCCAAAACCCCTTCAGTAGTAGACAGAAATTAAGCTTTGAGATTGCTTGAATAACAGTGAATCAATAAAAATCGAATTTAAATTTTTGTTACTGTTAACAATGTCAATGCTATCATCACAATGTCAATGCTATCCTCATGGATTTATTATTATCCAAAAGGATGACCTAATATTTCTTTTTTATAAGATCTATTAAAAAGAATCAGCTAAAACTTTTTTCTAGAGGACTTAAATAAAACACGCTTTAGTTAAAAATCTGCAGTTTAACCGGAGAGATTTGTTATAAAACTAATGGATGAGAAATTGCTATATTCTAAGAAAGTTTAGCGTGCTTTTATCTTATATTCATACGTATAAGTATGTATTTATAGCTTATTTTATTCTTATTCTTCTGGAAAATTTTCTACTACAATATAGCACACATACACGACTATTGGAAAAAAATTATTAGAGATATTTGTAAAACAAAATTTTATAATTTTTTAGCATCAAGGTAGTATATTTTTGCTGAGAATTGTAAAATGAGCGGATTATTTGTTCATGAATAACTCAATTTAAATTAATATATTTCATGCATTTTTAGGTTATTTTTTTCAACCTGATAGAGATATTTTCCAAAATAATCTATGTTATAGTAAAATAGTGTTGCTTGGTAACTGCCTCTAATTATTTTATTCTTTCAGCTATAAATGCCTTTTCTACTAACATATATGTGGAAAAAAATGAATTTTACATGTGTGATTATAGAGAGAAATTCTTAATAATGAAGAAAGCACACCAGTTTTTAATACACTTAAAAAATAAAATAAAAAGAGAAAATTATTATAAAGTTTGTTTTTTTTCATCCCTGTTTATAGTGTAATTTTGAGAAATCCAAAGTCTGTTCTATATAGAGCCTCTAAAAAAATCTCTTTCTCTACCCTCATTTTATTTTTCTGTCTAGTGTACAAGAACATATAATAACTAGCCCGCATATTGAGGCTTATAATATTAACTTGAAATCACACTCTTCTATTTCCCAGAACTGAGTTAATTTTAATCCTTCCTTTCAACTCCCCAGACGTTTTTAACACTTTTAAACAAATGGAATGAACCGAATTATTTGACAGACATCTCTCACCTGTAATTACACCCATTTCAAACCATCTCAATTACTTTTACGACATTTCGTTTCCACACGCTCCCCTTTTTTTAAAACCTAACAGCAAAAGGCAACATAATAAATGCATGCATCCGACTCTCTTATAAAGGTGTAGTAAAAACAGCAAAATCCTCTCTCTTGAAGACATTTCCGAGGGTCGTGTGTTTGTTCTTTTGGAGGGGCCTGCCCGGAATCCTGACGTTTCAATTATTTAACGGCATTTATTTCTGTGATAAATACCTGCCCAGTTGGTCTATTCATCAAGAAGGGCCTCTTCCATCAATTCTTCAGGATCTCATTCCGCAGTTAAACGGCTGTTAATATAGATGAAGGAGTCTATGACAATGTTTCGAGATCGGTTGACCTCTAAAGCATCCTTGATTGATAGGACAATGGTGGCCTTTGCATTGTACCCGTACCAATCACTGCAAAAGGGAATTAGGTTTCAGAAAGGACAACTTGTTTTAAATGCTGAACCGAGATGCTAAAGAAGGATTAATGAATCTAGAAATTGTCATTTTAGTTATTTCTGGGTGGTAAGATTCATTCAGTTCGCTTTTTTTTTTCTTATTCACCATTATATAGAGCAATGTTGCTTTTGAATTCAGTGTTTTTCCCCGCCTGTCTTTTCATAAAGGGATTAAATTGAGGATTATTCAACAAGCCTTCATGCACGTGAGTCCGAAACCTAATGAGAAGCCGACAAAGAATTCGAGGACTTTGTCTCTGAAAATTTAAATTCATTTGAGTAAGTGTCACCTGGGGTAACTTTTTAAGTCTTCTGCCTGATGTGAATCGGTTTTATATTTTGCTTCCACTTCTTGTCCTTTGTTTTCGCGGTCAGTCAGGATTAATTATAAATTCACCATCGTGTGATTATAGCATTGTCATTGCTAACAGTAGCAAATATTTAAATTCAATTTTTTTGGCGGGAGCAAAAAGCACTGGGGAAACATCTTAAATTTTATGTTCACATAATCAATATTTTCAGCAGCATTTATTTTAATTCAGCAAAAAGCTTTTATTGTAAATTCTTTCTGGAATTCTCTTGTCAATGAACGCTTTTTAAAATGAGAAAATCTGATTGATTTTATATATGCATATACATTTAGAAAGAAATAGATATATTATTCGATATACGTCCGATGGAATAAAATCTCTAGTTTTGACAGTAAAATTTAACTTTTGTAATTACCTGCAAGTCAAACAGTTTGTTTAAGATGTATGACAGAGTAAGGCAGGTTATCAATATTAGTGTGGGATAGGTAAAATAAAAACTAAATATTACGAAGAAATAATGTTTAAAAGTAACAATTGTATAGCAGAAAAATTGTGGAATAAATTAACTTAAGTATTCATAACTGGACATAAATGCACACAACATGTGAAGGATAGTTTACAGATATATGTGAAACACATAGTTGATTCCTTAAATAACACTTGACGAATATTTTGATACAATTAAAAATACTTAATTTCTGCCTTCATATTATGTATTTATTTCTTAAATAATCGTCATTTTTACATTTACAAAGCAGTATCGATGGCGCAAATTTTTATTTTTAATGTACAATGCTGAGCAATATAATAAAAAAATCTCTTTGTTTTTTTGTAGAAAACTAACACTGTCCTAAGTTAATCTGAAAACTTAATACGTGAAAAAGAAATTATTTTAAGCAGAAATGCAATTATCGCAATCAAACATAATTTATCGAATGATATACTAGAAAGAAGGGCGATTATGCAATATTGGTACTCGTTTACTTTTTACTAAAAATTCTCGGAGAAAATCCCCATTAATTGCAGCTAATTATATTTATGTCGTATAATGGAATAAATGTTTTTGTTTGTAAATATTAACAGTTGTCAATGGCGACACAAATCAGTACACAAACATATTTATCGAATAAAGTGGCAATTTTTAGATAAATAAAACATTTGTTTCGTCGAAATTGTTTAATATCAATACTTTATTCTGTGAAATAAAAAACTTCAAGAGAAAATGTTTAATTTTTAAGAAGAAACTGCAGGATGTTTTCTGTAACAAAGAAAGTTATGAATATATGAAAGATTAATAAAAATTCCTTTTACATATCGTTTACATCTCTTCTTTTTCATACTTCTCTTCTTTGATGCTTATAATTCTGCAGTAAAACAGTGTTAGATCGAAATCTTCTAGTCTTTAAATAAGTACTTCACTTTTTTTTCGAATAGTTCAAAGTAGTTGATGCTAAAATAGAAATGTTTTATTTTTTTTCAATAAAAACAATATAGACAATACAGAAATCAGTGTTATAATAAATCATAATCCATTTACACTGTAATATATAGACATTTTACTTTTCTCTATTAATAATTAATCTACTTATCTTCTTACCGGCACAATAGACGAATTTCAGCTGAATATTTAACAATTCAGTATTTTTGCCATTAGCAGTCACGTGTTTAAAAATCTAGTAATTATGGTCATTAAAGTTATAAGTGTGTTGGAAATATCTGAAAAAAATTAGAAGTTATCATCATAGTTTATTATCTTGCAACTTGCCGCCTACTCTGATTGGTGCAAGGCAACTATGGTGCATTGATGGTGAAACCCTCCAATTTGATCAACCACTGGAAGGAGTTTTTCTCCTGATTCCGTAACTCTCCAATCAGTCAACCCCACAGTGAAAGGATATGATAGGAAGGTTTGATCCCGCACCACGGAATTCTAGTCCTGATCGTTAACCCCTAGGCCATCTAGGGTATATTCTAAAATTTAAAATACGGTAATTTTCTTCTATGAGATCCTTCTATAATATCCTCCTATATAAGGATGCCATTCAGAACGTTCAAATTTGAGACGTCCCTAGAAGCATTGCAAGCAAAATGTCACATTTGTTCAAGCTGCTATAAAACCTCACTTCTAAACTTTGATTTTACCATTTACGTATGACGTGTCTAAATACTACATAGATTTTCCTACGGATGACCTATTGGGCCCATTATACAGATCTATTACATTAATGAAAAACGCATAGACCAAATGTCTATCACCTAGTTGTGTTTACAGACATCGGGTTCACTTACACACTACGAAAGTTTTGTGACCAACTAGGAGACGAAATTCCAATACTCAAGAACCGAATGGTGAGGGCGTTGATCTTAGGCACTGGAGTTCGTGGGTTCGAACAGCACTGCGGCATGAATGTTCGTAGCCGTTCAGAATGGCCTTTAAGCAATAGGTCCAAGTATCATTAGACCTCGTGATTCGAAATGTAGACCGTAGAGTTCCATTCCAAACAAAAACCAAATACTCAAGCGTTTAACACACTTTGTTAAGGAGAAATGCAGTCTTTTATATTGAGAAGAAGAAGAAAAATAAATCTATTCAGTGCATGCGTCTTAATATTGTTTTTTGCTTACGGTGTGACATGACATCCGTACCGGTAAATCGTAATACAGGGTGTTTCATATTGAATGGGACAAATAAGCACGAAATGGGACGAATAGAGCAGTGTAACTGACGTAACGGATTTATTCAGCCAAAACAAATTTATTCTGTAACTACAATTATACAAGTTTTATTTGGCAACGGGTAAAATTATCGAATGACTAACTCGCCGCTAGAGGCGCTGTTAAACAAAATGTCGTCCATGCAGGAGAAAGCGTACTGCGTTTTCGAATATGCCAAAACCTCCTCGGTAACTGTCGTGCAAAGACATTTTCGCACAAAATTTCTTAAAGAATCACCTCATCGCCATAACATAAGCAGGATACCGGCTGCCCAGGACAAAAGCCCAGGACAAAAAGATACAAAACCCTCTTTGCTATCACGAGTGTGGCAGGAGCTTGATTACCGTGTAGACATTTGTCATCTTACCGAAGGGGCACATATTGAACACCTGTAGAAACTTGAATAAATGTAGTTTTGAGGGAAATTTGAATTTTCTTAATACATTAATTACAACGGTCACAATCATGCTTTCTTTTTGTCCCATTCAATGTGAAACATCCTGTATATATGTGTATATATATGTATATGTATGTATATATATGTATGTATATGTGTATGTATGTATGTGTATGTATATATGTATGTATATATATATATGTATATATATATGTATGTATGTGTGTGTATGTGTATATATATGTATATATATATATGTGTATATATATGTATATATATTATGTATATATATATATATATATATATATATATATATATATATATATATATATATATATATATATATATATATACCTATGAGTATATTTTAAATAAGATTGCCTCTAACTCCAAACTATAAATATACGATCTAGTAAAACTATCAACCTCTGGGTTTATGTTGACGTGTGATAACGTTCTTAATTGATTATAATTTTTTGCTATCCTACCAGATATCCACGTATTTCTTCATAGGGAAAAGAAATCATTACCCAAATCTTTTGCGTAGAATATGGCCGTTACTCTTCGATGTGATTAAGTGCGATAGAAAATTTAGATCGAAGAATAAAAAAGGAATAACTATAAATTCACAGACTTTCTAAAATTAAGTATATAATATTTTATAGCATTATATTTAGTATATTAACTTAAAATTCGAGAGGATCATGCATCAGGAATAAGACAAACTCTTTCTAATAAACGTTTCTATTATTCAATTGTCTTTAAGGAAAAGTTTCTTTTTTTTTCTAAGTTACATGTAATTTTATACAAATATTTTTGTTCCTGCCTAAGTTATTTAATTTCAAATTATATTCCTCTTTTATAAGTTTATAAATTATCTATAACCATCAAAGCAATTTTAGAATTTTCTGAATAGAACGGAAAATTATATCCTCCTTATTTGTATATTGGTTTCGAGGCTATCCCTGTACACGAGGAAAAGTTAAGATTACTTGATTAATCAGTGTGTGTTATCCCATTTTAATCTTTTTTAACCGAATACAGGAAGGAGAGTTAGAATTCGTAATAGCAGTGAATTAAATTTAGAATTTCCTTTTAATTTAACAAAATCCTCAAAACGTCTTAATCGGACGAGTTCATTATTCAGTAAAGATCATATAATTAGGTAAAAGTTAAAACCATCCCTGTATACGGGTCATTAGTTTCATGTTAAGAATTGTCAAATTTTTACTTCCTCCTGAAAACTAAAAAAAGTACTGTGATGTCGAAAAGTGTTCAGAAATACCCATTTAGATAATGCCTGATTCAATTTGGACAAGTTTCAGTGTTACGTCAGTACTTACATGCAAGGTGTGAGAGTGCAGCTATGTTTGACATAAGGTTTGCGAAACTGATTTGCTCGCCGCACTCACACGTTGTGGGTTGAATGCCCAAGTTTTTTTCGCGACTCCGGGAAGCGTGTGGTTTGGCCAGTGAAAAGATTGCACTTAAACTTCACCAAATTTTGGAGAGTTGTGATTGGTCTCCAGGAGGCGATTCAGGACCATCCTTGGAGTCCCGGTCCTTCTGGGCAGAGCCGGGAAAGGACGCATTGTGCAAAGGACAATGGAACAACGAACGCATCAGCACAGGATAATGGAAAAAGTATAGGGTTGCCTGAGTAGAAAGAAGAAAGAAAAAGAATGCAGCGTTCTCTTGGACATTGGAAATTTTTTTTTCAGGCGTAGCACGTAGAGTGCTTCTTTTACTTTTTAATTTTTTAGCATATTTCCTTGTCGTTTGTTCTATATTTGAACATTGTAATATAGATCAGTTGTATTTTACTATAATTAAAGACGATATAAAGCAAACTTGGGTTTTTAATGACTTTGAAATAACAACAGTAATGTACTACACCACAGCACAAGGAAACTTTAAATATACATTTTTATTATCTTTGACCCTGTTTTGCCGAACGATGACCGAATGGTAGAGTGCTGCTCTTCGGAACCGGAGTTCGTGGGTTCGAATCCCGCTGCTGGCATGGATGTTTGTAGCCGTTCGGAATCGGCTTTAAACTGTAGGTCCCGGTCTCATTAGCAATCGTGTGCAAAACAGTAGACCGTAGCGCTCCAAACCAAACCAAACCAAACCAAACTTGACCCTGTTTTGACTAGCTTCGCTGTGACGTCTACACGTATGTACGTACGTTATTATCCCTCATTCGAGAGCCGTGGATAGAAATTATGTTCGATGGGAGACCATGGGGAAAGACATTGTTCTTTGTGAATGATACTTCAGTAAAGTTATCTTATATATATATATATATATATATATATATATATATATATATATATATATATATATATATATATATATATATGTGTGTGTGTGTGTGTGTGTGTGTGAGGTCTAAAAGGGGGAGACATTAAGCTAGTTGTGAACAATTTAAAAGGGAACTCTTTCATAATAACAAAATTAAAAAAAAAACCACGCTCGCGTAAGCTTTTAGGATAATCCGGTCAAGCAGAAGCATATTGGAGGAATTTGATGAGTATGCAAACCGATAAGAGACAGTTGGTGTGAAGACATCGAGCTGTCAGCAGCTTCCACGCTTAGCTCCGACACGAATAAATGAAAATGGCGCAAGTGAAGACCTTTAAAGGGAAACTATAGTTTGAGATAAAGAAATGATTTACTAAGAAAGACTGCTTCCATTCGCCTACCACTGGTTACGACATATATATATATATATATATATATATATATATATATATATATATATATATATATATATATACATATATATATATACACATATATATATATATATATATATATATATATATATATATATATATATATATATATATATATGTATGTATATATATATATATATATATATATATATATATATATATATATATGGGAGGTTTATTCCCACGGTGAAAAGATGCTCCAAAGCTTAACAAACACTAACTTATTTAATGAAAACTATTTACAACTTATGTACAAATTATATGGTGTCTAGGGACAATTAAAATGAGAGTTGACATCGGTGCCCGTCTTGGCGATCAGTCGGTAGTGCCGTCTGCACTCGGTACCGTCCAGCTTAAGTCTGTCAATCTCGGCGTTCCACTCGGGAGGGTTGTTGCCATACCATAGAAGTGTAAAAGTTCGTTTGCTCTAAGCGCGCATCAAATCTGGTGTTCGATGTCATCCAGGCTACCACATATATATATATATATATATATATATATATATATATATATATATATATATATATATATATATATATATATATATATATATATATATATACCTCTAACGAGCCATAACACAATGCGGTTTTAATATGGCAAAATGATTAAGCAATGATATAATGAATAAATTCAAAATTTGGAATTGGTATTGGAGTTTCTGCACAATGAATTTAATAGTAAAATTAATATTAAAAACCGTTTTTATATTTATTCGTTTAAATATCTTTCTCATTTAGCTAAAATACTAAAATCTAGTCTAAAACAGTAAGTTGAAGCTATTTTAGAAGATAGGATCTGTCTCAAAATACTCACCATGGAGCACCCCAGACAGGAAGACGATATACAATAGGTTATGGGAAATGAGATGAATAACCATAGGGGATGGAAGTAGGGGGTAGATAAAAGCCTGCGGTTACGCAAGACAATTATGGTCTTTCTGAGAACACTGTTGTCTATACACAGCTAGGCAGATGACACCCCCATAAACGTGGGCAGTTTTTTCCTCCACAAAACAGTCTTTTAGAATTATGGAATTTCGGCCCTAAATTCCCTACCTTGCCTACGGAACTTGACTCATTCCCCTGGTGTAGGAAAGCTTACACCAGGTCCAAGAGACCCTATCGCAATATGCGGCTGGTCCATGGCTAAGGGTAATATGCAGCTCCAATTTGAGTGAGGAACCACGAGGAATAAAATTACTAACCACCAGCGTGCCTAGCCTCCGACCTAGGTATACATAACCAGCGATGTCACTTGTCCTTTCAAAGCCCTTTTATGGACTATTTTCTCACACTTTTGAAGTTAACCCTCCTAGTGGAACACACCGAGGAAAAAAAGTCTCCAAAAAATACGCTAAAGTTTTATTGTGTCAGTGGCCAAAGCGTTCTATTATTTTTTCCTTCACCCTTTGTCGACTAGATTGGAATACGGGAAACCCACCCTCGTTATTGTCCTTTTACTTCCGGTTATAAATAGATATATAAATAGATATTATAGATTGTTAATTTTTAATACACATAAAGCTCATCAAGTATCGAAGATGATCCTATAAGAAATAATGGATTCTAAAAGTACAACTAAAAATATTCTTTAAGAGAATTATTTATATTTTTTTTACGAAAGTCATTCAAGATATTTAAGTGGTGCAATAAGAGATACATCTGTTACATAAATTGAAATACTTCGAAATAGAGATTTACAAATCTATGAAAAGCTATCAGTGTCTTTGTGCCTCAGGGAGTAGGGGTGCATCCCTCAATAAATGTTAGTCACAGAGGGAAGCAGTTCCTAAACAATCGACCTGACCCTCCTATCTCAAAACTCTATGGGGGAAAACACTGGCAGAAATGTACATTATATGCATTTTCGGAATGTTTTTGGAGGTCGAAAATTGTACGTGAAACCGCTTTGAAGACATCATCGGTTTGGCGGAATTGTACGTGCGAACAGCTTAGAGGGTTAATTTATTTTCCGATAAATTATGCCGACAATAAAAATTAAGAGCATAGAATGCATTGCTTATTTTGATTTCAGATGAATTAGGAGTATTAAATTACGATCAACATATTTATCATTTGATATAAAAATCTGTAAAAATATTTTTGTTGCCCAGATACAAAAGTGATTAACTTTCAAAGCGTCGCCAAAAAATCACCAAACTGAAAAACTTTACTTATGGGAAAATTAATTCGCATTACAATAAGTATAGCCTAAGTAATCAAGGAACTATTACAAAGAAATTAGAAAGTGCAGCATCGAAAAAAAAAAGGGAAAAAAATGCACCCTTCAGCCATTGACATATTTATAAAAACTAATTCGAATTTTGAGGAAACATAAATTAAATTCATTTCGGGAATGGCGGAATGATGGACGAATGTTTGAGCGCTGCTCTTCTGTACCGGATTTCGGGGGTTTGAATCCCGCTGCTGGAATGGATGTTCGTAGCCTTTCGGAATCGGCATCAAACAGTAGGTCCCGGTCTTATTAGCCGTCGAGAGCAAAGCAGTTGACCTTAGCCCTCCAAACCAAATCTCAGGAATGTTACGGAAATGCAAAAACTTGCCTCTTGATAAATTCAAAGTTTTGATAAAGTTTTTGACTTACACGGAAATTTATATCGTTTTAATATACAGGAGATAAAAACTAACAGAGCAATAAAACATTTCTATTAATTTTCAAATTGTCTTAATCTATACTATTAAGTAATTCAAGAGTCAACTTTTATGAAGGTCGCAGAAGAAAGTCACTGAGGCCGCACGTTCCCCACCTGCGGCCTAGTGAAATAATGAAACAAATTTCTCCCTCCCCCCCATGCAAAGCAATTAGTTGACATTCTCTCCAACTTTCACTGCAACTTGTTATCTCGTTCCATGATGAGCAGTTACGCACATCATCTGATAACGATCGATAAGAGCTTAATATCTGGAGATATAGGACCGAGTTTTGTTTTTGAAAGGGATCGTCACGTTCTGTTTAAAATTCATTGCAAATGTGTTGCCTTGAAGAGGAATTGACTTGGGTCTCCGGTAATCAGCTACGATTGAGATGAGCAATCGGACCTACTTTCAAAACAAAGAGGTAGCACTTAACTTTCTGCCTGATGAAATGAGATGGCGTTCCAAAATCAGTTTTATGTGACCGAATATTTGTAAAACTCATCTACTTACTGTTGCAGATTTAGAATGTTTGCCTCATTAGTGTATAAAATTACCTACTCCTACGCAGGATATTATGTCTTCAGTTTTCATTGTTAATCCTACTCCGGTAGGCAAGGTAGTTAATTAATTTATTTCGACTAAATATATCAAAAATGACAACATAACTTAAATGCATTTTAAATATCACTGTCACGTGTCAGTTTAAAATATCATGATATTTCATTTACATATTTTATGATTCTAATATTAAATTTTTAATTTCATTTTTTAAAAATTGCAAATTTATATTCAAAATCTTTATTAAATTTATCCATTTTATAAAACTTTCAAAGTGCGAAAAATCATTTCTTTACTAAAAGATAACATTTCTAGTTTGTTAGGTACTATGAAGACTCCTCTTTGTTCAGAGGACGTGGCAAATCAGCTGATCGGAAATGCCACCTGTTGACCAGTTTACAATAGCGTGGCGTCGCAGAGTCTGGGATGTTGATAGTTGGATTAAATAGGCGATACGCCCCTGATCGGTCACGTTAATGAATCCTCGGGAATTCCGGAATCGGGACAGCTAACGAATGAGAATTCAACTAAAAAAAAACTAGTTGTAACCTTAGCTGGGTAACTGGAACCTCAGGTCAGCTGGAATCGTAACTGATCAGAAAACGGTTGGCGGGACGGTAACTGACCCCCAGGTATAAAAAGCCTAGAATTTTGCGACTCGGGGTTTTTCGACATTTTTTTACGTAGGTGCTTTGACTTTTGCGGCTTTCGCGTCTCTTGACCGGAGCCAGCTGTTTAGTGATTGCGTTCGGGAGACTCGTAAAGTCCGCTCATATAAGGAGCAGCAGGGTCTCGGATACCGAACGGGGGGATAGATTGTGTTGCATTGCACCCTGGAAGAGCCTCCCCATTTGTGAGATTATTTAATCCTTTATTTTCCTGACTGTGATCGTAGTGGCAATTCAGTGCCAGCCGAAAATCCTTTAGATTTCTACTTGTTTTGGGGAGAATTAGAATCCCATTGTATATATAACAGTATTTACTCCAAAAAGAATAAAAGTAATTTCCAATTATATCGTGACTGTAATCCTTCTTCTCGCTACCTCTTCAATCGAGAACATTGAAGTCGTCACTGTACATCTAATTACAACAAAACTCTTCTATCCACCTTTGTTCATTAGTGGAGGTAGTCCGCCATGTCCTCTACTAAGTCCCCAAACAATTCCTCTGGAGGTGGCAGGCCAAGCTTGGGGGTCTTCTGCTTGATTTCTACTTCTAAATTACGAGGACCTACTTTGCGTTGTCCTAGGGAGTAGTGTGGGCAGCCTAGATGATGCTCCCAGAATAAAATGACCAATTAATTCCGCCACCTCGTATGGGCAAATGCTTAACATACAAATGCTCCCTAGTTATCAAAAACAAAATAATAGTTTTCAGACGCCATATTTCTCTTCCCAGCGATGAGAAAACTATGAGCTATAGACCAGCTCCGGCCCACCTTAAGGTTCTATTCAGCCTGACGCAAATTAAAAATATTGTTTAGACTTTCGTGCTGTTAAAGATAAATGTACGTTGAAGTTCTTTCTACATTTGTTAATTTTTTAGAATAAATTATATAAACCCACTAATTTTCCAAACTCCGAAAAAGTTTGCGTTAAATAGAAGAGAATAAAGTTCAGCTCTCGTAGGATTCTAAATTGTTATTTTTTTTTAAATTTTATTATTTATACAATATTTTTCCCTCTTATATTATAATCCCAATATTATTCTTTCTTATTTAAAAAAAATTATTTAAACCAATCATTTCTTTAAAAAAAAAAATTCGAGATAAGAAAGTTTTAAAATTTTATGTGATGTTTCAATACAGAACAGATAATTTTTCAATACACGACTACAAAAATATTTATTAAATAAAGTGTCGTACTACAATAACAATATTCCAGAATACAGTTATATACCACAGTGAAAAAAGTCTGTTGATTCGGTTTGAGGTCGAGTGATATTTTACTATATATATATATATATATTTTTAGTAATGATGGAGACACTCTTGTGACCAGCGCCCGTCTTCGATTCCAACAATAAGCAATAAATATCCACATCTTTTGCCGTGACTCGATATCTCTATACTCTATAATCAATCATTAAAATCTCTATACTCATAAAAAAAAAAAAAAAAAAAAAAAAAAAAAAAAAAAAAAATTCTACATTAAAATAAAATAAAAAAAAAAAAAAACTACCAAAATCTCAAAAATTCAAATCTCAACTCATCCCTCTTCACTCTCTCTCAAAAACTTTAAAAAAAATGCTAAAAAAAATTATTATTATGCATTATAGACTCCAGACGAGTGGCAAGTTTCTTGGCAATTTTGTCAAATGAACATCAAAATGATACCACATATCACAGTTTTTAATAATTATTAGGCTGATTTCAAAGTACAGTATTAAAATTTTTTCCCGCTTTGAGGACATTCTTACCTGAGTTCTGTTAGTGTTTAACTGAGTTGTAAAGTGCGCCACTGTCAATTTTTGTTACACAGGGTTTAATAAAACTGATACCTACTGCTTAAAGCCGAATCCGAAAGGTTACAACGAAGAAAACTGTTTCGATTTTTTGCAAGATGTATTTTAATTAGCTTAATAACCGTAGTAATAAGAATGTCTGTATTATTAAAGGCATTTTATCACAGTGTTTTTAGTAGTGAAAGAAATGTGGCAAAAAGGAATTTATTCCCTATTTGTTAATTATTTTTAAAACTATATTAACATCATTATAATGTTTCTTATATTGTTCCTTTTTGTAGATCGTTTATAGAACAACTCGAACGATGGCCGAATGGTAGAGCGCTTCTCTTTGGCACTGGAGTTCGCTGGTTCGACACCGCTGCTGGTAAGAATAGGCTCCCGTATGCACATACTCATATGTGTTATTAGGGTTACTAAATTTAGTAGTTTATCGCTATTTTGCCTAGTGAAGGAAATAATCGCCAATTGAAATAAGTAGTAGAATTGGCTCTCACTCTGCCTTAGGATGCGACGAAAACTTAAAATATAGGATAGGTTCCCCAATTTCAATCAGACATAGGTTTTATACAGACTTGATTTTATTATCGCGTAGTTTATGTACGTAATATTATTTTAATTATTTAATCTATACAATGTAAAAAGCATAATTTAATGCAGTTAAACCAAATTCTTTAATAAATATATATTATATACAGTATTACAAAAAATAAATAAAAAATACGCTTCATGCTATACTTAGTAATTTTGTTTTCCTAAACGACTTTTTTCGCTTTTCTTTTTAAATAAAAAAATAAATGTAAGAGAAAACAGTTTATGTACTAGGCTACTGTTTATTTCTTTAAAAATAATTTTCCATTTTCACTGATGACTGACGAATGCATTTATCATAATGAATGGCATGCTACAAATCATCAACGGTCAAAATACATTAAACACGTGGTTGAAATGAAAGCGATTGTAGCTACTCAGAGTCAAAAAGCAACAGTTACTATACTTTCATAGATATTTTAGCCAAGTGAAAAAAATGTGCCAAACACGAGCGCATGCGCTGTGACGACTGTCATTGGGAGCCTATTCTAGATAGAGCTTTTACAGCTGGTATGAAGTTCTAGCCACTCAAAGTCCTAAAAGTAATCTTTAACAAGCAGGTCCCCAGCTTATTAGCTCTCTTGTATTAAAACAGTAGACCATAGCGCTCAATTCAGTCTGTAAATATTAATAATTCATTGAAAAAAGTTAAAGAAATTCTATAAATCATCAAATCATTGTTATTGTTTTTCCTCGACCTTTTTTGTGGGGGTTAGTGGTTTTTCCTTCTTCTTACGTTTGTAATAACTTCCTGCATATGATTTGTAATATAAAACAAAACGGCGATTACGTTACGAAGATTAACTACATTTTATAAGATTTTTGATAAATAATTATATAAATAAAAATAATAAATTTATTAATAAGCATTAACCATTTGTTAAAAACGTTAACAAGTTAGAATTTCACGAACCATCGTTATCCTTCTCATTTAACTCTTGCACGTACATCGAGAATTTATTGGAGGAGTTGAATTGAGTTGTATGTAGGTTAATGGCACTGCTGCGTCTTCTTGAGACACATTGTATCAAACACCTTATTAAAATCGTTAGTGGTAGAAGAAATTGTCCCATATTTACTACATCTGTAGAATATGTTGCATGTCTCATGAAACAATCTTAACACATGAAGTGTAAAATAAAAAGGAATATTTCAATTTAAAAACTTTTTAATTTTTTGTTGGGATGTGGAAAAAATAAGTGTTCCCAAAAATAACTATTGCAGTTGACTTTTATTTTATATCCCATAAATAAACTTAAAATAAGGTGTACACTATTTAATGCAAGTAGATATATTTTGCAAACATATTTTACCTATTAAACGGCTCGCCACATGTTGTTGTCTGTTGTTATAAATTATAAAAATTCATTCATCACTATCATACATTTAATACTAAAATGTATTGGCTAAAATTCCTGACTCCATCATAACTGAAATTTAAAACACTGAAGTGGTTTTTTTTCTTTTCCAGTTGAACGAAATTAATACAAAAATTAAAAAAAAAAGTAAATGCGTACAATTTTTAGACCCCAAGGGAGGTAGTGTTTGGTACGGTTTTTATATGTAAGATCACGCCCGGTTCCTCTAATTTTCATAGGTTTAATACCTACAGCACTAATTAGTAATTGCAGTAGGATCAGTAATAGCAAAAGAATATTAAGTAAGGTAAAAAAAGAATATAGGCTTAATTTTTTAATCATTTTTTGAAAAATATTAATATTATATTTAATCAAATAATTATAAGGTTTCTCAAAAAAAAATCAGATAACAAGAAGGAACGAAGATCTGGGTGGAATACGTGATTTTTTTGACGCGGTTACGTAAAACACACTGGGAAACTTTTAAACAAAACCAGTTTCTTAGGAAGTATTGACAAGCGTTAAGTGGAGGAATATACTTAATGAGTTTTAAGCATTTCAGGCAGAAGGAAAAAGTAGAAACAAGAAAAGGAAAGTCTATTAATTTCAGGAATTCATTAAATAGCATCTGCTCTTCTTGTTTAAATTCTGCCTTCTTCTACCAAGAGCGATGTCATCCCTGTATCTAAAACTACCAACGAATTTTATTTATTTTTTTTAATCTTCTAAAATATTTCATGAAGATCTATTATAGTCCATAGGCTATAACCGGCACGATTAGAAGTTCTATTCGGACCAACATACATTTAAAAAATAATTTAATAAGTTTTTTTTTAATATTGTTTTATAACTTGTTCTATTTTGGCATATGCAAAAATTTCCTCATTAAAATACTCTATTAATTTGTTTATATTACATATACAAAATACAGCTGTAACTTTTTACATGGTTTGAGACTTTGGCATGTGAATTAAAAGGTGTATGCTGTAATAAATATATTTATGTAAAATTATGACTTTAAAATTTAAAAAAAATAAAAACATGGATTTTAGAGACAATTTGAATTTACTAATTGCTGTTTATAACTTACTGATTACTGTTTATGACTTACTACATTTAGGCATTTTTTAGATGTAATTTTTGTGTGTTGTTGCCTCAACGAGTCAACTATATACAAGTAAGAAGAGCGTGAGAGTTCTCACCGCGTAAGGCGTTTCTTCTTTATACTAAAGTCGCGGATTTGGAAATTCAAACTTCTACACACGGTTAAACACACAGGCGAAGCGTAATAGAGTATTCCGAAATGCTCATTTGTTATCTGTTTTTGACTATAAAAAATTTCAATATTTAATAATAAACGTAAAGTTTAAGGATTTCTCGTTCTAATTTTTTGTCATTACATATGTGTGTGTGTGTGCGAGCAATATCTAAAATTAATGCGGACTGAGTTATGAAAAGAAATTTTTTACTAACATAATAAAAGATAACGCTTATAAAATTCAGAGTCATGAATTCTATTGTATAGAGGCTTCGGGGTCTTATCCATGATAAGAAGTAGTTGAGTAAGTAGTACTATTGTCATACCAGCAGTGCTATAAAAGCGTAAGCCTGATAACTCCTCTCTCACACTCTCTCTTCCCTCCCTCTCACTCTCACTGTGTTCTCTCTTCCCTTCCTCCCTCCCTCCCTATCTCACTCACACTCTCCCCTCACTCTCTTCCTTCTCTTCCCTCCTTCTTCTCACTCTAACTCTTCTCACTTCCTCCGTCCCTCTCCTCACTTCTCCCTTCTCTTCCCTTCCTCCCTCTTATCCCTCTCTCTTCCCTCTATTCTCTTCTCTTTCTCTCTACTCTCTTCCTCCACTCCTCCCCTCACTCTCACTCAAACTCTAACTCTTATCTCTTCCCTTCCTCCCTCCCTCCCTATCTCACTCACACTCTCCCCTCACTCTCTTCCTTCTCTTCCCTCCTTCTTCTCACTCTAACTCTTCTCACTTCCTCCCTCCATCCCTCACTCCCTCCTTCTTCTCACTTCTCCCTTCTCTTCCCTTCCTCCCTCTTATCCCTCTCTCTTCTCTCTTTCTTCTCTCTTCCTCCATTCCTCCTCTCACTCTCACTCAAACTCTAACTCTTATCTCTTTCCTCCCTCTCTCCCGCATTTCCTCCTTGAAGAGTAGGTAAAATCATTGTGTAAAATAAACTTATGAAAATGTGGCTCTAAAAATTAGTCTTTGCTCTACGTACAATTTCGTCATGATTTCATGTAAAGGGTCAAACCAGATACTCCGCGTGTGTGTGTGTGTGTGTGGTGTATGTGAGAGAGAGATATATGGAGAGAGAGAGAGAGTTACATTGATCGCAGCGCATAATAATGAATCACAGACAGCGCAACTATTCCTATTTTCCATGAATCATTTATTTGAAATATTTGATCTTTAACCCTGTTGAGTTGACTTTATTTCCATCCATCTAGAAATTTTGATCTATGATAATTTTCAATGTAATTTGGTGCAGAACTCGCTCTTATATGACCAAAGTTACGGCATTTTTGTGGCAAATCTGGCGGGGTAAAGACTTACGGATGATGCTATCCGGGACTTCATACTTGATGGAATAAAAGGTGCTGGTTGTTTATAGCCATTTCTAATCGAATTGAAGCAGTAAGCCCGGACAGATTAAATAATATATGCTAATCTTCAGTGGTTTAGAGAATTTTCACTGGTTACATGAACTTATATTTTTTTTCTTGTGTTTATAATTAAAAACTTTAGTGTTAATTATTAGCCTATTAAAATCCTAATTTTCGTTAAAATTAATAAATTGTGAGAGAACTACAAATTTTTGTTCATTTGCGTCCATTTTGAATAAGAATGTATATGTACTCAAGAGTAAGCGCCGGATATCTATGAGCCCATAGGAAATTTTAAAGGAATACTTTTTAAAATCCTACGGGAGAACCAAAGTTCCATTTATATAAATACAGCTTTGATCTTACATAGATAAACATTTAATGACTTTTTTTGAAACGATTGAACTATCCTCGTGACCTTGAAAGTTGTGACTATACCTCGCGTTTCATAGGAGATAAAATGATTAAATACTTCCTGCAATTGTATAACAAAATTTCTCAGGCACATATGATGAGTCAGACTCTACATTAATGCTGAGAAATGTGGTAGTATATCACCAAAGGCAAAAGGATCATTAAAAAGCAGCAACAGCAGAAAAATCCCTCTGAAAGCTCAGCAGACAGAAAATTGGTCTGAAATGAAGGATATTTTATAGTCGGGCATGCTACTTAGCGCGGTCTGATGGCCATGTGAGAGCAAAAAGAAGCAAAGCACAAATTATCTAATAGGGAATCGTTAGTATAAAGAGGCCGTAAATGACTTTGATGGATTCGAGTATGTATAAGATTCTCATAAATAAGCAACTGCCACATTTTTTCTGCTTCTCCGCTTTTATATGGGAAAAATATACAGTTTTTATCAACCTCTATAAACAACTTTATATCGGGAAAAGCATCTAAAACATGACTTGGGATACAATAAACCTCATTATTAACTAAATAATTTTATACGTAAGATTATTACATTTCATTGGTATCTTTAAAAAGTTGCTGACACTTTTTCTTTAAGTCCAAATTAGACGATCTTTAGTTTATACAAAATTTCCTTCTAATCTAAACATAAAAATAGCGAGCCAGGTAAAGGACCAAATCACAACCCTAATTAAAATATTTTATCTCATCCTACAATTGCTGAATTTCGCTCTTTAAAAATTTCTTTTAAAGAAAATGGATGAATATTTAGCTTTAAAAGAACGGAAATATTCCTGTTTAGCACTATGTCTACAGTACTGGTGTACGAATGTGTACAAAGGAGGCGAGATAATCTCTGCCAATTTTGAAGCAGATGGTTGTAAGACAGCGCGAGAGAGAGCGACGGAGCAAAATTACGAAATCAGAAAAGTACTTAAAAGTAACTTCAACCTCTAGTGCGCCATCTATCGATCTGTTTCTCAACGACAACTCTTTTGAAATAACTCTTTGTTTCGCAAACTTCAGTGAAGATCAGGCAGCGTCGTATGTTCTTAAAGCGAGGGCCGGCTCTAGATGGCAGATAAATTAGACGACTGAATAAGACGGAAACATTTAGGGGCAAAAAAAAATTTTTTTTTCTATAAAACAATTTACCGTACGTCTGTATTAGTATTGTTTTCATTTAATTGTCTGCAATTTTTCTGATTAACATAGTTCTGTTACAATTTGTTCATGATTGTTTATCTCTAGAAATGTTACATATGTATGCAGCACAGTTTAAGTTTAATTACGGCGGCAAATACACTAGTGGCGTTCATGCTGTAGCGGAACAGGTCAAATTAGCACCCCTCCCACAAACAAAAAAATTTTCTACACAGAGAATAATAAGGTGCAAAGAAGTATTTTTTCCCCAAAAATATAAAATTCTTACAAAATAGGAAACAGAATGAATTCCGATAAAATATTCTGAGTTCTAATATTAATAAATTATCATCCCAAAACGGTATTACTACTGTATGAAAAACTTTTATAAAACTAGAATTAAAATATCTCCCGCACAATCAATTACATTATTATAAATATAAAATTTTCTGAAACGAGGAAAATAATAAACTGCAAAGAGGTACTTTCCTTAACAGTATAAGAATTGTATCACAAAATAGAAAACAAAAGTGAATTGCGAAATTATGCTCTGAATCTTACTAATAATAACTAATCCAATAACGGTATTATAACTTTAAGAAAATTTACTTTTAAAGAGGAATTGAAATAGATATTTCTTAAAAAAACCACTGACTGTCGTAGAAGAGTAAATATTTATTTTTCACTGGAGAAAACCATGTTTATAGTATCAATTTTTCTAAATTCAAATCAATTTTTCTGCAAGTTTTCTAAATGCAGCTAGACAAGGCCGTAGGCAGGGAGGGGATTTAGGGGACCTGTCCTCTTCCGAAATTTTTAAGGACCGTTTAGTGGAAAGAAAATGGGTCATATGTGTGGGTGTGTCATCTGCCTAGCTGTGTATAAACAACAGTGTGCTTAGAACAGTGATGTTGAGTTAAACAGTAGGGGCAAATTGTATTAAATAAGTAAGAGCAGATTGACTAGCATTTTTGGGAACTCCTTACAATATTGCTGCACAGTCGGAAGAAATTGCAAAATATCTTTGCCGAAAATTTTAACGAGAGCATATTTTATAATATACAGGTAAAAATTTGAACATTTTCATTTTCTTTCAAAATTATTCGTTTCCTTTGGTTATAATTCTGTTTTAAAAATTAGAATTTAATACCATGTATAGTTTATATCGTTTCAATGTTAATGTTACAATTATATTCTGTGTGTAGTTACTACATTACTCATTTACGGCTATAAATTTAATCATTATATTATCGTTAAATTATTTCGATATTTTAAAATCACATTGTATAATGATACTCATTAGGAGTATACATACATAAGAAAACCTGTAGTTTTATTGAAGCTTTTTCACAAAAACAATGTCGCCCTTCGAATATAATTTCTGGCTACGTTAAAAGGTTAGATTTTGGTACTTAGCCCCCCCCCCTTCCTTGTTGTGCCTCCTGATATGGCAGCCTCTCTACTTCATTGCCCGCTGAGGAACACATTAATTCATTAGTAGGGATTTTTTCACCCCTAGCAAAACTCCCTTATGCTACGTCACTGAAATCAGGGGCTATAAAAGGAGTAATTACTCACTATACAAATTATAGAGATAGTATTATCTAAATTTTCACATTAATTTTTTTCTATTGACATATAGCTTTTATTAGCAAGTACAATTAAATTCCACAGTCAGACTAGCTTGTTATTCATTTAACGCGGATAGTATAGATAACTAGTTAAGATAACTAGAAAATTCTAAAGGTAAGAGTTCTTAAATCTTTGCCCAGAATTATTATTTTAATTACTTCTATATTAAACTCCTCGGTGCAACAGCTCAGGTGGGTCCATAGCCTACTGTGCCAATATCCATTTTCGAGACCAAAGACCCTAGGAGTGCGAAACATATGTCCCAGTCAGGTGGTCAAACTTACGCGGAAACCCCTATCTCCGTGTTTGGTTCCCAAGCATACTTATTCCTTAATTTATCTACCCACTGAGGGAATGAGAGGCTGAGTCAACCCTACCCGGCCTGAGGATCGAACCTGGAACCTGAGTCACGGGAGTGCGAAGAGTTACCCTAATGCCACTGGACTTCACTTGTATACTATATAGTATAAAAACTAAGAGTTTGAAAAACAAGCAGTCCAAATAAAGCATTGTTTAATGTGTAACTGTTCGTGAGAATTTTCTGTTTATTTCTCAGTGAAACATAACTTTCGATAGCGACAAATTGTATTCATATTTTTAATCACGTCATGTGTTTGTCAAGACTCAGCAATTTCTGCTACAGACTGGTGATCTATCACTTCTGATTACAGTGTAAAATATACTAGAGGACAAAAAATTTAAATACTTTCAAGGAAATCTGTCTTTAAGGAAATCTAGAGTCATCTAAAAGGCATTAAAAACTATGCAAGAAGAAACCCCGAAAACAATTATTTTGAAAGAATTAATATATATATTATTGCATTTGAATTATATACATATTTTTTTTATCTAATTAATTCTTTCATTGGTGATTCCTTTACCGTATGATTCAGTATTTATGTTATTTATTGGATGAAAACTCCGTCGTATTTACCTACTGTGAAAGATTTTAGTTTTTTCAGAAAATATAAATATATTTAGTTTCATGGGAGAGTATTTTCTTATAGAATTTCTCGTGCATCGGATATATACAAGATATTAGTAATCTCTTAGCGCAATATTCAAAGCTGTCAATTTGGAGCATTTGTACCGGATTTTTTTCATTAATAACTTTCTAAGAGACACATAACATAAATAAAATTAGGTCCGGATTTTAAAGCAATTGAATCAATTATGCCAAACAATCTCGATTTTTTAACACGAGATTTACCGATGTTGATCATATACCTATTTTTCCTGAAGTGAGCCAATTTAACTCATACAAGAAAATTGAAGTTTTTTGCAAATAATATAGTTCCAAATTAATTTAAATAAAATATTTACTATCAAAAAATTCAAGGACAACTTTTTTTACATATAAAATCTGTTTTTGAAACACATTTTCCGCAAACATTTCTATTACATTTAGCACAATGGTTTCTACATCTGTTTCTTTTGCATGATTGTTGAACTTGACAATTCTTCTGTGGGTCAGTAGCAGGAATTTCTGTCATTGGAATAGAAGTATTCTCGACTTCTTCTCTATATTTACTTCTTAGCTCTTCAGCCAATCGGAAAATAAAATCTTGACTGTTGCCCAGGCCTGATAGGGACAATAAATTTCTTGTTTATGTGATTAACTATTAAACCATTCTATTAGTCAAATTGGCTCACAACCGTGAAAATAGGCATACCCCATTTGATAATGCGAAATGAAGGGGTCTGCGGGAAAGAGGAATGAAAGTTTACTTATACTTTATTACTTAACTAAAAAACAATGCATGTTTTAAAAGTGATATTAAAGTTCTCTCTCTCTATATATATAATGATCAAAATTTTATGGAACAAATTGGCTCAGTCCGTAAATCTAGTGTTAAATACCAATGTATTAAAAACATAGTTTTTTTAATAAAAGATTTGAAAGACTCTAAAAATGAAATAAAATAAATATGAGTACCCGGGGGATTTTTTAAAAAATTAAAATGAGTTTATGTGTATATTTAAAAAAAAATGGTACACATACAGGGTTTTTCCAATTGTTCTCATGCGAAGTAAAGGAAGTATTGTAACCGCGACATATTTCAGTTCAGATTTTAATAAAAATAGTGATTTTGACGATATTTTATTTAATTTTGACAATTTTCAGCTTTATGTCTGTACATATAATACTTATAAGTCAGAAAGATTGAAAAAATAAAAGTCTCTATACCATAGCGTAAAAACCAATGAATTTAAATTGTTACATGTATTTTGGTGGTAAGGAACAAAATAATCCAAACAAAGTACAAAACATTCTCTCAAGATTAAGTTTTTTTGTTGAGGGTGAATAGGAGGGTTACTGCGAAGTTAAATCTTTACCGGAGCAGAATGCATAATGATGGATACTATACACGTTACTCGTATACCAAGCACCCCTTTATTTTCTAATCGTGAGAAAACTAAAATTTAAATCACGTGATCGTGAAGTTGAAGAGTTCTCAACTGAAAGTGCAGTATGAATTCTAGTCTCTCCAAACAGAAGATCTGTCAACTCTATCGGTGCAGTATGAAGTAAAAATGAGAACTATGATTCAAGTTCAATATTCAGAGTTCAAAGCTAATAATTAACATGGCTTTCAATGTTGTAGAAAAGGAGTACAGCAGTTCTGCAAAATAAATTCAGCAATACTCCTACTGAGTAAGGCTTTTACATTTTTTCTTCTTCAATACCTGTTTATATTTACGTGTATATCATGCGATTACAGAAATCAATAAACATTATTTTGTGTATAACACGCATTGAGTTTATTATCTAAATATTACTATTATTACTATTTTTTTTTTGGGGGGGAGTACATTAGACACGAGTAAATACGAAAAAGTTACAAAGTAAATAAACAGCACTACAAGAGCACAAACACAGCTAGTGTCACATTTACATAAGAGTGTGATTAATGGTTGCATAGTGAAAATGGAAGTAGTTGGTAATGGACAGAACTGAGATGAGAGATAAAACGACTGGTTTGCTATTACGGAATATAGCCAGGGGCAAGAAATTTTTCATGGAGGGTCCCTTCTATCAAGTCTGACCTTAATATTAATACAAAAATCCATGCATACATATGTAAACATCAATCTTTATGGGTTATAAACCAATTCCAGAGGTTCACAATAAAGATCTTTCTGAATGGAGACTATTGAGATTCGATATCCTGAAAATGAGTGGTTGCATATCTTCACTGATGGTTCTATGGAGAGAACACAAGGTGCTGGAGAGGTATCCACTATGATCTTTTTAGTTTTTACATACCAATGGGTTCTTAGCACTGCCTTCGATGGTGAAATTGAAGCTTTTGCAGTGCCTATTCAATAGTTATCTGTTAATAGTCACTCTTTGACAAGAGCAGTCATCTTGTCGGATTCTAAGAGTACTCTTATAGCTTTTTTAAATAATCAAAATAGTTCCCAAAGAATTTTAGAATATAGGTTTTTACATAAGACACTGACACACAGAATTTCTTTCTAGTGGATTTCTGCCCATTGGGGAACTTTGGGCAATGAAAAGACTGAAACACTAGCTAAAAAGGTAGCCATGATAGGTCAACCCATGAATCGACCTCTTTCATTTTATACGACCATATTGTTTCTTTATCTGACTCTTAAGAAAACTCTTAAACAAGATATGGTTCAACGTGTGAGAATAAGAGATGGAGAATTTTAGGGGAAGCCAGAGCTGTTCCTAGTTTTCCGAGAAAGACTGCAGTGGCCCTTTTTAGCGGTCTGATTGTACATGACTGTTTACAAGACCATCTCTACAGAGTTGGGGTGGTGGATTCACCGGACTGTGTTTTGAGTGACTCTATTCATCCAATGACTTTTGAACATTTAAATAATTGTGTTGTACTTTCTCATCCTGAGGGCATGTTAAAAAGTATTGGACAGTCCTTGAATTAATGGCTTAGGCACTAGTTATTCGGTTTTGGAAAATAAATAAATCCTATTCTTCCCCCTCTGTTACGAAACTGAATACAGCCAATGGCTTTACTACTGGTCGGCTGAAGAGAAATGTTTTAGCTCTCCAGAAAAAAGTTTTACTGGAATATTATCCTTTCAAATCCATTCACCAATTCAATTATTTTAACTTGTTGAAACAAACTTTTTGAACAGAAAT
This sequence comes from Pardosa pseudoannulata, assembly GCA_032207245.1. Taxonomy (NCBI): domain Eukaryota; kingdom Metazoa; phylum Arthropoda; class Arachnida; order Araneae; family Lycosidae; genus Pardosa; species Pardosa pseudoannulata. The sequence goes on along the minus strand of CM063505.1, from coordinate 188,026,823 downwards.
AAACTAATATTTTTTTTTACTCAGTATAACTCTAGTTTCCGTTTCAACAAACATACAAGATTTTATTAAGGAATGTACTAATTTAATTTTATTATAGTTTATAATTTTGGGTATCCACGTATTTTTCCATGAGATTTCTCAGAATCTATACTTGGTTTTCAAGGAATTCTAAAATTAAGGAAAATCTTACTTCACAGAAATCCTACCTTCTAGGCTTGAACCCAGCACATTGAGATTCTTGCCCTAGACGCTTAAAATATCTGGATATCTGAAATAATTAAAAAATATCCCTAAAATTATTAAAAAAAATGTTAAGACTTTATTCACAGTATAGGTTTAACTAAAGTGTCATCTATATCAACTGCTAAAATGAGCATGAATAAAACAGTTCTTTTCTGGATATAAGGTATGGTATTTAAAAAAATTAAATTATAGGGAATGTAAAGGAGTTTGGTGAAAAGACAAAATGATCGAGATAATTATTTATCACAATATTAAAGATATAAAATTTAAAAAAATATAAGAAATAGGACATAATAAACATGCTTTAATGCTCCAAAAACAGAATGGAAAATGTAATTTTAAAGTTTAAGTACAGAAAGAGTATATTTCAAACTAAAAAAAAAATTAAATTTTTAAGTAAAAAAAATAGAGAAATCCCTTAGTAATTAGAATTCGTCTACTGCAAAGGTAGTTATTAAAACTAAGCAGTAAAAATATAAAAGTAGATAATAGAGGTAAAGGATTAAAGTAGATGATATCATCGATTGTTTGGTAAAATCTTCTAAACTTAGAAATAAAAGGTAAGATGCTTAGCAGTTCATACAAGTTCAATACATGAGTGATAGTGAAACAAAGGTCTTTTTTAAGGCTGGTTTTCAACGACTACGAACATAAATGCCATCAGTGGGATTCGAATTTATAAACTGTTACTTGAATGAAGCGCTTTACCTGATTGCCTTACAGAGTACTAGAAACAGTAAGCTATTAAATGTAAAGGTTTCAGAAAATCTCATTTATTAGTTTCTTGTTATAAATGCATCAGAAGTGAGATATTCATTTAACAAACAAAACTCTAGGCCTATGGTACATGGTTAATTTCATACGATATAAATAAGACAAATCGATATCGGGCTATGAATGAAACGCAACAGGTAAATGAGTTGAAACGATTTTTTATTTGGTTTCTCAAGCAACAAAAATCAGTGTAAAACCTTTCTAAAAATAAAATGTTTTCCCTTGCATGAAACAGTTTAGGAGAGTGAAAGAGTTCTTCATTTTGATAAAAAAAATTTCTAAAAATAGGATTTATAAATTTTTGTAATAGTATTTTGCTTAAAATTTTATATTCTTAAGTAACTAAATACCAGAGATGGGGCTTCTTTTTCCTTTGCCTTTAACTATTTTGATTAGGAATATTAATTCAGAATGAGTTACTGATTACTACGCTATTTAAAGTTATAAAGTTGGGTATGTGCCATTTATAGTCGTAATGTCATAGAGAATAGTTTTAAATAACTTTTCCAGTCTTCCAGTTATTTGGATTAACTCTTACAACACTTTAGGAGAGAGCCACGGTAGCGTAGTCGGCAAAGGCGTAGATCTCATAACTGGAAGATTCATGGATTTTTGCTCGAGCCAGCCAAAGATCTACCGTGTTCGTTAATTGATGCTGGGGAATGGTAAAAAAGTTCATGGTCGCAATGTCCTCCAAGTACCCAAAACAATACCTCTGGAGGTAGCAGGTCATACTTGGGAGGTCCTCTTGGTCTCTGCTTCTAAATTACGATACCTCGCTCTGTGTTGTACCTTGGAAATAATACTGACCGCCTTTATGGTGCCTTCATAATAAAATAGTCATCAAAATCTGCGGCTTTGTACGGGAGAATACTTAACCGGTAAGTTTTCTGCCTTTTAAAAAATAAAATAAAATACAATAAATTTTAAAAATTACAGAAGGTAAGGGAAATACCAGAATTCAAATAATTTACAGCATTTTTGAACTACTTTATTCAACCTGTGTGAAGCAAAGTTCACGCATGCATTCATACCACGCTTCCATGACAAATTTCTTAGAGTTTGATTTACACCTTAAGTCAAGCATGCAGCTCTCATGATCATCAAAATTATTTTCATTGTCTTAGTATTTTATTTCAAAAGCTCTGGGCAGAAAGACTCGCAATGTGATTTAAGGTCTTATTTATGGTTGTTTGAAAAGAGAGTACAAGTTTTAATGCTTAATTTGAATTTATGAGAAGTGTTTCTGCAAAAAACAAGTCACGTGGGCAGCGTACTCAGAAACCTTTACTTGCAGGAATGACAAGAAAAGGAAACTGATGTAACTTACAAATCAAAAGATAACCCGAGAGCAGTAATGCATAGAGCTCTAGAATGCTAACGAACTGAAGAAGCATGAAAAGAGATTCTGATCAGATCGCTCAAATGGATTCCCCCCCCCCTCTGTTTAAAAGAAAAAAAAAAGAAGAAAAAATACCTAGTATCGCGTTTGTCGTCTTGAATACACAAAGCAGAAAATTAACGGCTACAAATTCACATTCGAAATGCCATTGACGTCTACAAACGTTAATGTCTTATAGGCCTAAGAGAAGTAAATGCATTTTACTGCTTCGTTGATTCCGATGCTCAGTATCAATTGATAAGAAACCATTGAGATAAGATGATATTCACTGAAACCGTTTCAACTGGAAAATGTATGGCTGTGAAAAACATGAGGATTATGCTTCAATATCATATCAAGGGAGAGAAAATACTGATAGCTTACGGGCAGAGCTCATCTACAGCAGAGATCGGGAAAGCAAATATTTCAAGCATAAATGATTTATAATTACCCTTACTCTAACCGCTTCGCGTCAAGCCTCTGGTCTTGATAATTAAGGTTCTCAAATAAAAGTAAAATTTATTTCAAAATTAAAATGAATTTTTAGATTACATCAAACTAACAATATGAGTAATTATGAAAATGAAACAACTCATTTTTAACTGGAATATATATGGCTGAGAAAAACATGAGAATTATGGCTTGGTATCATACCAAGGAAGCAAAAATACTGATACATTATGGGCAGAGCTCATCTACAGCAAAGTTTTACTGATGAGGAAATTAAATATTTCAAGCATAAATGATTTATTACACTTTTTGTATGGATAATTAAGGTTCCTAAATATAAAGGTTAAATTTAATTGAAAATTAAAATTGAATTTTAGATTATATTACACTAACAATATGAAAAAATTTCGAATCTCACTAACAATTTCGAAAACGAAACATCTAATTTTTAATTGAAAAATGTATAGCTGTGAAAAACATGAGGGTTTTGGCTCAGTATGATATCATAGGAGAGAAAATACTAATAGCTTACGATCAGAGCTTATCTACAGTAAAGAAATACTGATCGGGAAAGTAAATATCTCAAGCATTTTCGATTTGTAACTATGCTAGCTAATTCGCGTCCAGCCTTCTGACGGGGAAATAAAGATTATATTTGTTTCAAAATTAAAATTAATTTTTAGATTTACAATACTAACATCATCATTATCACAGATGGCTACACAACCTAGTTATGGGCCAATGCCTTCCTTTGAAGATTTTTTCATTACGATTTCTGATTGATCTTTGATCGCCAGTTCTTTTCATTAATTACAAGAAAACCAGATTCTACCAAATCAGCCCATCTCAACCGCATTTTTTTCAGTTCTGGTTCCAGTGGGTCTAAAAAGCAATACCTTTTTTTATCATGTTGTTCTTATACATTCGAATCACGTAGGTTATCCAACCCATTCCATTTATTTTTATGTATTTAATAATGTCAGGTTTTTTGTATATTACGCTCAGTTCCAAATTGAATTTCTTTCTAAAATTATTGTTTTCATTCATATTACCAAATATAATTTGAATAATCTTTCTTTCCAAAAATGCTATTATATTTTCCTCCAGTTTTGTCATTGTCCAAGTTTCGGAAGCATATGCGAAGACAAACCTAATTAGATATCATACTAATAATATAAGTAATTTCGAAAATGACGTCTTATGACGAATGGCAAAAATTTAATTTTCACAGAATGCGTTCGCATAAAGTCAAGAGATTTTAACTTTCTAGGGCAAGCACTCTAGTTTAGAGTTAGCTGGTAATTTGCACATAACAGAAATTGACTTTTTACTAGCATAGATAAATAAAAACAAGTAGTTAAATTAAAAGGAATATTTGAAAGTTAATTAGGTTGATTTAGTTTAGCAGGGTAGATGCATAATAAAAAAAATAAAGACAAACAATTTAGCCTAAGAGAGTGCATAATGCAAAGTTTTGTTGTTATAAGTACACAATTCAGCAATATTACTTACAAGTTTATTATTGTAGATACAAGTACCAGTTTGAAATTTTTATGATTTTTATATATTTTATAATTTTTAAAAGATTTAGGACATTTCAATAAAAGAATTAAAGGTAATAAAACATGATAAAAAACGACACTAGAGAGGAAAAAAAGGAAAATGTACCATATTTGGACCAGAAAGACCAGATCGCAGTCATTCAGAGAAATAAATAGATAACCAAAATTCTTAATAAATCGACCTACCTAAGTTGAGCAGCAGTAAATGTTGCTTCGTTTTGGTTACGCGAAGAGCCTTTGTCGACTGAGTTACAGCTGCTAGACATGGACGAAAGTTTAATTACGAAAACTGAGTACACTTTACAGATACAGAATGACAAAAATGTGTTGATATTAAATGTTATGGACTATAGTAGCAATTACAGCGCATGTAGATATCCATGGAAACTTTTAGAAAAATGCATGATGTAAGTACAAACTGGTATTCCTTTACGTTGAATTCCTATGTTTTATAAAATGTCTTCTAACTGCTTTTAACACTTGGCATGCGGGTATACTTCACCGCCAACTTACACGTGCAGCGGGCGAAAGTTTAGTTATTCAGAAAAATTGCAGTAAATCGAATACTACTTTGTTTTTATGAACGAAACTTTTTTTATTTTACACTTTAATATATTGTATGATTATTTAACAAAAAAAATCAATATTTTTTACGAAATCACAAATTAAAAGGAATATTTGAAAGTTAATTAGGTTGATTTAGTTTAGCAGGGTAGATGCATAATAAAAAAAAATAAAGACACGGTGCAAACAATTTAGCTTAAGAGAGTGCATAATGCAAAGTTTTGTTGATATAAGTACACAATTCAGCAATATTACTTACAAGTTTATCATTGTAGATACAAGTACCAGTTTGAAATTTTTATAATTTTTATATATTTTATAATTTTTAAAAGGTTTAGGACATTTCAATAAAAGAATTAAAGGAAATAAAACAAGATAAAAAACGACACTAGAGAGGAAAAAAGGAAATGGTACCATAATTTAGCCCAGAAAGACCAGATCGCAGTCAATCAGAGAAATAAATAGATAACCAAAGGCAGTCTAATAAATCGACCTACCTAAGTTGAGCAGCAGTAAATGTTGCTTCGTTTTGGTTACGCGAAGATCCTTTGTCGACTGAGTTACAGCTGCTAGACATGGACGAAAGTTTAATTACGAAAACTGAGTACACTTTACAGATACAGAATGACAAAAATGTGTTGATATTAAATGTTATGGACATATAGTAGCAGTTACAGAGCATGTAGATATCCATGGAAACTTTTAGAAAAATGCATGATGTAAGTACAAATTGGTATTCCTTTACGTTGAATTCCTATGTTTTATAAAATGTCTTCTAACTGCTTTTAACACTTGGCATGCGGGTATACTTCATCGCCAACTTACGCGTACAGCGGACGTTTTTCCCTGAATTGCGAGAAAGTTTAGTTATTCAGAAAAATTGCAGTAAATCGAAAACTACTTTGTTTTTATGAACGAAACATTTTTATTTTACACTTTAATGAATACTGTATGATTATTTAACAAAAAAAAAACAATATTTTTACGAAATCACAAAAATAAACGATTTTTAAAATTAAAATCCGATAATCTGTCAGTGCATATTTCTTCATCACTATCTTTGTCACAAAGGCTCATTTTATCAATATTGTATTCAACACAAAAAAACCAACCTTCAAATTGACAAAACACGACTTGTACGTTCTGGAGCTAGGAATTCGATTAAAGACGAAATAATGCAACAAAAGACGAGCAACTAGACAATCATAACTTGTGGAAAGAAAACAGGGAAAGCGTTGCATAGCAACGCAAACAACACGCATATAATGTCACACATACATATAATTATACGTATTTAGTAGATTTGTGGTGGTTAGCGGGTATCCACCACAAATCTACTAAATACGTATTTTTACGTGATCCGCGCTCCAGTGACAGACTGCAAAAAACATAAAAATACGTTGCCCGCACGCGAAGTGTTAAACACTCTTCAAAGATGTGAAACTACTTAGCTTTATAAAAAAAGAGGAATCAGTGAGATTTAATAAATTTTACCTGAGAAAATTCACTCGGAGAAAATATATTAAACTCATATGCTTAAATCTACTGAGGTATAATAAATGATGATGAATGCGAGATGTAATCGCTTGAATAAAAGTCTAAACACTGTGAAAAAAAATCAAGGAACAACGTTTTTCGTTATTCTTTTCTAACCCTGACTAGTTTTCTTCGGATTAATGCTGTCTCTGTTTTGTGATGTTTCGGAAAATTGGAAAATCAAGAATAATTGGAAAAGATTTGCAAAACTGCATGAGAAACACTGAATACATTGGGAAACAGTAATTTCATTTCAAATCTGTATTTTTAAGCTTCTTAGGGCTTACAAAAAGTAATCTTTTTTATCTTTAAAAGACAAACAGATTAGAAATAAAGTAATAATTATCTGCTAATATAACATCGCTGTATTTCTAGTTGAGCATTTTCCAAAATGTGGTTGATTGCCATTTTTATAGTTCTTTGCAACAATATCTTGATAAGGTTTTACATTTTAATCCCTTAACAGTTTCATTTTTTTTTCGCGAATTCGATCAAATAGTGTCACATTTTTTTATTGCCTACTTTTGTTCCTTTTACATTTGTAAGCTGGAAAATATTATTAAAAGTAATATTTCTTATTATTTTAAGCTTGTATAACACATTTTTTACAGGAAATAAAACAGTGTCCGAGGAAGTGTCTTCATGTACGCCAGCCTGGAAAGTTACATTTACAGTTGTATTTACAAAATATACAAATATTTTCGATTACAATAATACACAATATTATTTTCGAAAGCAATAATATAACTGAAAACTTAATTTGACAAGATGTTTTTTCAAATACCGATTAAAAATATATTTAAATAAATAATAATAACATTAATAATAATAATTTAAATAATAATAATAATTAATAATAATAATATATAATATATTTAATATATTATATATTATCGATAAAATATATATTTATTATAAAGATTTTATTTATTTGATTGTTCGTTGTAGCGGACTTAGCCAAATTAAGGGTTAACAGGTTTTTTTCAAAGATCAAACTTAATGCGATCAATCTTGAAAGAGGGCAAGAGGAATAGTCCAACTTTACAGTCCGGACAAATATACCTAGTCTCTTATCTAATTCTTTTGTTTTGGTCATTTTTCTTCAGTGAACACACCTATCACTGGTTTGGACGTCTTAGTGTTTTGTATGTAGGTGAAAATAACTCCAAAAAGTCTCTCTCCGTCAGTCTCCCAAAAACGCAAGCCAAATTCAAGGTAAAAACTTAAAAGTAAAAACTCACTGAGTAATGCAAAACCTATCAGAAATGCTTTTAAACCAAACAAAATACACTTCGAAAACAAACATTTTGTGCATATCTATACGACTAATCCGACATAAAAAATACAAAAGATATGGCCGAAACATTGAGAAAGTCAAAGAAATCACATTACCCGTACGCAGTGTGGGCAAATCATTAAAGCCACGGTAACCTTGCCAGTAGTTTGTAGGAACACAACAGGCAAGGAGTTAAACATGCATAATGTTTTGTTGCTGTCCCATGATAGAAATATAGTTATTTTTATGATCATTATATTACAGCTTAGGAATATATATATTAATGACAATGCCATTTCTACGCGGAGCTGCAGTATGAAAAATTATGTAACGAAAATATATAAAAGTGAGTGTCACGAGACTGGAATAAGTGTCAAGAAAGTAGCCAAGTTACCAAATATGGCTATTATAAAATATTACTATTTTAGTTCACTTTTTTTCAAATGATATAGTTAACAAAACCTATATATAACGTCTAAGAACTAGAGTAGAATAGTTAAGTAAAGAAGACATATTTTGAGATGAAAGGGGCGAATTTCATAGTTTATGAAGGGAAGTACATTAACATCGTGGTTATAAACGATATTGAGCTTACGATTTCACCTGTAAGAAAATAGGTACTATCCAAGCATAATATTGCATCTTATAATAATGGCATATATATATATATATATATATATATATATATATTATATATATATACACACACACACACATATTATATATATATATAACGTCTAATAGATAATTTATAAAGAAAAAATATATATATATATATATATTATATTTATTATGTGTGTGTGTGTGTGTGTGTGCAATATTAAAATCCCTTATTTACTTATTATAATATTAATTTAATTAGTTTTGTTCATAAAGTAAGTTCGGTTTACACGGTAATTCTGATTTTTCCCTCCAGATACGCTATAGACTTAATTCAGCCTTTACCTGTACTACTTTAGCCAATAGTTAGAGCGCTCTCTTTAAACATGAGTATTTTTTATCACGTGATCAATTGTGCTTAGAGATTATTCGTAGTTCTTTTACCTAAGGAATCCCTACTTGAAAAATTTATATGCGGGATCATATTGTGTGTGTGCACAATGTTGTAAAAGTGCTTGCCTGATGTATGATGGAATTCATGTTTCTTACCAGAAATAAACTGTGTTGTGATTTTAATTGAGTCTCGCCCATGTTTTACACACACACACACACACACACACACACACACATAAAATATATATATATATATATATATATATATATATATATATATCAATAACGTCTAATAGAGTGGTATTGTTAGGTAAAGAAAAGACATTTCTCAGATGAAGGGGACGAGTTTCATAATTTATGAAAGGAAGTACATTAACATCGGATATAAACGATATTGAGCTTACGATTTCACCTGTATAAAAATAGGTACTTCCCAAGCTTAATATTGCATTTCATTATAATGGCATCCAAGTATTTTAAAATGCAAAACCTTGGAATTTGGCTGTTCTTCTATCGGCTGCATCTGAAAACTAATTCCTATTTCTATCGAAACAGCTCGGCCGCCATCTTTGTGCAACTAAAATATGATGATATTTAACAGAAAATACAGGCTGTATTTCATGAGCAAGTTATGTGAAATTAGTTAACATTTTAGATGACAAACTCCAAAAGAAAATTTCACTGATGTCATATAAGCTGATGGTATGCAATTTCTGTTCTGTAGGCAAACATACATATATGTAATACATCAAAATTATTATCCCTAAAATAGATGTCTAAAATTATCTTTTCCATCTCATTTTTAATACATAATTTCCAAGCCGAAAAGTGTTAGATACTAAAGCAGTAAGATTCTGATTCTTTGACTTAACTTTTTGTTACCCTTTTTTCAAAACTAACGCCGGAAACAATACTAATTATCTGTCCTCTGGACACATTTTTTTCAACCGTTCAATCAAAATGGTATTGCTTCTGCAATAACTGAATTTCTGCCTGTCTAGTTTCGACATAACCTAAATGATCAAGATTCCTTCTTGTCTCCCAAAAATTTTAGATCAATTTTTAGTGTTACAAGAACAAAATCTAGTGATTTTCTCGCTTTGGGCTCCGATATCAGTGAAAGATGTGTATATTCTTGGGCAATCTATGCAGAGATGCTGCATTGTAATTGATCGACCTATGCTCTTTTATCCTCAATAAATTTGAAGTTCTACAGCTATAGACTTGTGATTCTGACTGCTTCCCGACGATAACTTGAAAAGGAGTTCTTTTTGCTTAGCGCAAGTCCGGCCAAACTAAATAGTAGACGCTAATCTTCCGTGTAATCGGGGAATAATATTTTCCCTTGTTACATAAATGTGTGTATGTGTGTCTCGCATATATCATTTATTGATTTATTATTTTGTTAGCGCTAGCCTCGACGACAAAGTTTTTTCACCTTCAGGAAGACATCAAAAATCCCACACAAATCTCATGAAGACAGTCGTTAACCAAGATCCTGTAAAACTGCAATTTATTTCCTCCCATTTGAGAATCAGAATGTTAATTCAACACGTTCGTACAACTCAAAAACCCTGAAGTGGATTGCTATTGGATTATGTGTTTTGAGAGTGGAAACCTCACTTTCATCAGAAATTGGCTTTGCTTAGCGCTCTTGAAAATCCAGAATCCACAGCTTGCAAGAAATAAGTGGCCACGAGGTACACGAAACAAAATTAGTCACCAAATTCTTGTAAATATTACTGAAAGAATATATGGAATAAGTTAATAATTTTGTTTTTGGAAAGAAAAACGGCAATAATTTTGCCATCCGATCTCTTTTTTTACTCCAAGGTCGGAATTAAAATGGAAGGAAACAATCATTTTTATTACCATGGACTACCGAATTTCTATTTTGCAAACTTTTCTTTAGAACCAAGATAATTTTGTGAATTTCTTCGTAAAATAACCATTAACTAGAGAAAGCCGGACGATGGCCGGTTAGTAGGGTGCTGCACTTCAGTACTCGTGTCCACGGGTTCGAATCTCATGTACTGCATGGATTTTTGTAGCCGTTCAGAATCAGATTTAAGATGTAGGTCCCTGTATTATTAGCCCTCGTGTAAGTAGACTGTAGTGCTCCAAATCCAACAGCAAAATACGTTCTCTATTTAATAAATTTTTTCCTGTGGTCCATTTTCCCCCTTTCTCCCAAAATATTTCTGGACATTTCTAACACATCTTTATTTTAGCGCTTTTTATGACGTTGACCAATGACCTTGAATTCATTAATTTTATCAAGGTCCTAATTCAACGAAAGCAATAACATTCGTATCATTCTTTGCATTTCAGATAGAACATGTATAATAGAAAAAAAACTGACACAAATTAATAGACTTACTTTTTCACCAATTAAATTTAAGGACACATGTAGTGAAGCATGCTTAAAATTTCTGGTTAATATAAGTGCAATGATCTTAAGTGTTAAATAATCTAATTAAAATTAATTAATTTTAATATTTTTTGTAAACTGAAAATAGTGTATTCCTGGACAAAGTTTCATTTCAATCTTTTCCTCTCATATTGCTTTTTAATGGGTAAATTGAATAAAACAAATAGACACTACATGAATATATACTTCTATTTCGTTTATACTTAATTATTTTTTAAATAACATTTATTGTTTAGGAATTTATAATTAATTACATTGGGTCTGGTGGTGTAAAATGGGTAGAAAAAGCGTGATTTCTCATTCCGCACTCTTTTTCACTTAAAACAAGTATAAACAAGCAATTTGTTTGCATGTATTCATGCAATGGGTTCATTACCACTATTGTTATTATAAGTTTATACATTTTCTTAAATTGCAAATTTATCATTTTTTTATACTCATTTTGCCCCTGAGGTGGGGTAAAATGGGTATTGATTAAAAAATTATATTAATTATGAAAAATTTATTTAAAACTTTATTTTTTAGCTACAAAGGCATTTGTATGTACTACAATTTATATTGCAAAACTGTAATGGCCATGGTTATTAAGTTGAGCTACGTTCTGCTACATCAAAAACAGTCATCACTTCTCAGGTTTCAGTTTGTAACCGCTTTCTTTTTCGCCAGTCATTTCCTAAGGCTTTTTTCTCTTACAATTGCAGTGGTGAAATTGTTGTAAGGATGGCTTTTTTTTTAAATCCTTATATGGAGAAACAATAACAGAATTCGAAGTGATTGAACTGTAAGTTTGTGTAGAAAGAGCTTTCATAGTAGCTCTTGTTGAAGTATGTGCAACACAGTTTACAATTATTTTCCATCTTTTTCAGTTCACACTATTTTGTGTTTAACAACCTTTTTACTTCACAGTGTCAAATAACTGTTTCAGCAAGTTAGGGAATTTTGCTTTGGACATCTTTTAAAAACAGTTCTCTGTGTACCACATCTTCAGGATTTTTCTCCAGGCACACTTCATAGAGGCAAATACTTCGTTAACCAAAGGTTGCAGGCATGACTTGAGTTTGATGGGAGGCAGTGAATGGTGGTTCTATTGTTCATCGCTTGTTTTACTGTCTCGTATGTCTAGTGACCATAGATTTTCAAAAGAATGGGTTTTTCAGGTGTTTCAATTATTTGAGAAAATGTCCCATACAAGATGCAAATACTATATCCTTCATCCACCCTCACTCTGTGCAGTCATTTAATGCACAAGATGGTCCACCCTTGGTACACGTTTCATATAAATTTAGATTTTGTACACAGTGAAAGGTAGAAGAACATTTCCAGCCGCAGATCTACAGAACAGCCTTGTAAAGGCATGTATTTTTAGGCTTTTAAGCTCAATTTCACTATTATTGTATTAATTTACTATAATAACACAGAAATATAAATTTTAAAAAATACTATGTAATATTATTTACACTAAAATTGAAGGTCTGGTTTAAATCATTACATCTAAAAATTTAGAATTTCATAATAAATTTTTAAACTTAACCAATACTCATTTTCCTTCATCATACAAATAAAATCATTAAACACAAAATATTTCTTGCCTTTTTTTAAAAAATTGTTGTTTTAAAACCCTTGCAGTTGATTATTGAAAAAATATTGTCCATAAAAGAAATAAAATATTACTTTTTTGAAAGTTTTTAAGACCTTAGTAAAGAAGAATATATTCTTGACTTGCAAACAAGGCAGCCTATATGGACAGATGCAAAATGTAAAACTTCTTAAAGAAAGTAAATGTTGCCAACAAATGTCCAAAAATATATCACAAAGCTATAATATAATTGTTAAAAGTTATGATGTGTCTTTTAAGTAAATTAAAAAAATACCCATTTTACCCCACCAGACTCTACTGATAAAAGCAAATCTCTATTTAGCGAATTTTCCATAAAACGAACACTTTTGAAGCATTTAGAGACTTCGTTAAATAGAGGTCCGACTGTGTATATGTGCTTTGTTAGCGGATTAACGTACACTGGTGTCGAAATTAGGCTGTTCGTTTTGACCTTGATGAAGGAATGACTGAATTCCTAGTACGTTCCCAACCATCTACTCAACCTTGCACGAACCATCTTAAGCGATCATATTATACGGGATTCATTCATTCGAGGTTGTATCCTTTGAGAAACAGGACTTCATAGCATGGAAGACAGGAGGTTGGCTGGTCTTCCATATACTGAGCAAATTATACATTCCCACCGCTGCCTAGACAAAACCATGTCTAGGAGCGTGCTAAATGTATCACCTCTTGCTCTGATGAAACGATGCTTGACGAGTTAAGGAGAAGGCAGGAATCAGAAACCACCGAGTTACTTTTCCATGGGTTTCCCTCATATTGGCTAATAAGGTAGAAACTATAATTTCCAAAAAGGTCGAAATGAAGTAGATAGTTGCGGAAGCGTGAAATTATACCCTTTTTCTGAAATCACACTCAACCAGTAATTTTTCACTATAAGATCATAAATTACACATTGCAGCTTAAGTTCAACGGCTAGAAACGCATTCAGTGGAGGTTCGGAAATTAATAAAAAAAATTCGAGGTTAAAGGAGGCTTAACTGCACGTTAGACTCGAGAGTCATGGTTTAATACGTTTGAAATTGAAATAAGTGTTTATTTCAAAATTTAGTAAAGTTGAGACATTGGGGGAAAAGATTAAAGGTAAGAATGGCTTAAACACTAAACAGTTATTACAACTCTTTAATAGCGAGAACAAATTTTACAGCTGATACTGTGCATTTACAATCTGTATTTAAAATATTATAAAATTGATAACAGACTTTTATTCATTTCTAATCAAAACTTTAACGCTTCATATAATACCCGAAGATTTTCTATTGCTGAAATAAGGTCAATCTATAATGTCTTAAAAACAGAGTAAAAAAAATGAACTTTTATCACAGAATTTTAAGTTACCGAGTGTAAATAGATACATGCTTGTATGTATGAATATATATATATATATATATATATATATATATATATATATATATATATATATATATATATATATATATATATACATATACATATACATATATATATACACATATACATATATATATATATACATATACACACACACACACACATATATATATATATATATATATATATATATATATATATATATATATATAACAAATGTGTAAAATAAAAAACACGTTGAGAATATCAATTCTAGCAAATCCACAACTAAGAGTTTTGGAGGAAAATAAAAATTAAATATTAAAATATTAAAATGTACCAGGTTTATAAGCGCTATGCAGCAATACACAATACTTAGTTAAATATAATTATAAATATAAAAGTATGAACTAAAAAAATAGGACTACGGAATACAATACCAAACTAAAAAATGAAAATAAGGAATGATGTTGCCAATGACCGTGAGGAGTTGTGACCTCACACTCCATTTAAACTAGTTTTATGTTTCAACAACACTCATGGAAGTCATAAGATCCTACTACCACAAAGAGTAAAAAATGAGAGACTAAAAAGACACGAAGCAAAACCACAAAAACTACACCAAGCACAACACAACATGACATATAACCCTAACAACTTAGTTAAGTATTTAGATATTCAATTATTTAAAGAATGGATACACAGAATCATTACTATTTAGTTTAAAATAATTTTTTACTATATTAATGAGAAAACCAGCAAGAAAGTCTTTATTATGTGCTTAATTAAGGAAAGTGCGAATATAACTGACTCTTACATTATTATTATTTCTGTGTAATCTACTCCATCGAATTAAAAAGTTTATAATAACATTACGGTTAACGTTTTTACTCACACATGTTCTCCAAGACATAATACGATTAGTATCAAATTTATCAAACAAGTTGTAATTAATGATACCATTCTTCAAGTAAAAACTTACATCAAGATATCATCAAGACACAATCAAGATCATATTCCATAGGCCTATGTTTTATTAGTTAATAATTATATACTTTTTTATTTATAATTGTATGTATGTATATATATATTTATATATATATATATGTACATATATATATATATATATATATATATATATATATATATATATATATATATATATATACATATATATATGTATATATATATATATATATATATATATATATATATATATATATATATATATTAATGACTGATATTTTTAGGCTGTCCCCACATTATGAAAATATTGTAATAGAAATGAGCATCACGTGACCTGGAATATGTGCCAAATGCCCCGATTCGTCAAATTTGGTAATTGCTTTCTTTTAATGAAATATATGGGATAGAAAAGATAAATAAAAAGGCATACTTCTATACGCACTTGTCCGGTTCTTTTTCAAGTTCACTGTTTAAAAGTGACATAGTTGATTTAAACTTTTTCGATACAAAAGATCTAACTTTGACCCCCACCTATATAAGTAGATTATTTGAAGAGTTTAAATATGAAATTGAGAATTATATTCTATCATCATCCACAGATAAGTTAACATCCACTTCAGATAACGTCCCGTTTTAAAAGCTTGCATTTTATTTTGAATATTGACCAAATTTGCTTAATTTTTTTATTAAGATATCGGGAAGAGTAATTTTTTAACTCATATAAAACGTTTTTAGTGGTTTGTATTATTACTCTTGTAACGGCGTGATTTATCTTTGTGTCTACATCAAATAACTTTGCTTTGACAAATGAACTTCGCTTATGTGGATACAAAGGGGTTGTTTACCCCGGCACCATGATGTCTAGATTTTTGTGTCCTGCAGTAGCGAAACAACAGACCAGACAACCGGGCGCCCAGACTGACAGCCAGAAATATGACCATCGGAACTACAAAGGAATGCTGCGACATTGGATCTTCGCCGACACGAATTCCAGTGACTTCCAGGTTTGTGGCCGGTGATTGTCTAGCCCAGACCAATCCAGTTGGTTGAAGGGGAGGTCATTGCCAGATGATCCAATAATGAAATTCTGGGTGAGACCCCTCTCTTAGAGGCCCGCACCTAGAAAGAGATGGGAGAAGATTTTTTTTAGAGAAGTAGTTAGTTACCTGGCAACCAGCTAATTCGGAGGTCGTCTTGACCAGTCTCTCCATCGAAAAGTTTTTCTTAGCGAAAATTCCACCTTGGGATATATCTTTTTCTGAGATTAATAACGATACCCTGTGACTTGGTTTTTCTTTTAATTCGATCTTCTTCATGATTGAGCGTGTATTCCTCTTAGGAATTCGGACTTTGTTTTATTTTCTTCAACGACACGAATTGCTACTTCAAACTCTCGTCTAATTGAGTGTACTGCCTACATAATTACTACCGAGAACTTTTGCGCGAAGCTATAGAATATCTTCCGTTGGTTACTAAACCATTCGGCAGGGACCGGATACGTTATACTCTATTTGAATTAGTATTTAAATTGTACGGTTTACTATTTTGCTACATGGACGCTAATAAGATTGATCCCTTTTGCATAAAGTCAATTCTGAACAGCTAAAAACAACACTAACAGCGAGGGGATTCGAACTTACTTCTATAGCGAAGAGTTGCGCCCAGTCCTTCGATCATCGTTCGGCGTAGAAAGTCTCACAAGACAGAAGAATACATTTCATTTTTGAAAGTTCAATAATATTTTCTAATCTATTGAAAAATAGTCAGAGATTTTTGTGGTAAATTTTCAAGTAATATGTTAATGTATGTAAAATATGTTAATCTGTTATATAAAGTTATCTGTTATATAGATATTATCTAGTATATATATTATATATTTATATATTTACATATTATATATTTATATATTATATATTTATATATTATATATTTATATATTATATATTTATATATTATATATTTATATATTATATATTGTATTATCTGATATATTTGATTTATTTTTAGTTTGATTAAACAATTAATTATAAATATTTTTTATTATTTATTAGTTATTTATTAATTATTGTTATTTATAAATTATCGTTATTTATTATTGTATTATTTATTAATTATTAAATTTAATTTGACTTCTTTATTTTATGATATATTTTCATTTGTTTTTAATATGATTAAACAATTATTAATTAATATTCATTAATATTAATTATTACTATTAATAATTATTTATTAATTACCGTTATATTATTATTATTAATAATTATTAATAATAACTATTACTTATTGTTATATTATTTATTAATTATTAAATTTAATTTGATTTATTTTTTAATTTTGTCTGATATATTTGATTTGTTTTTAATTTTACTAAGCAATTATTAAATACTAATATTTTTGTTATTAATTATCAATTATAAAATTGGAATTATTTGACTTATTTTTTTTTATTTTATGTGATGTATTTGACATATTTTGATTTATCTGGTATTATATATTATATTATAGTTATCCGTTATATCTTTTATGTCAAGTAATATATGTTAATTGTTATAAGTTATTTATAGCAGTTAGGATTTTTATAGGGAACTAAAATTTTCCCATAAATTAATTTGTGAATTATGTTATCAATATTTTAATAATTATCTTTATCAAAAAACACAGGAGAAAATTCTCTCTTGAGTAGCAGAAATTAATCACTAAGGAGTCAAATACATGCAACAGTTTCTCTCCTTAAAGAATGACAAGAGCAAAGTAGGCGAAGCCTTAAAAACAGCAAAAGAAAAATTTCTCCCCTTTTAATTTATTTCATCAGTGCTAGAAAAATTCATTGCTTCATCAAAAAGATAATAATGTTATCCTTTACAAAAGATATTCAATGTATTATAGCGAAAATAAAAAATCTTCCTTTAATGTGAGAAATTGTGAATTTTTCTGGTTATCCAATCTATCTGAAACTTATGATGGTAATTATATCGGTTTATCTACAGTGTTGTGATTGCCGATTTTCAGTGTCTGTCTAAACTTTTTAAAAATTGTCTTAGACAGCACAGTACTTCTGTAATGACCTACAGCTAGGACATTTTGATACAATACGTACTTTAAGTGAATATTTATTTATGATTTGTTTTTTCATGGACTTTAGCAGTGTGATTACATAAAAATCTGATTTGTACAAGGCTTTATTTCTTTGTGCATTTATTACAATATATACGTTTTTATTTTAATTCTATGATCCATACATAGGTGTGTATATGGATACGTGTATATATATACATACATACATACATACATATATATATACATATATATACATATATATACATATATATATGCATATATATACATATATATATACATATATATATATATATATATATATATATATATATATATATATACATATATATATATATATATATACATATATATACATATACATATATATATATACATATATATATACATATATATACATATACATATATATATATACACATATATATATACATATATATACATATATACATATATATATATACATATATATATACATATATATACATATATATATATATATATATATATATATATATACATATATATATATATATATATATATATATATATATATATATATATATATATATATATATATATATATATATATATATATATATATATATATATATATATATATGAGATGAGGTTTTTGTGCCGTCTTAAAGGGAGTTCCGAGCTGATAAGTCAGCCTGCAGTCATAGAACCTTAATTTAGGCATCAACACTCATATCTACACATCGTTGTTAAGCAGAAGTTGTGCCAGTAACTTCTCATTGGTTGGTCCAGACAAGTCAACAAGGGTAATTCGATGACGTAGTATAAGCGTCAGAGTCTTTTTTAGTTACTTATGAAACCGGAAGGAATGAGCAGGAGAAAATGAGACATTCGCTAAAATTGCTAGAAAAAAATTTTTTTTTAATAAATAACTCCAAAAAATTATTAAAATTTTACAAATTGATGCTTGCATCTGCAAAAATATTTCGCTATCATTTTTAAACTTCCTACTCTTTTAATTACTTTTTCCCTTTTCATGACTGTTATTTGCTACCTAGGGCCAAATTGTTTCACTTTTTATGTAATCTCTTAATTTTAAATTGTAATTTCACTTAATGTAAAATTCATATCCTGATGCTCACCCTGTAAGAAACATCTCATTCTCACGAGGGGGGATACAGCTGCACAGCTAAGGACAAGCTTCAACTACCAGAATGGGATGCCAGTAAACCGAAAATTACTTCAAGTTAAACATTATTACGATGGTTAACTTTTAGAAAAATATTACATATATTTATCGTTTATAAATCTAAAATTTTTATGAATTACTAAATCAAAATTATTTTCTGATAATATATTTTTATTTTTGATTTATAAGAATGCACTTTGACAACAGTGTATTAAACTATATATGATTACTTCTATATTTTTCGCTATATTGTTGTAGAGCATCATAAATATCCATCATATTGAGATTGTTCATTATATACATGTGTATTACAACCAAAAATAAAGTGTACAAATAGATGCTACAAGAGTCGCAAATAATAATTTCAACGTACTAATGGTTTTTGGAATTATTAATAAATTGAAATTTATATAATATGTAAATTGTAATAACTTTCATATTCATGTTTCTGTGTTTCCATGTAAAAATTAACATTTACTTGTAAGAGCTTTAGAATATGCAATATTTAATTGAACTGTATGTGTAATAACTGTTCTGCTATTTTAAAAACTATGTATATATTACAACTGTATGTCTAGAAAAAAATTTTAACATATGAATTATATGACAAATAATGGTATATAATTTATATAAGTTATGTCTAATATTTGTTGTAATGGTTTAAAAGATGAAATTTTGAAAGACTATAATTTTTTTGTTGGAAAAAATATTTTTTTTAATAATTATGTTCATATTTTTGTTCCTACCCAACTTAAAAATAATTTTCTTTGGTACGGTTGGAAAAAATGAAATTTTGAATGATTGTAACTATTTATTTTGGAAAATATCTTAAAATAATTTCGTTCACGTTTTGTACTTATTCAGGTTATAAACGATATATGAATGTGGCTAGTTCTTTTGTGACAATGTAGAAAATGTTTGTTTATTTAAATAATTGCTGGGTATTCTTTTGACCCTTTGATTTTGTAGGTTTAAATGCTGAATTGTGGTTCCCGTGGTCTGCGTATATGATCACCTCTATAGTATGTATGGTCCACACTATAATCTATGTGTTTAAAATAGGCTCGTCAAGGTCCCGAATTTTCCCCTCCCCTAATTAACATGTGTAGCTATGGTAATGACTAAAGAAATGATATTTCTCCCGCTCCCTACTCTCTTATTTTCTTAAAGTGTCTCACTACTGTAAACATGAGATAAAAAAATTAGTAGTTTTTCGCATGTTGTGAAGATTCTCTTTGTTCAGAACACGAAAGACTGAAATCAGCTGATCTGAATTCCTCCTGTTTTCATCTGGCTGCAATAGCGCGGTGATGCCTTGTCTGGGATGTGGACAGTTCGATTGAATAGGCGTCACGCTCCTGATCGATTGCGTTAATGATTCCGAAAGATTGCATGGAGAATCCCGGAACCGGGACAGCTAGCGAAAAAGAAAAAAAAAACTAGCGGTAACCTTAGCGGGAGATCTTAGTTAAATGGAATCGTAACTGACCAAAAAACGGTAGGCGGGACCGTAACTGACCCCCAGGTATAAAAGCTCTACAATTTTGTAACTCCAAGCTCCTATGTGGCTATGTGACTCGGGGATTTTCGACATTTTTTTACGGAGGTGCTTTGACCTCATGGAGGCTTCCGCGACTTTTGGCCGGAGCCAGCTTTTTAGTGATTACGTTCGCGAGACTCGTAAAGTCCGCTCACATAAGAAACGGCAGGGTCTCGGACACCGAATGGTGGATAAATTTGGTTGCATTGTACTCTGGAAAAGGCTCCCTTTTTGTGAGATTATTTAATCTTTTTTTTCGACTGTGATCGTAGTGGTAATTTTACGCAAGCAACAATCCTCTACATTTCTACTTGTTTTGGGAGAATTAGAATCCCGTTGTATATATAACAGTATTTACTCCAGAAAAAATAAAAGTGATTTCCAATTCTATTGTGACTGTGATCCTTCTTCACGCTACCTATTCACTCAAGAACACTGAAGTCGTCACAATGTTATGCCTCGAAAAAGGACTGAATGAGTACAATGTCTTGTTAAAGATTAAAAGAAAAACTCAACTTTTGATACGATATTCTCCATCAAATGAATAAATACTAACAAAATTTATTGAAAATATGTACTTTTTAAAGTTAAAATTTAGACTATGTACTTCTAGTCAAACACAGTATAAATAAATAAAAATGCCCAAAGCAAGTAAAAAATAGTAAATAACCGCATCCGAAATTTTTAAAAGAACAAAGTAAAGGGGAAAATTTACATGCAAAGGACAGTAATCTTCCACATAAGTGTAAAAAAATAAATTCATTTGATCCGTTATTGATTTCATAGTAACCAATGACGTAGGGAATGAGGGTGATTGACCTTTGAAGCGCCTATTTTAAATACATAGACAACTGCTGTAAGCGGTTAAACTTTATTATTATTTGCCGAACGATGGCCGATTGGTTAAGGTGCTGGCATTCGACACCGGAGTTCGTGGGTTTGAATCCCACTGTGGCATGTATGTTCGTAGCCGTTCGGAATCAGCTTTAAGCTGTAGGTCCCGGTCTCATTAGCCCTCGTGTTGCAAAAAGTAGACCGTAGCACTCCAAACAAAGCTAAGTTAAGCTAAGCTGTAAGCGGATGGAGACCCTTTGTTAGTTTGCCAATGGAAAGAGCATTTACCGTCCTTAAGGTGGGTTTTGTTGCTTCCATACTGAGTATTTCTCGATTAATGATAACCTATGGGCGAAATAAGAGTCATTCTAACCGTTTTGCATTATAAAATTCTCTTAAAAAAATTATTTCACTGCATAAGATCTGCAAATTCCCTAGATTGTTATTTAAAAAATATGTCTGCTAAATGTTCTCATTTGCGTTTGAGGAAGAGTATGTAAAAATTTCTCATAAATAATTTTTTAGTTATTCATTAATAAAAATTGTCAACCCAAATAACATGACACTGAGCATTTTATTACTTCCTTCGATGAAATAAAGTAATTACTATAACTATGAGATCTTTCGATCTTCACATATGACTGGAATCATCTATGTTGACCAGTTCTAAATCCATGAAGACTAGTTTAATTACTTATGTACGAAAGTGCAGTGGAACCATAGTTTTTAAACTTTAAATATCTCTTTTGACCATCCCTGAATGATATATGACTAGTTTATCGTACCGTCTGTCCGTATGTAAGCATCTCGCATACTTAATGATTGTAACTTAATGATTAGCGTAAAAAGTAAAAATTTTGTATTAAAGGAGGGTGTCTGTACCTACCATATTGGATCCTTCTCGTTTAATTTTACTGTATAGGAAAAATAAAAACCATGTAGTTGACTCACATTTGACAATTATTTAAAATATATATGCCAAGTAGCTGAAGAGCTAATCCTCTAGCACAGTAACGATTCTCTGGCATTTTCAATTTGGTCTTTACTCTCAGATGACGAGACATTTTTACGACTGATTATCAGACAAATAAAAGTTACCGCATGAAAATCTCCAGATCACAGGTTACAGAAAAGGGTCTGAAATGTTGTCTCACAGTTTTGTCAAAATAACCTTTCACTGAAACTTTTTAAGGAGTGTGAGTAACTAACTTTTTCGCTAATCTACTTAAAAACCCCTCTGAAATGAAAATATTTTTAAAATTTTTTTATCCAAACAGTTTAATGGAAAAAAACGATTTAAGTTGTAATATCTTGATAATGTTAATGATTAACCCAATCATTTATAAGGCTTCCGAGCTAAAGAAACGGACAAGAAATAGAACCATCCTTCAACTATGCGCCATTTAGAAGTACGTTTTTGTTACGTAGTTATGTACTGATTTACACCGTTTATAAATTAAATACTTTGAGCGGCATAGTGCCTTAAAGTTTGGTGATTTCAGAGCTTTTCTTTACAAAATAAAATGGCAACGCTTTCCTTCCTATTAGATTCAGTACATTGTCCTTAATTTTATAACCTTTTTTCCAGTAAACCGATCTAGCTATAAAAGAAAATAATATTAGTCACAGCTGATTTAGTTCTTTTTCTGAGCACAAGGTTCGAAACTGAAGGCATCCGATGTCCGGTTTAAAAAAAAAAAAGGAATTTTTTTTTTTTTTAAATAAGGCGCTATATAAAATTATATTTTCATTTTATTAAACCCACTTTAATAGAGCTATGAGTTAGTCACCCTTCAATGGATTTGGTTTAGTTCGAAGTTCTACGATCACGATTTTTGCAACACGCGAGCTAATGAGACCGGGACCTACTGTTTAAAGCCGACTCCGAACGGGTACGAACATCCATGCCGCAGTGAGATTCGAACCCACGAACACCGGTACCGAAGGCCAGCATCCTAACCATTTGTCCAGCGCTCGGCCACCCTTAAATAAAATGTTATGAAGAAGTTAATTCATGTTTATAATATGTATATATATCCTTATATTTGAAGGATGTTTTCTTGTAAAAAATATTTTTTTTCTGAAATATTTGAGCTTTAAATTTAACTAGAGAACTCTTTTACAAAAATATACATAATGTATCAAGTTTAAAGTAATAAAAAATAAAGTGAATCGTAAAATTTCAAAACCTTTTTTCATAGCCTCAGTTTATTTTGTTCCTAATATTTTAACATTCATATAAAATCTAATACTGCTGTCTGAATGCCTTTGTCAACGTCATTCAGCTTGATAAAGAAGATCTTTCGAAGATAATTTTAAAATTCTCATGCGAAGATAATCTGGATTGTCGAAAACGTCAAATAAAAATCTTGAAGAGAGGAAGTACAGATAAAGTAACTCCCAACAGCAAGAGAACTGATGACTTACTGAAAAAAAATTCTCAGAAGTTTATGATGTCTAATGAAGAAAGAATGATGTCTTTTAAAGGATATGATTTTTGTAAAGAGATTGAACTAAAGACCATGGGATGTTATTTATTTTGAAAATGATTTTCTTAATCTTATAGGTAAGAGGATAATAAAATAGTTAAAATATTGTACAAGCATTTTCGAATATTTCAATAATATACAAAGTAAATTTCGATTTAAATTAATATCTTTGAAAAGTTAATCAATTAATAGTAATTCTGACTTTGGCTGCTTTATAATGCAGTTATATAAAAAATTAATTATTTTAAAGAAAGAGTTTTAACTGTTTTATTAAAATGCATGATATTTAATTGAGAGATATATAGACGTTCCCTTGAGTTAATATTACTTTTTAAAGATTTTTTAAAGACTTAAGGATACAAACCTGGTTTTAAAAAATAATTTATTCCCACTCAAGGAATTTATGTAACCGTCAAAGTATGAACTGTAAGCATTATATATAAAGAATGAATTATTTTGGGCAAAAAAGGGTAATTTAAAGTATTTTACTTTGCTAACCTAACAGAACGCAGATACTACTGGACAATCAAGCGCAAACCGGGCTCATATAGCCGTGAGGCCGTCCAGGCTTATCCCGGCTGCGGTGGGCAGATCGCAAGTATGGGGCCAACCCACCCCTTCACTAAACCCTTCGAAGTGCCCGGCAAGCGCCCGTTGCTCCGCAGGCGCCGCTTGCGGGTGAACGCAATTGAGGTGCGCTGCTGAGGAGAGGAAGTTGGAATACTACTGGATGCTTAGCGAACCAACGGGGAGAATACGAAACCAAAGTTGAGAATTTTGCTCGTTGCACCAAACAGGACGGGAAACCGAGGTGGCCGAAATTGAGAGACAGGAAATTTAGAGAGGCGGCAATCGCAATCCTGGGCCTCAGGACCATCACTCAGGGTGTCATTGTGACGGAACACTCCGTGACTCGGCTTGCCCGAAAAAAAAGGTAACACTGGGGACTCGCATAGCCCCAGGAACCGAGAAAAACCCTAACCTTACCAACCAACCAAACAAACAAACAAAAAGTTCTCAGTTGGAGTGGGTTCTGCTGAGTTAGCTGCGGTGTCAGCCCTGAGGGACATCCACGTCATTATCTACTGGACATCCCGTCAAGAATCAGGATGTCTTCTGGACAGATCAGGGATGGGCAAACTAAAGACCGCGGATCAACTCCTGCCAGCCGGATGGACTTATCCGGCCCTCGGATGTAATTTTAAGTTGCCGGTACGAGGCAAATTAAAAGAAATACATATTTATGCATTATATATCCATCTCCTTTTCTACTTTGTTTAAATATTGTATCCCAAATGTATTATCTCACGCCCAGAAGACCAGCGCTATGTTTGCGTTTTATATATGTGAACAAGTGTTTTCAACTATGAACCTTAAGGAATGATAATTTCAGAAGTAGACTGACAAATGAGCCTTTATCCTCGTCCTTAAAATCGGTACATCTCACTTTGAAATTCAATATAAGGAACTTTCGAATATGAAATTGCTATTTTGTTCATCTCATCAAGATACTTTAATCGTAATACTTGTATATATATATTTTTTTAGTTTTAGTAAAATTTATCTTGGCCCGCCCAATTTTTTTTTCTATTTTTGGCCCGCGACCGAAAAAGTTTGTCCATCCCTGGGATAGACACAGTATTGATATTGTGTACATAAAGGAGATGTTCATTGAAACATTTGTACTATTAACGTGGGCATTATCTACAATGTCTACCTAAACAGCACACCAGGCACTGGGGCACACTGGGCATTCAATCATCATGATTCTACCCCGATGGTTTTTTAAGTCTAATGAATGTAGAATGAAATTTGTGCTCTGTTAGAGCAAACAAAATATATAATAATTTGTATATTTCATGATTTGCATCGAAACGGCCAAACACTGTATAGAATGCCTGTTTTTCGTTCTTTGCCGGTTTCTTTTGTATTTCGATAAATGAATACAAATAATATAGCATATAGATGAAGGAATAAATTCATTTAGTTTAACTGTCAAGATTTAATGTATAAATTTTAGGACAAAAATAAAAAAAATAGCTAAGTAAGATTGTATGGAAAGAGTTAGGCGAAAAACGAATAATGGACGAAAATCTCTTATGTGCATGTTGGGAAAGAAATAACTGGTACTTCATTGTCTCCTTTGAAGCCTAAAATAATTCAATCGTTTTGTACAAATAACTTGATAGGGATTGATTTCTTCAAGAGATATACTTAATTTAACATAATTCGGAACTTACACTTAATAAAACATTAAAGTATATGTGACGAGAAAAGAAAGGATTAAAAGTGCAGGAAACTTAATCTAAGTGACTAAATCCAAATGAAACGTAGAAATTAAATGTAAAAGAAAAAACTTTTGGATAATTTTATGTATATACTTGATATTTTATATCATAAAACTTGAAAAACGGAACAAACGGTTTTAAAAAGGGGAATTTGTAAAAAGATTTCATAACACAGGATACAAAATGGAAAAAAAGGTGAAATTATCTATCATCAACAAAGAGAGATGAACATCTGGGTGAGTTTATGTCTTTTTCCTGTATTATAAAAGGACAAATATTTCAATAATAGAATGCCACCCCACAGAGGAAAATTATAAGGGAAAATTATCTGTATACATTTATAAAATAAGATCATTTGTGTTTAGGGAAAAGTTATTACCTATAAATATACACATAAAAGGATGTTAGAAAATAAAAAAAAAACAACTTTTATATTCCTAATTCTTCCTGTCAGTGTGTTTCACCATTCAATGAAATCGAGAAATTAAATTTCCCCATCTAAAAGTTTCTCCGTAATAGTGTTGTTGCATTTAATAACGTCTAACTGACATTTAATGTCATTATTAAATACTGTCTAAAAGGAAAAGAAAATTCCAAATTTCTCAAAACAATTGGCTACTAAATTGCAGCATGCATACTGTTTCATAATATAAAGAAAGGAAAGTATCAAAGTTAAATGTTATCGGCGTCAGAACAATCTTAAATACGTTAAAAATAAAGATAATTTCCTCATACGTTTCCGAAAACTAAAATTATTTTTAAGTTACTAAAACAACATATAAATGTCAAAATTCTTAAAAACATTTTATCTATCGTTTTATATTATAAAATCTAGATGTTTTAGTGAGCAAATAAAACAAAGTATGTTACTTGCAAAAGCTTAATTTTTCTAAATATTTTCAATTAGAAATTTGTACAATTCTAGAATACACTAACTCTTTTCGTACGTCTTTATACATACACTACCACAAGTTTGAAATGAACCTTTTTGTACTCATTGAACTAAGTTTAAGTATAAATATTTTAAAATACATTTTGAATAATATTTTATTTTTTTTAGATGTTAAATGCAGGAAAACATACTCCTAGTCTTTATCACGGTGAAAATATGTTTTACTTTCATACAGAAATTCACTGACGCAGAAATGCTGATAAATATATATATGTTTTATCTCTAAACTTTTTAAAGCCTTTTCGAGATCTTATATTTAAAAATGAGAAAAACCCATTTTATCTGAAAAGTGCATTTTTAATTATGTATATATTTTCAAAATAAATCGTCTCATTTCAATAAGTAGTAATGTTGCCAAAACTGTTGACTGGAAAAAGTGAAAAAGAGCAATTTTAGATTCTTTCTGAGAATAGAAAATACAGGATTTTGTTATTTCCATATTTTGTATTGTAATGCTCAATTACTTCATTTAAGCATTAACTAGAACGAATCTTTACATTTACCCTCCGTTTACCTCTAGATTGTTTGCAATTTTTAATTGCTATTCAAATATCTTTTCAAAACAAACAGACTGAAAAAACAAATGCAGAATTAAAATCGCAGTGAAGAGCAGTGAAATAGTTTGATTTTGGATCAGTAAAAAATTCTAATAAAATTATGAAACTCTTATACATACTTCTTTAAAAATAGAATTTAATACGGAATGCGAAAGTTAATGAAATATTTTATTCAGAGATGGATTTATAAAGCTTGATTTAATTGAAATAACCCTGCATAACTTTTTTATGAATATGATGTACATTTAAACGGATCATGTAATAAATGACATTTAAGTGCAATCGATGAAAATGTATATTTAACAAAATTAAAAGACCTGTTACCAAATGCAGTCGTAATTACAATACGTTCGCAAAATAAGCTTCTTTCTTTCTTTGCTTGTTTCCAGTTAAAATCAAAAGAAGCGTAAGCTTATATTTCAGTTTAAAAGTTAGGATTTTTCATTGAAAGAATTAAATTTGAAATTTTAAAAAAGAATTTGAATTCCAAGTCATTATCTTATTTTATATTTAAATCTATTTTACTAACAGAAAAACTACCATTTCATTTTTTAAATAACATTTCAACAAGGTTTTATTAACCGTAGATCAGAAGATGTCCAATGGTGTCCGTGTTAAAATGTATCTCCAGATTAGAGATACGTGATACAGCAATAGGTTAATTCGGACTAATTTGGATACAAATCAAGTCAATAACTCAACATTAAGAGAAAAAAAAGATTTATTAAGAATCAACTCAAAATATAAACGTTTTACAGTTTAAATTACTATATTGTAAAATGTATAATGCATATATTTGCAGTTAATGCAGCATTGCAATTGGGCGAAGAGGTAAGACATTGTATTTGAAACCGGAGGCCTTGTATATTTTTAACACATTGTGTACGGATACATTTCGTAGCGGAATTGTACCGGGAGTGGGAGTTTTGAGCGTAAATTTAATTATTCAGTTAATCTCAATAGATTGAAAATTATTTAATTTTACACGACTGATGTAGAAACTAGTGTTTGTCTAAATTTTTTCAGAATCTATGTAGTAAACAAGAACATTCTGTTTCGTTTTCCTGTATATACCGTTTTGTTCTCATAAACAAACCATGTTGTTACATTAACCCGTACTAGTACTTATCCCGCACTCAAGTATCAATCGTCCCAAAAACGTATTAGTACGTATCCCGCTTACAATGTATTAACATCATTGTTTGTTTGAATACTTGCAGTTGTTTATAATCAGCTTTGAACTGTAAGTTTTAAACTATAAGAACTCGAATAGTAGAAACAAAATATTAGTTCTCATAATAACGCCAAACAAAAATACTGTCTCTAGTTTGTTAAGCTCAATATAAAAAATATCAGTGTGTATCCAGCTTGCTTGTCTGTATACACAATTGCACCTAAAAGGTAAAGGCTACATCCGTGATATTTGTACAGGATTTCTTCGTGGCACCACGCAAATCTTTTCGAGGATTTTTTTTTTCAAAATTTCGATATGCATTTCATTTTAGTTTTAAACAATTTTTCACACATTATAGCTATTTAAACCCACATACAAACACCAATTATTTCCAAATTTTATACACTGCTCCGATGCCGTATAAAACGTTGTAGAATTTATTTGATTTGATTTTGAATAGCTATTTTTGCAACATTTAGGATAAAGTGTCAAAAACACATGTTTATGTGGCACGTCTAATTGTTTCCGTCGTTTAGTTGACGTAATGAACTGCCATTAAAGTACTTTATGTAGAAAATACTAATAAATTTTGTTATTTAAGCAAAAAATGTGTCAATTTTCATATTTAAAATCTCAAATAGAAAAAAATCTTAGTGAATGAGATTTACTTCTACTGTCTGCAGTTTAACTGTCAGGGAAAGTATCATTTTTCTGAGAATATAATTTCTTACATTAGAGAATAGGGGTTCTCAAACTTTTTTCGCACCTCTGGAATAAGCCCAAAGTACTCCACGGTGTCGCGGCACATAGATTGAACGCGGAGGTGATGGTGACGCCTTCAATGTTCTTGAGTGAAGAAGTAGCGTGAAGAAGGATCACAAACTTAACAGAATTGGAAATCACTTTTATTTTCTGGAGTAAATAATTTCTATGTACAAAGGGATTATAATATCCCAAAACAATTTGAAATGTAAAGGATTGTTGTATGGATAACATATCCACGATGATCACAGTCGTAAAAAAGAATTAAATATAATCACACGATGGGGAGGCTCTTCCAGGGTGCAACGCAAACCCAATCTATCCCCTGTTCCATGTCCGAGACCATGCCGTTCCTTATATGAGCGGACCTTTCGAGTCTTCCGAACGTAATTGCTAAAAAGCTGGCTCCGGTCAAAAGTCTCGGTAGCCTTTATGAGGTCAACGCACCTAAGTAAAAAAAAAAATGTCGAAAAGCACCGAGTCGCAAAAATTCTAGGCTTTTTTATACCCGGGAGTCAGTTACGGTCCCGCCAACCGTTTTCTGGTCAATTACGATTCCAGTTACCTGAGAACTCCAGCCAAGGTTACAGCTAATTAATTAGTCAGATTCTCATTCGCTAGCTGTCACGTTCCGGAATTCTCAAAGCAATGCTCAGGAATCTTTACTGCGACCGATCAGGCCTTAATGCCTATTCAACCGAACTGTCAACATCCCAGACACTACGTCGCTGTTATATTGTAGTCTGGTCAAGCAGGTGCAATCTAGCTTGGCCGATTTCGGTCGTTAGAGTTCTGAACAAGGTGGGTCTTCACAAGGTGAAGAATAGACTACATCTTGATACAAATATATTAGTAACGGTCAGAGTGTTTTGATAGCGCAGTAGCGAAGGAAGACATCATATTTTAGCTTTCAAGTACCTACTTGCCTTCTTTACAATTTCATAACTTTTCTTGTTTATGTATGTGTTGCACCCTTGGCATATGTCTGCGGCTCTCCAAGATGCCTCAGTACCTAGTTTGAGAATCGCTCTTTTAAATGGTTTAAAGGTTGATTTTATAGAAGTTGTTAGGTATCAGACCCTATAAATTTCAAGTCTCTACTCTTACGGAAACAGATGTAACAATAGCCTAATACGCCTTTACTTCTTCTGAATGCACTAGTGTGACCGTTTTGACCTTTCGTATAAGATTCCACCATTAACATATTCAAATTTGGCATGAAAAAAAATTTAAAACTAAATGCACAGAAAAAAATGCATTTCCACGAAATGTTGGCAAAATGAGTATTAAAATAAACATAATGATGTTTTACTTTGCCAAACATCCGTCTTGTTCACGGATATACTATTTCCATAATGTTATGTCCTTATATGTGATATGATTATATAATTTATGTCTAGAAAAGAACCGAACTCTATAAAGTCTAGAACTAAATTACTTTAGTGCGTTCCTAATATGCAAGTTCAACCAAACGTAACAATAAGCGGTTAAACGTGTCTGCAAAGTTTCTTGTCATGCAAAATAAGAATCATGCTGTTTGTAACATCTATGAATAGTTTGTAACAAATTATCCGATTAGTATAAATTTTCTATATCCTGAATTGCATTTGTGGCTGGAGGAGAAAGTATTAAAAAAGTAACTCCAATATTAGAAAACATTGCAATGCATTGCAATGATAACTTTTTACCTTTGCGACAATTTTTACAAAACTTAATAAACTGTAGTCACTGTAAGATATTTGGGGCCATTCACTGAAAATGTAAACCTCAGAAACAAAAAATAAAGTTCATATAAGCTGTAATTGTAAACTATTTTTCAATTCAATATATGTTTTACCTAAGTGAAATTGATACCTTTGTTTTGATAAAACTATTGCTTTTTCAATTATTTGCTTCAACTATTGCTCGGAAAATCCAACATTTGTGAAAAAATTTAAAATGATATAATTAGAAATCAATTTTATCATGACTGTGTCTTAATTCACTTGGTAAAAACAATTTTACTATTTAATTTGCCTCAATGAGTCCTAAAAACGACTCCAAAGAAGGCAATTCATTAAATAAATTAGAAAATTTGATTTAAAAAAAAAAGGAAAGGAATGACTTATATTGGATACTTTTAAAACTAGATTCTGTGACCATAAGGCTCTGTGATAATGAAAAACATTTTTAATGTCATTAATGTACTATAAATTTCCATTAATAATAATATTACATTTCATTATCAATAAGTTTATAATAGACTAGATGCACTTAAAGAGTGATTTTAAGTAAGTATTAAGTATATTAGATATAAATATATATTTTAAAATATGTATTCTTAATTTTATACAAAAAATGTTCAGTGCTATATTTATAACATATAAAATGATGAGCTAAGTTTGTAAGCAAATGTTTGTTGCTAGTGAAAAATGAAATAAGGTATGGAATGCACTTAAAGATTTTGTAATTTTGATTATCTTCAAATGTTTATTTCAATTTGAAATCTTTAAATTGATTAACCTCAATTTGTGATTTTTGTTTACATAGCTGTATTCAAAATTCTAAAACTCAAACAAATATGAATAAAAGGACTTTGCTTTTTTATTCATGTTTAAAAATGTTTATCTTAGAGTATCAGGAAAGAGATTTTACAGTAAAGTGGAAAGAATTTAATTTAAAATATAAGGAATTCATCTTTTCTATCAACTTTTACATAAAACTGACGTTTTACTTTTTTTGCTCGAGAACGATCCATTTAGTTCAAATTTAAATCCATAAACTTGCTTAGAATAGGATTGTGAATATAAAATAATCGTATCAAAATATTTAAAAATATTTCTTATGCAGGTAAAATACATGAATAAGAAAAAAAAATTAATTTCTCAACCTGTTTAAAAATACAAAGATTTTAATAACTTACCCAAGACATTTTCTCAAAAGCCACATATTTAATATTTTTAAACAAGGAAAGTATTGAACCAAACAACCATAAATTTTAAAAACATACAAGGTGTACCAGGTCACCTTAATATAGGCTGTATTATCTCATATGATGAGAACATGAATGACTAGACTTTGGTCTGTGTAATTAAGTTTCCCAAATAAAATTTTAGAACCACTACAATAGATAAACGAAGCAATAAAAATGTTAAACTTCGTATGTTGCAGACTGTGGACGAATAAGATTGTTTATTATGTATAGATAATCCCAAATATTAATATGTACATGCGCAGTATTGCACATGAACCACTGTAGCATGGTGTCAAATACACCAAAATATTTTACTGCATAATGCAGTCATGTATCAAATTTAGTATAGTGAAAAAACATTTGGATAATTTATTATATATATATATGGCACGGATGATTGGTTAAGGTATGGCAGATACATTTGATTTCATATATAAAAACTTCTTTATTGTAATCCATAGCTATGCCATTTAGATATCCTTTGTTCTCATATACTTTGCTGCCAGTACAAGCGTGGAGGATGTTATCAGCCCGAGTTCCTGCTCAAAACTTTCTTTTTTGGTTTTGTTACCTAAGCCAATTCCTATGTCTACTTCGGCGTCAGCTTCTTTTCTCTTCATAGTTCCGCTCGAGGGTGTGTCTTTCTCATACGTTATCGTTAATGAGTTCGAACTATTTTTAAATATAACTGGCCTAATTTTTAACTCCCATTTTTAAACCTACCTACCTCCCCCCCCACACACACACTTATTCACTCGTTCGCTCTCTCGCACGAACGCACGCACAGAGAGGGAGACAGATGGACAGAGTGAGAGACAGAGAGCATGTATATATATATATATATATATATGCATGTATATGTATATAAGCATGTATGTAAATGTATGTATGTGTATGTACACACTTTTTCATTTTGTTATCTGTAATCTGGTTTTTTTATGCTTCTGATTTTAGTTATACTTAAATCAATAATAATAAAAAATTTTACATATACATGTATATACATACATATATATATATATATTTATATATATGATATATATATATATTTATATATATATATAAATATATATATATATATAAATATATATATATATGTATATATATATATTATATATATATATATATTTATATATATAATATATATATATTTATATATATATAATATAAATATATATATATATATATATATATATATATATATATATATATATATATATATATATATATATATATATATAATTATATCGTGTGTCACTGCCTCAAAAATTTCAGAGTGACCTCAGGACATAAAACTTTAAAGTATTCTGTTTGGGCTTGCGATTTAGTTTTACTGAAGGATAAAAATTATTCAAAGAAAGCAAAAATATTCTACAAGCTATTTTTAACTGTTATCAAATTATTAGGTCCGGCCTAAATATATATATAGAGAAAATATACAACCTATATATATCGAATATATATTTTCAAGTTATATAAATTATATAAAATATATATATAGGAATATATATATATATATATTTATATATTTCATTAATTCTTACATAAAGGTTCCATTATAAATTCAAAAGTTTTGATGGATTATTCAATGTTATACATCTAAATTCTTCCAAAAATCATTGAATAATTGAAATTGGATTAAATTTTGCAGGGCATTTCAAGACGACTCCCAAAATTACCAACTTAGCCATTGATCTAGATCTTAACCCCTTCCGGTATGATTTAATAATGAAAAACTGTGCATGAAATAACCATTTAATTTTTATTTAAAAAAATTGTTTCATTTTACAATTCTTACATATTTTTTATTAAAATCCACTTTTTACATAGTGTTAAATAACACCAGCAACAGTAAAATTAAGAAAATATCAAAGAAAAACATTAATAAGGTATACAGATAATAGTCTTCAAGCTAGTGGTACTTTTCAAAACAAAGTGCAAAGGAATTCTTAATTGTTTACACCGCCAAGTAGTCTCACTTTTAATTTGATTCTTGTAACACACACGGCATTTCTTAGTAGGTTTTCTTTTATTCTGACTCATTAATTTGGCAATGACTTGTACCAAGAAATTCTAAGTAAACAATATGCAATAGTGACTTGTGATTTTCACAAGTGATAAAAGTGTTGCCAAATTCAGTACACTAGAAATTTTAAACTAAATTAATTATCATATTTAACAGTAACTTTAATCGCATGACGAGTGTAGCTCGTCATTGTGCGGTATGGAATGAAAAACTAATGACGAGCTAGACTCGTCATTTTACCGGAAAGGTTAATGTGTTTAACACTGCAACCTGATGTACATTTTCAAATAGACCGATTTGGTTTAAAATTGGATATGAATCTAATATTATGGAGCAAAATGGACTTCAAAGGTCAGTGATCCAGATTTTAAAAGTCCTAATCAACTGAAAAGTTTCTGAGGGCTACATTTAAAATGCATCTTATGCTGGTGAGCTACCTTGTATGTATGTTTGTGTCACACACACACATACATACACACGAAGCCCAGTGGCGTAAGGGTAGCTCTTTGCACTCCCACCATACAGGCCAAGGTTCGAACCCCAGACTAGGAAACGTTGACTCAGCCTTTCATCTCTTCAGTGAGTATGCAAATTGAGGACCAAGGATGCTAGGGGTGTAAAAAATTAGGTTTCCTCGTAAGGTTGACTTCCTAGACGGGGCATATGCTTCGTACCCCAGGGCCCTTGACACAGTAGGCCTCGTCCAAGTTGGGCTGTTGTGCCGAGGAGGAATATATATATATATAAATATATATATAAATATATATAAATATATACATATATATATATAAAGTAAAAATTGAAAACTATGAGTTATTATTAAAGTTTTATTTATTTGTGCTCATAAATTAATATAAAAAGTAAAGTTTATATATGGACATAAATGTGTATAGAAATCAATAAATAAATTTAATAACATTGTAATTACTGTAATAAATAGGAAAACTTTTTGATTATAAACTTCTCATTCTAACAAAAATCTGTCTCCCATATTTCGAAACATCAGTTTTGTTGTATACCAAATTCATATTCAAATATTAGAAACAAAACCCCAAACTATGCCATAATTTACAATTTAGTTTGGGTTCTTTCCCTAACTTATTCCACTCACGTACTTCAAGAAAAGTCAATGCCCCCTACAGGGTCTGACATGGTGGGAAGGGGCACTAGTCACCATTCTGTCCTACTAAATAGTATAGTAGTGGTGCTCATTCTCGTACTCGCTTTTAATCTGACTTTGATGTCTCCAAGAGTTCTTTATTCTTTTTAATGTTGTTTTCAGTGAAAATAATTAAAATAAAATAATTTAACATCAACCTGAGAAGCTTTACCAAAATAAATGTCGTGTGTCACCTGTCTGTGCCATAGGTTAGCTATCGCTGGTTTAAATTTCTTAATTGTTGAATTTACTCACTAAAGGATACACTAATAGACAACATTCTGAAAACTGTTTTTCGAATTTAAGAGGTCTAACATACCAACATTTATAAAAATAGGAAGATAAATTATTTTTTACCTCTATGCGATAAATCATCTTTTTTGAGATAAGTATGCACATCTTTACCCCAATCTGCAGTTATTGGGTATTTCTGTGTTACACTTTTCAATCCTTTTAGATAGCCACAAGTATTTCGTATTTTTAGTTTAAGGGTACTTTTTGATGTAATTGCAAAAATGAACTTTCAGATGCTTAAAATGCCTAGTTTACTCAATATCTTATGGTACAAATTTTCAATTATTACAATAATTTTTGTAAATTATTTAATATTAAGGAAATAAATAAAAAATGTTACATTATGTAGCAGAATAGTTTAATACTCTCAAAAGTCGCTTGTTTAATCCGCAATTTTCGAAAAGATTTTTTCTGGATAAAGAATTCATGTCTATGTGTATCGGCACAAATTTCATCCAATACCCTAAACAATTGTTCTTCATTAATTATTTCATATTTCTTTTATGCCGAGTACGATTTTTGAAACTTAAAAAATACGCAAAAAAACTATTAGAAGTGATTTGATTCGGGTTGGTTAAGAAATTACGGAATTGTAGACTACGGAGCTTAACGCGTGAGATAAAAGCCACTCAAATCGTACAAAGACCCGGAGGAGAAATTTTATTGAATTCCTTCCAGTGATTTCTTCTTTATCCATTGAAGGATAAACTTCTTGGCTTAATAAACCCTAAATTAAATTTCTGAGTAGATAATTCAGATAATTTCTCATTACTTCGTTCCAATGTCATTCACTTCTTTCATTTTTTGGTATTTTCTCTTATTTTAAGCTGCATTTCTTAAAGCTCCCTTTGATTTAGCTTAATCTCCATTGATTTAAAAAATAATTTATACAGGCATAAATAAATGTACTTAATCCCAGAATCTTTCTGTTCTAAGGTTTATCCTAATTAAGTTATTCTCAAAATCATTATAACGGCACAAATGGGAACAGATAACTCACTCTTTATGTATCTAATCATTCAGTTATTGAACTATCACTACACGATAATTTAATCAGAAAATTTCATGAAAGTTTTTCCCAAAATACTGCTCAAAAATATAAAGTAATGTGTAATGGATTATATTTTCCCTTTATACATATATATTGTGTGTGTGCGTATATGTGTATATATATATATATATATATATATATATACATATATATATATATGTATATATATGTATATATATATATATGTATATATATGTGTGTGTGTGTGTGTGTGTGTGTGTGTATATATATATATATATGTGTATATATATGTATATATATATGTGTATATATGTGTATATATATATGTGTGTATATGTGTGTGTATATATGTGTGTGCGTGTATGTATGTGTGTATCTGTGTGTGTGTATATATATATATATATGTGTGTGTGTGTATATGTATATATATGTGTATATATATATATATGTGTGTGTATATATATATGTGTATATATATATATATATATATATATATATATATATATATATATATATATATATATATATATATATATATATATATATATATATATTTGAATGTCGTTTATGTATTATACATGTTTGTGTGAAAGAGAGAGTCTGTGTCTATCTGCTTAAGAGCATGTAATAATATGCATGTATCGCTTTATATAGTAAATTTCATTTCAACATTTTCTCATTCTGTAAAGTAAGTGTAAACTTTTGGGTATATGCTCATATCTTTTTCGCCGTGAACGTCAAATCTGTTCAAAATAGTTTTAACAAATTATAACAGCTATCATGTCTGTCTAAAACATTCCAGGCAGTAAATTTTCGATATGATGAGAGTTTGCTTTCTGTATGAAAGGTATACAAATTTATCAACATGTTACGATGAGAGCCAGCATATGAAGTAGATCGTTC
The DNA here is from genome assembly GCA_032207245.1 of Pardosa pseudoannulata. NCBI lineage: Eukaryota > Metazoa > Arthropoda > Arachnida > Araneae > Lycosidae > Pardosa > Pardosa pseudoannulata. The sequence goes on along the minus strand of CM063505.1, from coordinate 187,988,514 downwards.
CGTTTAAATTATCCTAGTTGAGTTTTCTGCTCAACGGTTCAATTGTTTTACTTCAGTTTGTAGTAAAAACATAATAGCCGGTACCTATGTTCTTGGGTTCAAATCTCTCTGTTGGCATGTATTCTCTTATGCTTTCTCAATCAGTATTAAGCTGTAGATATCAATCTAACAATCTGCCGTGTTACAAAAAAGTGACCTCGGTTTGGTTTTGGTTTGGAGCACAGCAGTCTACTTTTTTGCAACACAGTGGCTAATGAGATCGGGACCTACTGCTGAAAGCCAATTTTGAACAGCTATGAACATTCATACCCCAGTGGGATTCAAATCCATGAACTCTGATACGGAAGGTCAGCACCCTAACCCTTCGACCATGGAAAGGAATCAAAGATCACCTGACAATTAATAGTCTTTTAAGCATACTTAATTTAATCTTTGCTAGTATTGCCGGTGGTTTTAGATTGGAAACTTTACCAAGTCCATTTTTTTCTACTAAAGGAGCAATTGGACCAATATCTAACAATGGTTTTGAAAAATTTAGTTTGATTTGGTTTGGATCACTACGGTCTACTGTTTTGAACACCAGGGCTAATGGGACCGTGACTTACTGCTTAAAGCAGATTCCGAACGGTTACGAACATCCATGCGAAGTGGGATTTGAATCCACGAACTCCGGTACCGACGATCAGCGCCCTAACCAATCGGCCAGCGTTCGGCTTTGAACAGTTTAGAGATAGTGTCTGCATACTTTTCATGGGCATATTCTACTTAACTATCATGATAGTATAAACCATTTGGGTCCAAATTTTATTTTTGGTTAAAAAATTTTTCAAATTTTAAGTGAGTCACTTGAAGTTATCTTATGGATCACGCGGTTACCTGCAGGTCATAGGCTGTCAACACATGGTTTTAGAATACAACACACTTTTAGAGCACACAGGTTCCACTGAGTTCCCATGAATACTCAATGGCACTAACATTCGCTGTATGTCACCCTGGACAAAATAGACCACCCCTTGTACATACACCAAAAAAATATTTTTATCTCAAAATATATCTTTTATTCAAAAATATTATTTTTTACTTTAAATAAAATTCAAATTGTTTTAAATTATAGTGAACAAAAATACTTTGAAAGAAGTAAGTAACTTAACACAAAACTGGAAAGCAAGTACCGGAAAATGGTATAAATTAATTAAGAAATACCTATAACTGACTGAAACTGACTGAATTCCACTTAATTATTTTATAGAATTTCATTAAAAAAACCATTTAAAGTCCAGATGATAGTCTACTGAGAATCTATGGAAGTCTGAAAATCCTGTAAATATCTGTTTAAAGAATACTGACCTTCTCGTTGTGCAACTGGTATATTACAATTTCACAGGAATCGGCTAATTCATAACATTGCATTGATCAGTGGTCTTCAAACTTTGTTCAATGGTACCTGGGGTGCCACGAATAGTTTTAACTAATGTAAACAGATAGAACATACACAGAGTGTTAAGTATCAAATTGTTGTGATGTTCTCACAAACGTTACTGTCGACAGCTCTATTAGTTATTCCTAACCTCTCCAACCGTAGTGCTAATTCTTCCATTCCAAAGAAAATAGCAGTTCAAAACATTACAACGCTTTATTACATTCTGTAAGGAATTAATGACAACTGTAAATAACGTCAGCGTGATCTATTCTCATCACCTCTACACGCTGACTCATCATTTCTTCTTATTTCAAATTTCAACAGTCGTGGGACACACCTCAACGAAACTTTGTGAGGTATAGAAAAAAATACAATTAATTCATACATAACCACTGGTTAATTAATCATCCGTTCACATTCACACAATTAGATCAGGTAACTGATATAACCTCCTTACATTGCAATTATCTTGACCTGCAACAAGCAAAATTTTGTGCCGTGGCTAACACACAGGGATAACTTAATAGGTTTTTTTCCTATCACAGCTGGCAATATAGTTGTGAAGCTGTTACCCATTTACAACCACCCGATGAGCACATGTAGCTAAAGGAATGCTACAGACACGAATAACATTACCCCCAATGGGTCCTCGTAATTTAGAAGCAGGGACAAAGCAGAAGACCCTCAGGCTTGGCTAACTCTCAAACGATACCTCCAGAGATATCGTTTGAGAACTTGGAGGACATTGTGACCAAGAACCTATTTTACTTCACCTTTAACGACGTTAGTCACCTTTAACGAACACGGCGGATCTTAGGCCGGCTCCAACCCCGAACCCGCAACTTTTCAGTTACGAGATAGCTGCCTTTGCCTACTGAACTACTGGTTCTAGTAACTTAATATGGATAGCAATGGTGGTAACTTCTGTTGCCAGCACAGCTATTACTATTTCGATCTCATTCAGAAGAACTTATATTTATGAAAACGTGTTACGTTACAAATCAAAAATGACGACAAAAGAACCCAAAAAGGAAATATCAAAAAAACTTAATGCAGAATACGAAACACACCTTAAGAGAACATCTATATAGCTAAATTTCGATTATTTATGTATTAAAAAAAGAAAAAAATGATGACGTATCTCAATCACTAGATGCAATGATTAAAGAATTCATGATACCAGTAGCACGGTAGTAAGTGGTATAGTTTTAAAGGTGCTATAAATCTTAAAAGTCTAAAGACCGATAATATAGATTGTATTCAAGCCTAACATATGTTCCCAAGACCCCCAAAATGCTCATTCATCATGTTACATTTTACATTAGTGATATAATAAATATATATTAAAGAAATATATTTTTCTGTAATATTTCTCCAATTTTATATAGATTAAGTTTTGATAGAATGAATAAATTTCTAAAAATACGTTTATTCACGAATATTAATAAATGTTTGCTATAATTTGTTACATTTAATAACAATTTAATAGAATGTGGAGAGGCATATTTAAATAACTTTTTGGTAAATGGTTACGACTCATACCTGTTAGTGGCAGTCTCACGAGAGTAAAGGATAACCGTGATTAATCTCTGTTTAAACGGTGAAATGCGTCCCACCATTGGCTGGCGCCATGGGTTAATCGCGGTTAACCGTTAAATGACTTTGTTGAGACCCTTAGGGCCGGTCTCATCAAAGTTGTTTAACAGCTAACCACGATTAACATATGACGACAACCAATGTTGGAAGCAATTCTCTGTTTAAATAGAGATTAATCACGGTTAACCGTTAAACGACTTTGGTGAGACCGGCTCTTAGTATTGTAAGGATCAAACATGTTATTCCTCCCCCTCCCACCTTGAAAATTCGAATTTTTTTTCTAGACAGTTATCCAGACAAAATATTAACTTCATCATTACGTTAGTAGAGTGTATGTCAAAGAGTTCTAAAATTACATACATACGTTAGGTTCACAGAAGATAAAACTAAACTACTAGCTTGACCAGTTTTCAATGAGCATTAAAGCAATCTCATTTCCCACACAAGAGTATTTTAAAACATATCTGAGAGTGAGCAATGACTGAATATTATCGTGGGAATAGAGCAGATCATGTTGCCATTGGTTATTTCAATAGTTCATTTAGATCTTTCAGATAAGATCTTATGATTCCTTCATGATTTAACTTATCAAATTCGCCGAAATCCTTTTTCGTCTCCCAGTTCCCAAAGCCATAGCAAGCATAAGTTCATTCGCCAAGACAAGAGTTTAAAAAAATTTAGCCCGTACTAGATAAAATCAAAAAATTCATTTCGATAGGCATCATCTGCAATTTTCCACGCCGCAAATCATTCCAAATCGTCTACCATTTCATGTATTTTTCCATTCGACTGAGCAGCCAAACCCGGGACTGCTCTCTCCCCAAAGTCCTGTGTAAGCGAAATGCGATAGAGATAAAAGGAAAATAATGTCTCAGCCGTGTGTGTTGGAAGAATTTTAAGCGCATTCATTTCCGTAAACAGGGGCCGATCGAGGAAATTTATCCGAATTTCAGTGGAGAAATTAAAGAGCAAGAAAAGGGAATAACCATTGTTACGCCTTTGCTTTACCTCTATGTCATCATTAAAATCAAATGAAAGCACAATGTATAAAAATACGCAGGAAAAGAGAAGAAATTACTGGTGATGACATAACTCCTCGAGCGACCTTGGCTTTCGATATTCAACCTTGGGAAAAATTTGCCTGTTCATGTTCACGTCTGTTGCTTTCTTACATTTATTTGAACATAAAGATGGCTTTCAAAAGATCGGAGGATTTTTAAAGTGACAAGAATACAAGTGGATTACCTGTATTTTTGACACTTTACTTCTCATTAACAAGATCCAACTTTTTCTTAAGCAAAATAAAGTAAAGTGACTTCTTGGCAAAAGTAGTGATCTCGTAACCGGAGGGTTAGAGAATCGAGGATAGAGCCAGTCAAAGATCTTTCGTGTTCATTAATAGTAACTGGGGTAAGTAAAATTGGTTCGTGGTTCTTAATGTTCTCTAAATTCCCAAATGATACCTCTTGTAGGTGGCAGGACAAATCTAAAGGTCTTCTGCTTGGTCCCTGCTTCTAAATTAAGAGGTCCCACTCTTGGTAGTCCAGCTTCCTCAGGCAAAGTCAACCACTTTTCTATGAAAAGTCATAGGATTTCTAAAATGGCCACGACACCAAACAACAAAGCAGGTGGACTCCTCGCTTTAAGAACTTTCCACTTCCTCTCGGACTTATGTCGAATCGAGTTTTACCTGCAATCTAGGTAGCCCTTGAAAAATCGAATAGTCAGTTCCATTGCACATTGGATGTATTATACGTTTCCTCTGCACTTTTTTAGTCAGTTTCATTTTCATAAGCAGTCGCCGAATAGCGTAATCGCTTTTTACTTATTTGTAACCCAAAAATAACATAAATATCGTCAAAAATAAAAAATATGACCTCATCCAGAGAATTTGTTAAGAAACGAAAGAAAGTTCGATCCAAATGCTGAACATTTTAATAAAGTTAAACGTAAGATGAGTGAATTCTTCAAATCTTTTAAAGAAGTTAAGAAGAAAAGAAAAAGATTATGAAGCAACTACAATTATGAGTTTCTTTTCGATTCATTACACACATGATTTTCCTCCTTGAAGGTATAACTTTTGTTTATCATCCTCTCATCTCTCCTACCAGACCATCTTCAAACGAATAAACAGATATGTACATGTGATAATATGTACATGCATGTTTTTGTGAATAAATTTGAAATTGATACATAATACAGACCTGCCAACTACTACGCAAAAATCGTAGTTTCTATGAATTTAGCAAATAATTACGATCCTACGAAAATCGGTCAAAAAATACTATTTTTCGTCAAAAAATATATACAAGAATAAAAAATTACATCACATCCGGAAAATCAAAATAAATTAATATATTTTCGCAAGTGATATAAGGAAATACGTAAAAAAAATTTGCGATCAATTTTCGTGTAACTACGGTGCGATACTACGCTCTCGAAAGTAGAAACATTTGGATTAAAAATTAGATTTCTTGTCTGATAATATTGGTTATAATGTAATAGTATATATCTGTGTTCTTCCCTCAGTATATTTCTGAGATTTTTAAAAAAGTATTAGTTCTTATTATAAAAATGGGAAGGAGTGAAGTAACATTTAAACACAACTAAAATAAATCTAAATAAAATACTTCATCTAACTTTTTTATGGGGGGGGAGGTCAGTTCAGGAATGTATATAAATGTATATGATATTTTGAAAATGAAATATTGTCTATTTAAAATTTTATATGGAACTTTAGATACTTTAGTAGATTTCATTGTTTTGTTTGAAAAGTAAACATACACACAATCATTTAGTATATGAATTGTGTTATGTCACGCGTGCGATTAACCAAGAATTTATGGTGTATAAAATCGCCATCCAACCTACCTCTCAAATAAGTTTTCTAATATTTTTGATTTAAAAAATTGTCAAGTGATACTATTTTCAATATTCAAAGTTGGCAGGTCTGCATAATATCATAATTTTAAAACGCGTCTATACTCGAGGCATAAACTCCTCTTTTATCGATTAATTCACTTAGGGCCGGTCTCACTAAAATCGTTTAACGGCTAACTGCGATTAACACATGGTGCCAACCAATGGTAGGACGCAATTCTACGTTTAAACACAGATTAATCGTGGTTAGTATTAAACGACTTTGGTGAGACCGGCCCTTTGAGGCTTGGTCGTTGGACTAACTAGGGGCCTTACTCTGGGAGTTGCGGTTCGTGCCGAACGTTCGTTGTGACGTCACCTTGCGAAAATTTTGACAGCAAACGATATTTCGGTACTCTGGGGGTTACATGCGGAAAGTTACCGATAGTTTAGGTTGTGGTAAATTTCAGCATGTAACCCCCAGAGTACCGAAGTATTGTTTGCTCTCAAAATTTTCGCAAGCTGACGTCAAGGTCACGTCACAACGAACGTTCGGTACGAACCGCAACTCCCAGAGTAAGGGCCTAAGTCTGTTAAGTGAGATGTACCAGTGTTGTGATCGTGAAAAATTTCAGCGTTCAGATTTCAACGATTGGTTGGTTTGTTGATTTGGAGCACTACGGTTTCTATTTTATTTGCTACACAAGGACAAATGAGACCGGTTCTTAAAGCCGATTCCGAATGGTTGCGAACATACATGCCAGTAGTTAGATTCGAACTCAGATTTTAATAGAAATTCTCATTTTGGTCAAGCCTGAATTAATTTTGAAAAATTTCAGTGTCTTTTTAGTATCCATTTTGACCCTTCTTGGCCACATTTTGACTAGTTCCTTTTTGTGGTCTGTACAGGAAATAGTGCTGTTGTTGCTACTTACCCCGCTGTTGTAGGAAAGCTTACACCAGGACCAAAAGACCCCGACGCGACATATCCCCATATATCAGATCTTGCTCATCCCACATCTGCTTCCAGAAGGCGTTAAGACAATTAAAAGGTGAGAAGGACTGGTAGAGAGGGAACAGGAACAAGGAGGATAAATCCTCCATGCAAGAACCTCAAACATATTAAGTGACCATTTCTAAATCGCACCATAACCAATACAGGGCACTATAAATGTGTCGAGAGTGCATGCACATCGACACATTTCTATGGTAATTAAAGCCTTTTTAGAAATATTTCACTGAAAATATTTACGAAAAAAGATATTTATATATATGACATTTCGCACCTAAAAATAATTACTGTGCTTCGGTTACTCTTCGGATAGATTTTAATAAATACGCCTTCATATAATTTTTTTGAATAAAAACAGATTGTTTTTGCAATATGATAAGCTATTTAAAATGAATTATTACCTAAATAGTTTCCAAAAATGTTAACTAAAAACTGCATATTTATAATAAGTTATAAAACAGGAACTATAATTTTGATATCGAATTTTACTGTCTCCCAATCTCTTCGTGTAGGATTGTTGGCAATTGGAAAGAAGAAAGCAAGAAAAGTGCAGTTTCTGGGTGCATTTTGTTAATTCTGCTTGATAGGATACACATTTTAATAAACTTCACACACACACACACACACACACACACACACATATATATATATATATATATATATATATACATACTTTTTTACGTCTTTATAATATGTAAAAGTCATATGCATTGAACTAAGTTATGAATCTACTAGGAGTCTATACTAATAGGTTTGGATTAGTTTGAAATTTTATGTTCTACTCTTTTGCTACACAAGGGTTAATGAAACTGGAACCTACAACTTAAAGCCGATTTTAAATGGCTTTGATCATCCTTGCCGTTGGTTTCGAACCCACAAACTCTAGTACTGAACAGCAGCATTCTACCCATTATGATATTGTTCTACCCATATTCACAGGAGGCGCCTTAATACTATCTTGCATGAAAGTAGCTGATATACCAGAACCGGGCCTATATATCTATATCTATCTGTCTATCTCTCTCT
>CM063505.1:187915601-187975601 GCA_032207245.1 Pardosa pseudoannulata | reverse complement strand
TCAATTTTTACAACTTCAAGAACTATTATAATGCCCTTCCCATTCATTTTCATGTTTACAACAGCCAATAGACAAACAATAAACTGCCCTTTCATTTAAAACTAAAGCCAGAATTGTGAAAGTTGAGATGTACCGTGCTGTGTGAAATGTCCATATATATATATATATATATATATATATATATATATATATATATAGCGTTTAAGTTTTATAGCTTTGAAAATTAAGAAGTTTGTTCGTTTGTGTGTTTGTTTTTTATACATAACCACACGATTTGCGATACCGACAAATAATCACTGTCAATATTAAAACCTCTATTGTCTATCATATCAAGTAGTATGACAAGATAAATTAAAGTTGTCAACTAACATGCTGTCAGTTAAACATAAACAAATTATTAAGCTTGTATCAGATAATTTTCAGCCAAAGAACAAACCATTTTTTCCCCTACCTTATAAGGTACTTTACAATTCTAGAAAATTAAAATTTTACTGATCCCATTACATGACGGGTTATATACTAGTAATACCATAATGAAAATTTCTAACCTTTTTGGCAACTCACAGTTTAAGAGACTCTGGACTAAATAAGTGGTCAAAAAAGATCTATGCAGTTCCTTATATAGAAATATTCATTTGAAGGCATTAGAATATTTGTATGATACTACCTCTGATGCAACATAAAATCTAAAGGCATTAGAATCTACAACATATGTTAATAATTTTTTATTAAAAAAATTCCTTAGTTTTCAACTTGTTCTAGTTCTACCTTACTTTAAGTAATCAATTCAATTTAAGATTTAATACATTTTAAGGTTTAGATGTTGTAGAGGCTTATAAGCTATCAGTTCAAGTTTATTGTTAAAAAAAAACCAAAATAAGGTAAGGGGGATACGATTTCTAACGGTTTCTAAGCAGTATTTCTTTTAGAAAGTAAAAAACACTAAAATTTCAACTTGTTGAATTTAAGAGTGTCCTCTTGACTAACAATGTATCCTTTAAAACAAAAGATTTTGTTTGATATGTGCCGGGTCAGTCAAGCTGAAAAGTCAGTTTCAAGGTTAAAACTGCTCTGGTGTTTTCTCTAATACCCGTTATAATAAAATGATGTAGACATCTAACCAGGAAATTGGGGTTATTTTGAATTTGAAGCTTTCAAGAAAATCTAAAAATAAATTTCTGAAGGTCATAATGATAAAAGGGGAAAAATATATGGAGGTATTTTTCTTGATAACATTTTAAAAACATTTTATATCTCTCAGTTTTTAAAGGAACTTATCAAATGAAAATGCTACTTAAGTCAAAATATTTTCTAATCATTAGAAGCCTGTAGGATTTGAAATCGTTTTTGAAGAAGACATACTTTATCACGTTTATGTAAAAACCAATAGTTTTAAACTAAATGAATAGTCAAATGTTTTAGCAATTTTTTTAGAAGTTAAGAAAACTTAGCAGTGTTGAAAACAAATTTGGAATTGTATGTAATTTTATTTATGAATTTCTTTTTTTAAGGGGACACTTCACCTTTATACATCTTTGAATGGAAGACACTTTCTTATTTTTAACCTTATTACATCATCCTCTTAAATACATGGGATTTTCTATATTTAATTACTTTTGATGAATTTACTTTGTATAAATTAGAACTTCTTATATAAAGTGAAAAGGAGAAGCTTGTTTTAAAAATTTTAAAAGTTTTCTGACACATTGTAACACAGTAACTTTCATTAATAATTTTTACTCTTTTGAAAACAAAAATTATTAGTTTCCCCTCCTATTTAATTTTTTAAAAAGTATCAGATACATTACACCAGCGGATTCAATTTACAAAACACTAAAATAAAGTTAAAAAATTAAATTTTAAATATTATAAATACTAAGTGATATAAACAACAACGAAAAAAGTAAGTAAAGTTTCATAGTTGGTCTATAATCCATTTACTATGAAAATTTGAAATGAATATGTGCAATAGCTTTCTTATTTACAGTGCACGCAAGTTCCAAAAACACAATTTTTAGTAAAATGCATTTAAGGCCTTTATAGTTTACTTGAAAGCTACGACATTAAATGAAAGATTGTATAATTTTACAAGTTTTAATACGAATACAGGTTTTAGTGCTTAATTTATAACGTTTGCATTTTTTTTTTGTAAACAATAATTATTAGGTGTAACTTTTCATTTAATTAAAATTTTAAAAAGTGTCAGAAATATTACACCAGAGGATTGAATTTTTTTTAAAAAGTTAAAATAATATTTAAAAGTTTCCTTTCAAATGTTATAAATACTAAATGAAATAAAAAAAAAGTAGGTAAGGTTTCATCATAGGTCTATAATGTGATTACTATGAAAATTCGAAATGAATATGTGAAATAGTTTTTTATTTACAGTACACGCAAGTTTAAAAAAAATCATTTTTGGTAAAATGCATTTGAGGTCTTTATTTTTACTTAAAAACTATGATATTAAATGAAAAGATTGTGCAGTTTTAAAGTTTTTGATACGAATACAGGTTTTGGTGCTTTATTTATAATTTTTGCATTTTTTGGAAACAATAGTTAAAGGTATAACTTTTCATGTATTAAACATTTTTAAAAGTGTCAGCAATATTACACTACAGGATTGAATTTTTTTCTAAAAAAAGCTAAAATAATATTTAAAAATTTCCTCTCAAATGCTATAAATACTAAATGAAATAAAAACAACGAAAAATTAGGTAAGGTTTCATTGTAGGTTTATAATGTGCTTACTATGAAAATTCGAAATGAGTATGTGAAATAGTTTTTTATTTACAGCGCACGCAAGTTAAAATAAAACACCATTTTTGGTAAAATGCATTTGAGGTCTTTATTTTTACTTAAAAGCTATGATATTAAATGAAAAGATTGTGAATTTTTAAAGTTTTTGATACGAATACAGGTTTTGGTATTTTATTTACAATTTTTGCATTTTTGGTAAACAATAGTTATAAGGTATAACCTTTCATCTATTAAACATTTTAAAAAGTGTCAGCAGTATTACACCACAGGATTGAATTCTTTTTTTTTTTTTAAAAAAAAAGCTAAAATAATATTTAAAAATTTCCTTTCAAATGCTATAAATACTAAATGAAATAAAAATAACGAAAAATTTAGGTAAGGTTTCATTGTAAGACTATAATGTGCTTACTAGGAAAATTCGAAATGAGTATGTGAAATAGTTTTTTATTTAGAGAGCACGCAAGTTAAAAAAAAAAACCACCATTTTTTGATAAAGTGCATTTGAGGTCTTTATAGTGTACTTAAAAGCTGTGATATTAAATTTAAAGATTGTGCAGTTTTAAAGTTTTTGATACGAATACAAGTTCTGGTGCTTTATTTATAATTTTTGCATTTCTTGTAAACAATAATTATAAGGTATAACTTTTCATCTATAAAATATCTTTAAAAAGTGTCAGAAATATTACACCAGAGGATTGCATTTTTTAAAAAAAGCTAAAATAATATTTAAAAATTTCCTTTCGAATGCTATAAATATTAAATAAAATAAAATAAAACAATGAAAAGTGTAGGCAAGGTTTCATCGTAGGTCTATAATATGCTGATTATTAAAATTTGAAATCAATATGTGTGATAGTTTTTTATTTACAGTGAACGCAAGTTGAAAAAATACCATACCCTATATCTGTCCGTCTGTCCTCGAATTTATGAAGTGGTTGGACCTGGGATGGATAGAGGCGTCCATATTTGATTCTTGATGAATCAGGGTTAGCAACTTTCGAAATCTACCCCTTTCCAAGCCCTATTTTCCCCAGTTAAGAGCAGGAGATTAAATTTATCAACTTGTTACATAATTAATAAGTAAAAATAACATTTTTTTTCTAGCATTATGACGCCATTCCTTTAACCATATTAATTTCATTTTAAATCATATTATGTCTGCATTCCACCATATCATTTAAATAATCTTATTTTACTTATTAAAATACGTCTGCATAATATTTTCATTGATTATTTTTTGTTCGTTTTTATCGCTAAAGATCTATATTAGTAAATAATTTTTTTTATATATACTTATAAATAATAAATAATACTACAAATTTAATTATCTTTAATTATTATTTTCATTTTATCTGAATTTGAGTATGAAGATTTTATTTTCACCAGTATTAACAATAAATTGTATCTACTCATATGAGGGTGTAGTGAAATGATTAATTTTATTCTTTACTTAAAAATAGTGACAAAAAAATGAATAACTTAACGATAATTTTGACGTAGCTAAGAAAAGTTTGAATTATCTTTCTAAATTAATTTATTCGGATTCTAAACTGCATTCACAGTATCGGGAGAATTTGGAGTAGTATGAAGATAAAAAAATTATTTTTTTACCAACCTCATAGGGTACTTTACAATTCTGGAAAATTAAAAATTTTACTGATCACGTCATATGACGGGCTATATGCTAGTTTTTAGTAAAATGCAATTAAGGTCTTTATACTTTACTTAAAAGATAAGATACTAAATGCAAAGACTGTATAACTTTGCAAGTTCTAATCCAAATATTTTAATGCATTTAGTTTTTAACGATTCAGAAATGATCTGGGATTTCTAAATGAATTCTTCCGGATTCTAAATTGCATTCACAGTATCGGGAGCATTTAGAGGAGTATAAAGATAAATAAATCATTGAGAGCGTACCAGATAATTCTCAGCCATAGAAAACACACAACATTTTTTTTATCAGCCTCATAGGGTACTTTACAATTCTGGAAAATTAAAAATTTTACTGATCACGTCATATGACGGGCTATATGCTAGTTTTTAGTAAAATGCAATCAAGGTCTTTATACTTTACTTAAAAGCTATGATACTAAATGCAAAGACTGTATAACTGTGCAAGTTCTAATCCAAATATTTTAATGTATTTTGTTTTTAAAGATTCAGAAATGATCTGGGATTTTAAAAATGTAAAAATCAAAAATCGAATTTTTGAAGGTGATGTATCCTTCTAAGTCCTTTTGTAAAGCTAATGCTTTGGGTTTAATCATGTGATTAATCAGCTAACCGAGAAAATAAACTCATAAAAATGAACAAATTTTGGTGATACAAATGAACAAAAGAAATTAACGAATTTAAAGATTGAATCAAAATGCAACATTTTAAGGAAGTTTCCTAATTGTAGAAAAAATAAAGAATCTACGGAATCAAATATCTAATGGGCTTTGTGATGGGGGATTATTGACAAAGGGAATAACTCCTGAATATAGTAAAGAAATTAAAGAACAGAGGTTGGACTTTAACTTTTCTACAAATGGGACAAAGCTGAAATAATTTGAGTTAAGAAACTGGGTGGAAGTTCCGATCATAATGACCAGAGAGGGAAAAACACAAAAGCTGATGAAATTTGAATGCGGAGGACAATACTAATTGTCCCCTGCATTTTCATTAATTAGCTGCTAATTAATGAAACTGAGAATAATTAGAAGAGATAGATCTTAGGGAGAAGAAATAAAAGAAGCGAAGAAAACCTCCAAGGAAATGTGGTAACGAATTCAGTGTATAGAAGAGCAACGGCCAATGACAATAATTTGCGGATATTCAAGAAATTAAGACACTTTCGAGAAAGAGTGTTAAAAGGCTTTTTAAAGGAGTAGTTTGTTCACTTCTTCATAGGATGGAGGAGTTAGGAATTTTTGATGAAAATGATTTTGAGTAAAAATGAATTTAAATTTTGTGATGAAAGTTAAAAATGTAATTATAGGGAAGCTCTCTTTTTTGTTATGAGATAAATAATGTGTTAATGGTCAATTGATAACTTTAGACTTTCTTTTCAATGGTAAATATTACATGAAGCAATCCAATTAAATAATTTTTCATTTTCTCAACACCAGAAAGTTTAATCAATGTTAACTATGGTAAATATTACATGGAAGCAATTCAAGAATTTTTCCTTCTCTGAACACCAGAAAATTACATCAATATTAACTATTTATTTGTAAAAGATCTGATACTTCCAAATTTGGTAAATAGACTTCTTACCAGTCTCTTCATTTTGGATAGAAAAAAAATTATTTCTTGCGTGAATGGTGTAGTTTAACGAAATATGAATTCTTGTAATCCTAATATCCTCTATTAAAATTATGAAAAGTGTTTTAATATTATATTTCGTTATAGGTAAACGAGTATTAAGAACCCAAACGAGTATTAAGTATAACCAAATAATTTATAATTTAGGAATATTTATTACAGATAATTTCAAATTTGTTTTTTTTTTCTTTTTATTGTTGGTAGAAAGTAATGAAGTCTTATTAAAAATGTTAGATTTTATGTCTGCGATTAACTCCGAAATATCCGCCTCAAGATATATAACTACCATTCCCATATCATAAAATGATGGATTGTTTTAAGACATAATAAAAAAATATAAACATGATTTTTAAATAATTTAAAAAAATTTTAAATAGTATTTATTTATAAAAAAATCTTACGAATCTTACACAAAAGTTTCATACATACAAAAAAACATTGTCATATTTTTTTTATCGTCTATGAAGAACGCATAGATAAAATATTATAATCGTGCAAAAATTCGACCTCAAGATTGAGATTGCTATAGACATTTTAAATTTCCTTAATCCCAAAAGGTATTTTAAGAATAATGTATGCATGTGCGTTGATCTGTCTGTCTATTCGTGTATGATCATGAATCACTAAAAAAAATGAATGAAATTGCGTACGGATATTTGTACACCAGAAATTTGCTTCTAACAGGAAAACATAATAGCTTAGAGTGCCACAGGACCTTTCGAGACGTAAAATCTTCATTATAACATTCTTTCAATTTATCCTAAAACGAAGTGATCTGCTTCTTTTAGAATAAATTTTTTAATACAGATTTAACTTTGAAAAAAATATTTAGTTTTGTCATTTCGAGTAGTATACAGCCAAACGATGGCTGATTGGTTAGGGTGCTGGCTTTTGATACGGGAGTTCGTGGTTTCGAATCCCACTGTGGCATGGATATACGCAGCCGTTCGGAATCAACTTTAAACTGAAATTCCGGCCTCATTAGCCCTCGTGTTGCAAGAAAAAGCAGACCGTAGCACTCCAAGCTAAGTAGTATATAAGCAACGTAAAAATTTACACCAAATGACAAAAATAAAATATATTTATTCGGAATATCAATTTAAAATATGTATATTAGAAACTAATTTTTTTAGTAAAATTGAAATAAAATATCTGGTTTATTCTGTAAACCGGAAATGCTAAGGAAACCTGATATTTTACAATTTAAAAACTCTTAAAAAAATTTTTAATTAAATAAAAAAATAGTCTTTATTATCTTGAAATAAAACATGTTTCTCATATTATTTTAATTCACTTAATTATTATTAAGTTCATAAAATAAAAATGATAATTAGCTTCTAGTTAATAGAAAAATTTTGTTTCTAATTTGCGAGTTTCAAAAGTTATTTTGTGGGTAAGTGGATTTATAATTTTTTTTCTTTTGGTGTATATGATTTATGATTTTTTTAATGTGGTACTTTCCTATAGCAAAATTAAACACCTTTTTTTTAAGTTAGAACCTTATTAATATTATACAAAAAAACTGATTTGAAAAATACAAAATTTTTTATTTTATATTGAACTAACATATAGGTTTTTATAATGAAGACGTTTTAGATAAAGATAATATGACACCTTAATCTGAAGAATTATTATAAAATGTCTGTAAAATTTGTCATGAACTTTAAAGTGTCACAAAATGATACAGTTTGTAATAGCTTTCAATATGATTTAAGGGGGCAGTACGGATTTCGAAATATGTATTTGCAATGAGTATTTCAATAAATATCTTAATTATTTTACAGTTTTGAACCCAATCTAAAGTCTATTTTGGAAAGTAAAGTCTAAAACGGAACAGTTTAACTAGAATTTAAAATTTCTAAATTTTCTAAACCCGAAACTTTTACAAACATTAATATTTTTCCTATAAAATTTACTAAAGATATATTAAAGCCAACACCATATAACTGTGCATGAAATTTCAGATATGTCTAAAATTATATTTAAATTATAAACTTTTTGTCAACTCAGAGAAAAACAATAGAATTCAGTTTCACGTATATAATGCATATAAGGCCCAACGATGGCCGAATGGTAGGGTACTGCTCTTCGGTACCGGAGTCTGTGGATTCAAATCCCACTGCTGGCATGGATATTCGTAATTATTCGGAATCTGTAAATATGCAGACACCTTCTCTAAACTGTTCATAATCAGTGTTAGGTATTGGATACCGGTCTAACTGTTCCTTTAGTAGCAAAAACTTGACTTAAGCTTTCCAGTCTAAAACTATCAGCAATACTGGCAAAGATTAAATAAAGTATGCTTAAAAGTTAGATGATTAATAGTTAAATGCTCCGAGGTCACATTCGATGGTCAGGATGCTGACCTTCGGTACCAGAGTTCATGGATTTGAACCCCACTGTCGCATGGATGTTCGTAGTAGTTCGGAATTGGCTTTCAGAAGTAGATATCAGTGTCATTAGCTCTCGGGTATGAATAAAGTAGACCGCAGCACTTCAAACCAAACCAAATCGTAATTCGTTGGTTGGTTTGTAGTACTACAGTCTTCTTTTTTGCAACACGAGGGCTAACGAGACAGGAACCTATTGCTTAAAGCCGATTCCAAACGGCGACGAACATTCATGCCACAGTGGGACTCGAACTCCGGAACGAAGGTCAGGCCACATTCGGCAAATCGTAATTAGTATAAATAAGAAATAAGTAAGTTGCCTCAATAAGTAATTGAATGCGCAATTTTGTTTTATAAATTATCGAGAACCTGCATAAATGTTTTAAAAGTCATATCTTAAACAAACAAAAAATAAGTTAGTTTTTCAATGCATGGAAGTGAAGAAAAACAAACATGGAAAAATTCGAGCAAAATTTTTCCTTAAAAAAGTTTCTATTGTTGAAATCATATACGTAAGGGACTTTTAAAGTTTTGGAGATGTAAATGTCAAATTATTCACGGCGATTTAGAATAATAGTTAGAATAGTTACCAATAAAACGATCCATAAACAAAAACCAATAAAACGATCGATATTTTGACCACATTTGAAATCTACTTAAAGGTGTATTATTAAACAATCACTGCTTAAACGTTTACGTTTTAAGCGACATCCTTACTTGTCCATAACGAGGAAAGAAAATCTAGGATAAAACACTCTCGATTTCGTCACATCGTTATAAATTCACTCTCCTTAAGGAGCTCATAGTTTGCTTGATTAATAAACTTAGTGATTCAAGTTTCCTTTTCTTTCCATCAGATTAGAATTTGACTCCATTATTAATCTTCCTCATAACGAAACAGAACAATAACTCACTGCATTTCATCTGGATTTATTCCACCTTCCAAGCATTCTTTGTCTGGAATCTGTTTACTTACCATTGCGAACAATGGCCGAGAAGCTATCAATTAGCAATTAAAAATCCGCTTCTACAGCAAGCGCGTGACCCGCAAGAGGGCCAATAAACCAGTGTGTTTGTTTGCTGCCATCTCTCCTAAAAATCGCATCTATTCATCAGTGAGCAACAAACGCAACCATCTTTACATCATCACACTTTTTTTTCCTAAACAAACTCTTCTTAACGATCCGAGTGCAGCCACGCCCGAATGAACCCTCATATATGTTAATTAATACATTTAATCAATAGAGGCAACGCCACACGGGCGCGACCCCATAAGCACTTCGAGATGACATTAAGCTGCCTACGCCGAAGCATGTGTATTGAACGAGGAGTAAGTAGCGACACAATAGAAGAGTGTGTGAGCAATTTCGAGGGTGTTGCTTGCTTCGGAATCGAGGCCCGCTTGATTGAGAAATGATGATTTAACTACCCACGCTCGCTAGGCTTAACTGGTGGACTCCTATGGGAGATGGGTGTCTTAGATATCAAATAAAAGTGCATTGTGCGCTACGGACTCTTCCTCCTCGCCCGCTTACAGGGAGTATAAATTTGTGACAGCGCTTCCTTCCGTTCCACAACGATATCCGAACGGCTTCCATGACACCTGTTACGGGGAGGAATATAAAGCATTCTGATGTGACTCGACTACATAAACCACGGACAGGTAAAATGCGGCATGAGGGCCAGCTTCGATACATTTGAAGATGTACAACCGGTGGGCCGTAAATTAAAAAAATACGTATGATATTTATAGCATGAAATAAATTACAACAAGGAAAAGAACTGTCTACAATACAAGTATAGTGCTAATGCCTTTTCACTCTGGTTTAATTATATATATATATATATATATATATATATATATATATATATATATATATATATTATATACATGCATATATATATAAATATATGTAATATATCAAAATTATTTAAGTTTAATATTTCCTTAAAAACCTCCTTTCTAACATTCTACTTCCTTAAAATCTTTTTCCCAGCCTCTAAATGTCTTAATCAAAGGAGCGTTCTCGACTTAAAATTCTTTCGATTCATTTTCCAAAGCTTTATATCCTATAGATGTAAATTTTCTGTCTATTCAACACGTTTCCCAGCTGTCGCCGGCAAATGGCTCCACGATTTTTCTTATCTTAAACTTAAATTCGCTGAGTAAGTTCGAAAATTCTTTCTGTCTTCTTCGCTCTTGGGAGCACCTCTGTTCGAGCAGAGAGATTTTTGTGTCTTTCTCTTGTCTGTCGTTGACTATACAATATTCCGTATTAGCATCTCTGAAATAAAATTTTAATTCGACTTGTGCCGTTCTCTTCCAATGTGGCCAGATCGCATTGTTTGTTATTACTGCTAGCTGTATTAGCCTTCTCCTTGCCCAGTAGCCCGAGCAAGTAAAAACAATAGGGGATACGTAATTATTGTGATCAGAGAAATAATTTATTACACACACACACACACACACACACACACACACACACACACACATATAATATATATATATATATATATATATATGCAATCAAAATTATTTAACTTTAATATTTCTAAATGTCTTAATAAAAGGAATATCCTCGACTTGAAATTCTTTTGATACATTTCCCAAAGCTTTCTGTCTTATAGATGTAAATTTTCTGTTTATTTAACACGTTTTCCAACTGTCGCCAGCAAATAGCTCCATGTTTTTCCTGATCTTAACAGTTAAATTCGCTGACTAAGTTTCTTGTCCCTTGAAAATTCTTTCTGTCTTTACTCTTGGGTGTACCTCTGTTCGAGCAGAGTGATTGTGTCTTACTCTTGTCTGTCGTTGACTCGTAAAGATGACTAGTTTTTAGCAGCCTAAAATAAAGTTTTAATTAGACTTGTGCCGTTCTCTTCAATGTGTGCCGACTGCATAGTTATTACTGCAAGCTGACTAGGCTTCTCCTTGCCCAGTAGCCCCAGCAAGTAAAAACAATAGGGGTTACATAATTATTATGACTAAAGGAAATGATTATTACATACATAACAGCTTTTCATTTCAAATTAGAAAACAGAGAAATGTGAGACATTTCTATTTCTCTTAACTAGAAGAATCTTATGAATTAGAATAATTGAATGAATAAGAGCTCGCATTTCAAAAAAGTTTATTTAAAGCTTATGCCAATGTCTTTCTTATATCGCCACAAGTTCTAATATTACTTATTTCACTAGCATATAGCCCGTCATATGATAAATAAAGAAAATTTTTCATTTTCCAGAATTTTCCAGTACCCTAAGAGGCAGGTAAAAAATTAATAGAATATTTGTATAAATATTTGTATTAATAGAAAATTAAACAGATCCTTTCTTGATATATCCAGGGCCGGTCCCACCAAATTCATTTAACATCTAACCGAGCCACCGAATGACGGGAACCAATGACAATTCTATATTTAAACAAAGATTAATCGCGGTTAGCCGTTAACCCTTCTAGTGGAACACGCCGAGGAAAAAGTCTCCGAAAGATACGTTAAAGTTTTATTGTGTCAGTGGCCAAAGCGTTCTATGATTTTTTACTTCACACTTTGTCGACTAGATTTGAATACGGGAAACCCATTCTCGTTATTGTCCCTTTACTTCCGGTTATAAATAGATATATAAATAGACATTATAGATTGTTAATTTTTAATACACATAAAGCTCATCAAGTCTTGGAGATCATCCCATAAGAAATAACGGATTCTAAAAGCACGAATAAAAATATTTTTTAAGAGAAATATTTATATTTTTTACGAAAGTCATCCAAGATATTTAAGGGGTGAAATTAGAGATACATCTGTTACCGCAAACGTAATACTTCGAAATAGAGATTGGCAAAGCCATGAAAAGCTATCAGCGTCTTTGTGCCTCAGAAAGTAGGGGTGCATCCCTCAATAAATGTCAGTCAAAGAGGAGTGCAGTTCCTAAACAATCGACCTGACCCTCCTACCTCAAAACTCTATGGGGGAAAGCCCTGACATAAATGTACAATACATCCATTTTCGGAACATTTTTGGAGGTCGAATATTGTACGTGACAACTGGCGGAATTGTACGTGCGAACCGCTTAGAGGGTTAAACGAATTTGGTGAGACAGGCCCCATGACCTTTTATGAAAAGAATTTGTCGTTAATACTGGGGATAAAATTTTCATTGCAACAAAAATAATCGATGATTAAATTTAAAATTATTACATATGTATCGAAGCTATTATTAAAGCCAAATATAAAAGAAAATTATTTAATTTAGAGACTCATATATTATACATACAAATATACATTCATACATACATACATATATATATATATATATATATATATATATATATATATATATATATATATATATATATATATATATATATATATATATCAGCATATATCCGGTCATATGACAGGATCATTAAAATCTTTAATTTTTCAGAATTATAAAGTACCCTTTTAGACAGGTAAAAAATGGTTTGTTTTTGACTAAGAATTATCTGGTACACGCTCAATAATTTGCTTAATTTTACTGACCTCATGTTAGTTGCCAACCTTAAATTATCTTATCATATTATGCGATAGGTGGACAGCAGAGGTTTTAATATTGACAGTGATTATTTGACGGTATATATGAATGATGTCCAAAATTTAGGGAATCGATTGCAAGCCTTGGGGTTATGTATAAAAATCAAACACACAAATGAATAAGCTTCTTAATTTTCAAAGATATATAACTTGAACGCTAGATATTTATTAGTACTCGAAATAGACTCCTAGACTATTATGAATAGAATTTGTTGTTAATACCGGTGATAAAATTTTCAATGCAACAAAAATAATCGATGATTAAATTTAAAATTATCACATATGTACTTAATCTATTATTAAAGCCAACTATAAAAGAAAATTATTGACGGTACGTCTAAGTTCAGTGATAAAACATATGAAAATAATGCAGACAATATTTAAATAATTTAAAATAAAAAAAGGATTAAATGAGATAAAGAAATGAAGTCATAATGCTAGAAAAATATGCTATTTTTACCTATTTATTATGTGATAAATTGATAAATTTAATCGCCTGCTCTTAACCGGGAAAAATAGGGCTTGAAGTAATGGCATTAAACAGTTGAAGAGGGGGGAATTTTTAAAATTATTTTTCATGCTTAATATGACATATTTTAATGGCTGAAGAAACGTATTTAAATTCATAGTTGTTGAGGTACAAAGGGGTACATTCAGTATTATCATATTTACACAAATAAAAAAAAACCCTCTGAAATAATTCAAAGTGAAAAAAGGCTATAATAATTTTCTCTTTCCATTCCAGGTCCAACCGCTTCATAAATTCGAGGACAGACAACTTAGGATACTATTATATAGGGTATATGGTAAGAGGACAAATAGATAGAGTCATCATGAATAGTGGGGAAATTATTCTTTAAAAATGTTGCTAGTGTTTGTTCTATCCAGTAGGATTTAAATAAAAAAATAAATAACAATAAGGAAAATGATTATCTTCAATTCAAAAGTAGTGCTAATCACTCTCCACTCTGGTTTAATTCTAAACATAACGGTAGTTTCGTTGGTTTCTTTTCAAACTGGAAAACATAGAGATATGTAAGGACTTTATTATCCATTAAATGAACAAATCCAACATATATAATCAGAGCTCTCATTTAAGAGAAAGTGCACTTCCTTATTTCATATGGGAAAGTGATGAACAGATAGTGCCATCGTGAATAATGGGGAAATTATTCTTAAATAAAATGTTACTAGTGCTAATTTGGGGGATTGTAGATTTTGGTAAAATATTTCGACTTCAAAATGTCTACTAAAAATATCAAGTTCATTCAGAGAATTGTTATCTTGAAGATAAATAGAACGGGAAATATTTTTTATAGTTGCTCAGATTTTAGAATAAATTATACTAGTGTAATAAACTTTTTTCTTTGGTTTGGTTTTGGAGCGCTACAGTTTACTTTCTGCAACACAAGGGATGATGAGACCAGGACCTACTGCTGAAAACCGATTCATTCCGAACGGCTACGAACATCCATGCCGTAGTCGGATTCAAACCCACGAACTCCTGTTCCGAAGACCAGCACCCTAACCATTCGGTTATAGTTCAGCGGTTTTTTTCTTTAATTATTTTGCATGCTTAATATGACATGTTTTAATAGCTGAAGAAAAGTATTTAAATTCATATTTGTTGAGGTACAATGGGGTACATTCAGTATTATCTTATTTACACAAATTAAAAACTCTCGGAAATAATTCAAGGTGAAAGATCGGATAGAAGTGGTGCGGTCCACTTAGTATTACGCGAGGGCTTATGAAATTGGGAACTTGTAATTAAAGCCAGATTCGAATTATTACCAACCTCCCTGTCAGCGATCAAATAGCAATAGGGTAAAATCCGTTACCAAATGCATTTTAATACATAGTTTTTAATTATATTTCATCTTACTAATGTTATTTTTGAATTCGATTTTTAAACATTTTTACAAAGCAGATTTCTAACTTATCCTGCACACTTTGCTAATTCTTCTAATTGGTATATTTCTTTATCGTTGAGAAGCTCAGAAATTTCGCTCTTGAACTATAGAGTTAAATATATATATATATATATATATATATATATTTCATAAAATTTTTCCCCGAGTTTTTAAAAAAGCACATATTTAATGTAAATATTTAATAAGTTCGTGAATTTTTATCCGAACAAAGCATTTTTTTAACATGTGTATGCAATAAACGGCTTTACTAAGAATTTCAAAAATGCTTCTCCAAAATTACGAATTTAAAAAATATTTTTCTGCTTTAATGCATTTATAGGACAACCATCATTTTCTGATCTATTTGAAGAAAATATATTGGAAATCTGCCAAGCAATAAATATATTTTTTCTAATGGAAACTGGGAATTAAAAATAATAATACTTTCCTTTTGGCTTTCGGATTGTATAATTGGCCTGATATAATTGATTTATGTACATTAATACACACCTATAAATACATGTCTTGAAGAATAGTTGGCAAGCCATATATTTTTATTTTTGATCAGGAGAGACAAAAGCAAAACATTGTGTACATTAGAGTTTTGCATTAAAAATTATGCTTCTTTAGCATCTAAAAAAGTCAACAGCTTTGTTAGATCTTCGTAAAATTTTGCACTATTTACCTACAATCAAAATAATCAACTCTAACAATCAAATAAAATATCAAACCCATCTTCTGCTTGGACACTTCTAAATCACAAGGACCCATTCTTGAGATTAACATAAAATACTTAATTTTATGTGTTTAGTGGAAATTTTATCGTCAGATGTTTGTTTTTATTTTTTGTACATTCAATATTGAAAAAAAAAACTTTACTCACACAAAACATTTAACACACACACATACACACACCACACACATATATATATATATATATGTGTGTGTGTGTGTGTGTATGTATATGTATATTTTAATAACTACTATTGTTTTTAATTAAATATCAACAGTCATAATTACCAATGCTTATTTAATTAAAATAATAAAATATAATTGTTAATAACAGTTATGTTTTATCACAAGTTTATTATAACTTGTATTTTGTATTATAATATAAGTCACACTTCGGGATACTTAATGTGTTGGTATGTTAATCATTAGTGTCTGAGATGCGTGTTTCCCTTTTCCCTCGTTGGATACTGTTATGATCTACTCCTTGCTTCAGGCGAAATTGAATTAAATGCATTCATTGGAAAGGACACGACTTATTCTCTTACTCTCTGATAAATACTGAATTAAAGTAATTCAGTATTTTTTTTTCATAAATATTTCCTCTCTTTTTGATTTTAAGTAATTCCATTAATCCCATATTGAAGGGTTTATGAACATGTAGGACCAGATGGACCACTTGCCTGTTTCCTTGTTAATTATTTATAAATTTGCTAACATGTATTTCGCATTATACGATAATTTGGCTTATGTCTCTAGGGTTCTATGGTAACATTTTTTTACCGATATTGCCATACATATTAAAAATACAGCAGTATGTAAAAATGGTTTGATCTATCTCTACCGGATTTAAATTAGTGATGCCAGAATAAAAATAAATTAAAATACTTTTCTTTTATTGTATAAAGCTATAAAAAAGAGGATACAGAATTTCAAGAGTACGAGACGTCTGCATGTTGAAATCGACTATCATGCTTTTCATTATTTCTTATAGTAATCATTTACGATAGGTCTTCGTAACGATATTCATCAGCACTGAACATGAAATTTTCAATCATTTACAGGGAAATTGTTTTATTTATTTTACAAATGCGGAAAAATTATCGCATAAGCCATTAGTTCATGGACTACCCAATACTTTTTAACAATGTTCTCATACTGAGAAAGTACAACATAATTATTTAAATGTTCAAAAGTCATTGGATAACTATATTCACACAAAATACAGTCCGATGAATCCACCACCCGAACTCTGTAGAAACTAGCATATAGCCCGTCATATGACGGGATCAGTAAAATTTTTAAATTTCCAGAATTGTAAAGTACCCTCTAAAGCAGTTTTTTTTTTCTTTTTTTTTCTTTTTTTTTTAACTGAGAATTATTTGGTACACGCTCAATAATTCCGAGTCTATTAAGTCTTCCGATACTGTGAGTGTAGTTTATAATCACGTTGAACTCATTTAATCAAAAGTTTAATTTAATGTTCAAAGATATATAACTTAAAAGCTAGATATTTATTAGTCCATAAAATAGAGTTCTAGACATTTATGATAAAGACACATAAAAATAATCAAGGATTAAATTTAAAACTATCACATATATACCTAATCTGTTTTTTAAGCCTAATATAAAAGAAAATTATTTACGTAATAGTGAAGTTCAGTGATAAAATGTATGAAAATAATGCAGACTATATATAAATAATTTAAAATAAGAAATAATTAAATGAGATGGTTGAAGGAATGACGTGACCATGCTAGAAAAAAAATGTTATTTTCATCTACTTATAATGTGATAAATTTAATTGCCTGCTCTAACCGGGGAAAATAGGGCTTGAAATAATGGTATTGACCGCTCGAAACTGGGGGAAGGGGTGGATTTTGAACGTTTGAAAGACGACTATTGCGATCGACCACCCTTTTCCTCCATCCTCCATGGCTTTCCAAGCTTCTCTCCGAAATGAAGTGAAGAGAGACAGAACAAAAAAGTAAACAGAACTCTGATTATAGAATGTCGCGAGCAATCGCTGTTACGAAACCCGAACTAATTCTAGTGTAGAACCATGTAAATAATTATGTTTTGTCATGTGAGTGTTAGTTAATAGAATAAATGTGTTTTGTAGAAATAGAGCTCTCCATCCATCCTAGAAGTCTAGTTTTGTTTTAGATACAGACGCCCAGAAGAAGCGGAAGAAAGGTAAGTTGTATACCTTTCCTAACATTAAGATCCGCTAACAGAACAACGACAGTACTTTTCGCTGCGGTATGAAGCATATTTATACAGATTTATATTTGAATCGTATTGATAGTTTAGGAGAAGATTCGAAAGGAATAGCTCTTGCGGAACGACAAAACTACAAAACTGCCCGATAAACGATATCGGCAGTTCGAAAACGACAAAATCATCATTTAATCGGTTGGTGGGAAAGCAAGTAGCTCATCTTAGTGCATTTTACGTGCCCCGATGTCGGGGAACGACAGTCGCTCTAACTCATCAAGAATCCAATATGGATGCCTCTATCCATTCCAGATCCAACCTCTTCATAACTTCGAGGACAGACGGACAGATAACTTAGGCTATTATTATATAGGGGATGGCCTTGTAAACAGTCATGTCTAGTCAGACCTCCAAAAAGGGCCAGTGCAGTCTTTCTCGGAAAACTGGGAACAACTCTCTCTTCCCCCAAAATCCTCCATATCTTTAAAATAAATTTTAAAAAACTCTGATTTTTGACCCCGAAAAACAGAATGGAGCCTCAAATTTACGTTTAACCTTGTATTAATGTCATTCAGTGCATCATTTGTACAGTATGTGAAACCGGAGTTAAGGACGCAACGTAAAATGCTTCCTTAAGAACATTTCCTTAAGTATGGGAAAGAAAGATTGTTTTACTAGGGGTATCTTATCCGTTTCCGCCTGTAACTATGGGAAGACATGAAATTTGAAATAATAGCATTCTTGTTCCTAAAGCACTCATGCTTATAAACCGACAAAAGGATGAGAAAAAAAGGATTTAATCCCTTCTTAATATCTTTAATGGAAAAAGGGGGGATAATCATAGAATTATATACATACTAAAGGATTGAAACATCGTTTGTTTTTGTTTAATAACACCACTGATCTCGTACTTTCTCTTTTTATTTTTCGTATTGATTGGTTGTAATTTGTTTACAGATTACACTATACTAACATGGGATAACAAATTTCTGAAAGTAAAATCTTACTAAGAAGTAGAGATTTAGAAAGGAAAATCTTCTTATAAAGCAAAATTCAACATTCTTATAAGCGCTTTGTAAATAGGTTTTCACGAATACTTTATCTTGTATGATTTATAAGGAAGTATTTTTAAAATTCTTAAATAAAATTTAAAGAAGATTTATATTTAAATTTCATACGCTATGTGGAAGAACGATGGCCGATTGTGTAGGGTGGTGCTCTGGGCACCAGATTTCGTAGGCTTGAACACCATTGCTGGAATGCATGTTTGTAGGTATTAGAAGGAGATTTAAAGCAGTAGGTCCCGGTATCATTAGCTCTTGTGTAGTTAAATAGAATAGACTATAGTGCTCGAAACCAACCCATGTTGCAGGAGAACTATACATCTACTCGAAAATAAAACCTTACACAAGTAATCAAAAAATTATTGATTATATATCAGAAGTAAGATATGAAGTTATGTCTAATAAGTGACTGTATATAAAACGCAGTTCGTATTTAGCAATTGTTAGACCATTTATTATGCTTTTCATGCAATTTTTAAATTTGATATTTATTTCATAGGCAACTGGGTACGTAAGTTCTTATATTTGAGCAATCAATTTCGGTTCATATAAATAAATAAAGTTTTAGAGCCGAAACATAAAGAATCTTTTGAAAAAAATTACAAATTTCGAAATTGTAATATTGAAATTCCGTTTTCTAAAACAAAAACCCCTACTGTTTAGAAATTTAAAAAATGGTAATATGTTTTACAATCTTTTAAAAACGTTCGAAGTTATATTTAGTTTCGGATAGTGCAGATAACGGCAACCTTTTTTTTTTTTTTTTTTTTTTTTTTTTTTTTTTTTTTTTTTGTTATTTAAGGCCACTTAGAGAAATAAGGCAGGTTGTGTAAGTTGAAAAGACTGAAAGTTTATTTTCCTACAGTTTCACGAAAGTATTTTCGTATTTTTCCATTTTGCGCACCCAAGGGAATAAAATACTTGCCATATTTGTAATTATTTCTGTACAGTTTTCCTATGGCATAAGTATACCGTTCATAAGTTTTGGACACATGTACAAGCAATGTTAATTAAAAATTCCTTTGCATACATATTGAATAACTAAATACATCACCAATCGTTACACCTGAGAAGGAGTATATTCTTATGTGATTTCACTAACTCAAAATTTAGGAACGATAGTTTAACGCCTTGCCAGGGGAATATATACATAAAAGTGCCAAAATTTAAAAAAAAATTCTGTTTAATTTTTCTCGTTATTATCATCAAAAAGCTAGAAAATACGTTAAATAGGTAATAACCTTTTAAAGTGCATACATCATATTTTAAATTTTAAAAACTAAATATTATCAAAATTAGTTAATCAAATTTTTGTATCAATTATTATGTATTGGTTTTATTTATGTTACTCATAAAAGAAATGTGCAGGGAAAACCAAAATAAAGCAAAACTTTGCCCAGATATATATTCTATTTCACGTTAAAATTCTTATTATACAATTCTATAAAAAAAAATATATACGGGCAAAACATTGCAAAATATAAAGCAAAACATTGTCCAGGAATACAATGTATTTCGTGTTAAAATTCCTATTTTACAAATCTATAAAAAAAATCTGTGGAAAAAAAGCAAAACATTGTATTTCCTGTTAAAACGTTTTCATATTAAAATGAACTGATTTTAATAGCATTATCGTATTTATTATAAATAGTAAATGATTTAAAAATTTAATAAGTATGAAATATCCAGAAATATTTTAAGAAATCTAAAGAAAAAAATCAGATTAATAGAAAAACCTCATTAAATAGGTAATGCACTTTACAATTATTAGGTTGTTTCAGAGGGAAATTATCAAAATGTTCTTCGTTCGAAGGATAAGTAGCAAAGTAAATGTCCGACTGCATTTTATTCATTATAGTAGTTTATGTATTTGTTTCTATTAACATTTATGACATTTATTTCTTGAAATAGATTTCTGCTCAAAGTTCTCAACTTTAACAGTTTTCATTATCCTGTTAAAAACAAATCAAAATAATTATGATTATTTTTTAAATCTTATAATACGAGAATGAAAGGCATAAAACAAAGTGCGTTTACCTTTTGTGGATTTAAATTTAAAGTGGGAAATTTGGTCCGTATTTCCTATTTGAAACCTACAACCTGGTTCAGCGATATGATTTCTTTTACAAAATTAGAATTACATGAAAATTAAATAGCTTCAAAAGCAACTTGGATATTTAAAATTAATTACTTATCAAAATGCAACGAGAATCTTTTATTTTTATTAATTCAAACAAAACATTTCCCCGAAGAGCGTAATAATTACTCTTTTTTACATAGTGCGGGAATAAGTCTTTATGAATAATTTTGATGTGGCTCACATTATTTAAAAATTTCTAGAAAATCAGAACTCTGCATAGTGGTTTATTTTGCGGGTATATCCGTTGCTTACTCAAGCTTGTTCATTATTGAATGGAAATATAACAAACAATAAAAATTACATCCAAAAAAATCTACCAAAACTTGTTAGAAAATAAACAGCAATGAAATAAATTAAGTCTCTCAGTGCTTATTTTCAAATATAAAAGTTTAAATGGAAATGACATAGTTTTAAACTTTTTACTTTCTGTCATTAATTTTTTACTGTATAATAAATTAATTACAGATTACAATCATAAACTTATCAAATTTAAATAAAATAAAATTATCTGTATAAACGTATTTTCCAAGTCCATATTATTCTAACTATCCCTATAATTTTCAAAATTGGAATTACTGATGGAATTAATGGACTTAAGTGTATGTTTGAAGGAATTTTTATTTACCTAAGAACAATATTTCTTAGGCCTGTATTTGGTAAATATTTTCTAAGCTAAAATTGTTTTATTTTTGTCTAATAGTTTTATCCAATGTGAATTTAGAAAAGAATATACAGCAAATTCTTTGAAATAGATATACATGGTATAGGTTCAGTAAAGAATTAAATAGGATTTTTGTGAAAAAAGTTTCATAATTTTTGTCACTGCATTACCCAAGAACGGATGTTTACACAGTTTAAGTAAGGGAAAAGATTTTAGTTAAAAAATAAGGAAAATATCCGCAAAGAGATAATTTTCATAAGTAGTACGCTTAATACTAGAAGGAAGGTCAAGCAACATGTTTTTCACATTATGGCCCCAGCTTCTTTGAAGAATGATTTTACTTTGTTCTAAATGAGGCATTTGATAATGTTAATATTCAGAAATTAAATAACAGGTTTTTACCATTAAAAGTATGTTCTTCATTTGCGCCTTAACTTTTACGAACTATTTTTTGAGTTTCGAATAAGGAAAATATATTTGGAAAAATAAAAATTTATAACTAAGTCAGGACTAAGCTTGGTAAAGAAATATTTGCAAGAGTAACGATGAAAATCTCATC
The DNA here is from genome assembly GCA_032207245.1 of Pardosa pseudoannulata. Classification (NCBI taxonomy): domain Eukaryota; kingdom Metazoa; phylum Arthropoda; class Arachnida; order Araneae; family Lycosidae; genus Pardosa; species Pardosa pseudoannulata. The sequence continues at coordinate 187,953,289 of CM063505.1, read as the reverse complement.
ACTATTAGAAATGCACTATATACGATGGGGAATAGTAAAGTTTAAATCATTACGAAAAATAATCAAGAGAGAAATTTAATTTTTAATTTGTTATTAAGACTTCTACATAGTCACAATCCATACATTTCTCCCAACGTTTGTTTTTACCTTTCAGGGATCAGCATTCTATAATCATACTGAGAGTTTTTATTTTCTGCAACTTCATTCTACGGCTTCCTGAAAAAAAAATCAACATTAATAGCTGTCATTTATACAATTGTTTGCATAAGAATCATCAATAAACATGCAGAATAAACTTTATCCAGGTATCTAGGATACTTCTAGTAGTAATTTATATATGATACTCTATGTAGATGGCCAGTATTCCTTTCCATAAGCGATTTTAAAATTAAGTTTTAATGAGAAAAGTCAGGAGCAAATTTCAAATAAAACACTTCTTCTTTTATTCATAAATACAAAATAGTGTTACTGGATTTGTAGATATTTGCACCAAACAACGAAAAAGATTCTTATATTTTAATTCTTTGATTACAGAGTCTTTCCTACCGAATATATATTGTTAAATATTTTAAATCTAGGTTATAATTTGCCGAACGATGGCCGAATGGTAGAGCGTTGCTCTTCGGTACCGGAGTGCGCGGGGTCGAATCCCTCTTCTGGCCTGTTCGTAGCCGTTAGGTAGACAGTAGGTCCCAGTCTCATTAACCCTCGTATAGCAAAATAGTAGTTCGCAGCTCTCCAAAATAAACCTACGCTATCGTAGACTGCTTAGAGTACAATCAATATATATATATATATATATATATATATATATATATATATATATATATATATATATATATATATATATATATATATATATATATATATATATATATATATATATATATATATATATAAAAGATTTGAATATAACATCCCGTTTTTATAAGTGATCAGATGTCATTTTAAGCATCGTAGGATGTCACTTATTAAAAAATAATGACTTATGATAAAAGATTTGGTATCTTATGTAAACATAATACTGTAAATTGAAGTTGTATAATATTTTGTCCAGAATTCAGACGATATATCTCACGAAAAAATAAATTTGAGTGCAAAGCAAGAAAAATCGTAAAATTTCAATCCAAATGATAACATTATAAATACGAGCAGATACTCGAAAATTTGGTAGATTGTTTGCAGGATTGTCACCTGCCTTCACTAAAAAGTAAAACTCATTTCAAGAAAGCACAAAAATTCAAAAACCTATTTTAGATATGTCCCTAAAAACAGACACAATCAATGGGTTAACCTGAACATACCTGGATCTGCGCTACCCTAACAAGCTTAAGAGTTTCTTGAGGTCATGGAAAATCTAATTAATTTCAATCTCCACCAGAAGGTGAGATTTACTCCTTTATTTCGAATCTTTGTTTCATCTGCTCATCATTTTAAACTGAGATTTTCCCTTCCTCTGGGGATCCTCCCCTTCTATTGGGGAAAACCACAGGAAGTTGCTTCGGCCTTGTGTCACATTAAATCACTCGGTCATCTCAAGATACTGACTGACTTTACTCCTTTAACACTTAGTAGAATTTGAAGCACTAAATTGAATACATAAAATAACACATTTTTAAAATAGCCTAAATCCTATTCCTTAAAAAGCTTCTATTAGAAATCAAAATCAGAGTTTTAGAAAAGAACCGTCTGTTAAGAATTAGGTTGTAATAAAGTAAGCAAATTTTAGTATTGCAGATTTTTTTTTTGTTTTGCTTTGTGGCAGAACATAAATTTTATATTACGATCTATTGCCACTATTAAATTAAAAAATACAAAATAAGCAACTTTACATTATTAGGATATTTCAAATTCCTAGATTTTTTTAAAAAATAGATATTTATTAAAAGAATATATATTTTTTCAAGAAAAAAAATATTTCTGTCGCTAAAATGACTGTTTCTCTGGATGATAATAAAATTAAAAATTACTGTGATACAAAAAAAAATCAATAAAACGAATCTAAAATGATATGATGAAATGCTGTCACAAGAATAATAACCGCATTTTTAATACTTGATTCGGCAATAGAAAAGAGAATGAGGATACATGCATTCTTTTTTACACAGCCCAAAACGTATCACCTTTAAGCTTCTAATGTTTTCTGAAATATTAACGATAGCAAATTTCAACGAAAGAATTTTATTATCGCAACCATTTTAGAATAGAATAAGATGAGTGCTTTTAATTTTTTTTTTCACTTTTCACCGTTCAATAAAATTTTCTATTGAATATAATGATAGCTAAAATGAAACACAGAGCTCCTCTGACATGCCGTTTATTTCTGCATTAAAAATTTATTAAATACTACAGAAAGAGGAAAAAAAATCCTTCCATCAAAATTCTATTTCAAGCGCTCTTCCAAATGACTTTTCAAAAAATAAAAACTCCCTCGCAAAGTCTCGTTCTCCTGTAACTCTCCTCTTAGCGTAGCCAATTATTTTTGTCGTTTTATTTCGGTTATTTGAAAGCTTTGTTGCTCATATGCCTCAGTAATACTGCTCATATAAATACATTTATAAGAGGGGAAAAAACCACGCGCTCAGCAACTTAAATATTTGGCTCTATCGGTTCTAAGTAACATTTAAAAGAAATAAACATTTGGGTGTTTAAAATTATTTACAGACGTCTCTCCTATCAGAAAGTGGTAACATAAAAGCCTACAATAAATGAAGAAATTTATAATTTCAGTTCTTTTTCAGAATGAATTTTTACGGTGGCGCGTTTTAAAATTGCCGTAATAGTAATACTTATACGTCAATTAAACATCATAATTTCTAGACGAAAAAAAATTTTACAGCAGCAAAAGATTTTGTTTGAAGGAAGTCTTTGATATGGGTTCCAACACTTCAAAGAAATGAAAGGCGAACAGGAAACTAAGCATTATTAAGGTAGACTGATGACTTTACTAGAAGAAAATTTTCTGCTGAAATGTTTAAAAGGAAAATCAAAAACACGCTTGGCTACTAGCAACAGTGCACTTGAAATCTTTTACTACCTTCAACAATTATGAAAACAGTCAAATGCAGCTCCATGGCGTTTGGTCTCTGTGTTTTCTTTGCCTATCCTGTTCAAACAAAAATATTCATTGGAAATAACATACGTTCTAAATAAGTGTTCATTTGAATCCATTTCTTGACTTTTAAATGCCTAGAAAAATAAAGGAGCACGAAGTCACTATAAATGCACTGCCTTAAATATTATAAAACTAAGCCTATTATGTATGCAGGATAAAAATTAAAAGTTAGGGCGGAGATCTGCTTATACTCTTTAAAATACGACACTGTTTTTTATTACTATCGCAACAAATGAATTTTCATAAATATAAGAAGAGGTAAAAGCAATTTAATTGATTTTGTACCGAAAAAGATATGCGAAGCAATAAATAAGTTAATAAATAAATTTAATTATTAAAAATTCAATATGTGCTTAACTCTTTCAATATAAAAGCATCAGGAATTATTTAAAAGGAATCAAAAGAAGCTTAAAAATCGCTTAGAGACATAGTCATCGGAACGGAATTCGGTCGTACTGTGAGTCGTAGCTGTAGGGCAGAACATTTTTTTTCTCGTGAATTTTATATTTTTATAGTGATTAAAAATAAATCACATCCAAAACGGTTAAAGGATAAATGCGGTTTCAATTATGAACATTTAAAATATTTTTAATTTCACAGTGTATAACATCAAGACAATGATAAAATTTAAATCTTGGGTTATTGAAACAATTTGTAAAAATTAGATAAGTCTGTGTTATGATATGAGAGGGTAAATTAATCTATATGGATAAATCTATATATCTTTCCCTTAAAAAGGGAAGGTAAACTCCAGCACTCTAATTTTAGAAATTATATATATTTTTATTGCACTATTTTTATTAAAATTATATATATAATATATGTTTTTATTTAAATCTTGGCTTATTGAAACAATTTGTAAAAAATTAGATTAGTCTATGTTATAATATGAGGGGGTAAATTAATCTATATGGACAAATCTATATCTCTTTCCCTTTAAAAGGGAAGGTAAATTCCAGCATTGGAATTTTAGAAATTATATATATTTTTATTGCATTATTTTTAATGAAATTATATATATATAATATGTATTTTTTATTATAGAGATAGTTAAAAATTTTTGTATTAAAAAAATTAATATTTCTTAAAATCGCTTTCCATACACACTAAGTACTATGCAATACAAGGCAAATCAGAGAGAAAATCCTATTTTTTTAAAACTTAGGGTATTAGCCTGGTAAGAGTTAGCCCAGATATTTCCGTGGAATTTGTTGACTATTTTATTATGGGAGCAACATTTAAGTAGTTACCATTACTCACTAAAAAAGCACAAAGTGGGTCCTCATAATTTTGTAGCAGGGACCAGAAAAAAATGCCCCCAGGCTTGGTCTGCCACCTCCATATGTATTATTTGTGAACTGGGAAGACATTGAACAATAAACTATTTTACGTGCTTCAGCAGCTATTAATGAACACATTAGATCTTTGTCCGGATCGAGCCCCGATCTCGCAACCCTCCAGTTATGGGGGGGGGCTTTCCCGTCTGAGCTATAAAGCCTCTAAAATCATATTTAAGTGTCCAAAAATGAAGACTGCCTTAATTTGCTTCAATTAAAGAAAAATTATAAATTATATTTTGCATTTAATAAACAGGATATTTACAGAATTGAAAGACGTTTCGTTTAATAAAAATTCATTCTTTAAAATTATTGCACTATCCTTTCAAAGAGAATAATGTAATTTTTTAAGCAATAATGCATCATTATTTGTTTAAATTTGTTATTAACAAAATATAGGAGTTATTATTTTGTATTAAATTACCTTAATTTTTTTTCTTCATTACAAATCAGTTTAAAGCGATGCCGTTCTCTACTGTAGTCCATAGATTCAATTTCTCTACTATCATGGATGATCGTAGATATTTGAAATCGGTTTTAACACATTGTATGCGGGACACGTACTAGTACGTTTTCGGACGATTGATACTTGAGCGTGGGTTACGTACTAGTACGGGTTAGTGTAACAACGTGGTTTGTTTGTGGGTACAAAAATAACGGTATATACGGGAAAACGAAGCCGAATGTTCTTGTCTACTATATAGATAGAAAAAATTTGGGCAAATAAAAACTACTTTTTACATCAGTCGATGCCCAACCACAAAATGGGAATGTTGATTAAAAAAATCAATTTAGATTTAAAATTAACTTTTTATTTATCCTTGTGAAAATGAGTGAATTTAAAGAAGATAATTATGATGAAATCTTTGACGCATTGTCAGATGGTCCGTGAAATAGGAACATCGAAAATTGTTACTACTCGGAAAAATCCGCAAAGACAATGTCGTGTGTGTGCTGTGAAAAAAGTGCGGAGTGAAACATCTTACATATGCAAGTTTTGCCGTGTACATCTCCATACAGGAAAATTTTTTGAACGTTATCACGCTGTAAAACATTATTAGTTTTATGATTACTCTTTTCGTTTTTTTTATAATGTAAAAATGTTTATATAAAACATAATTCAAAAAAATTAAAACTATATATTACTATTTCTATTTGATTTTTTATACTTACGATACTATTATAAATTTATCCACTAAAAATATATTTTATGTTTACAAAAATTTTATTGTTGTTATTTATATATTTCTATTTATATATATAAATTTATATATTTCAATATAAAATACGAAAAGTTAGTTAAAAATTAAATAATTTTCGATCTATTGAGTTTTAACTGAATAACTAAATTTACGCTCAAAACAGCCGCAAATTCCGCTGCAAAATGTACCCACACACAATGTGTTAAGCGTTTGATCCTGGTCTGATTAATTGTTATGTTGCAAATAATCGACCATAGCACTCCAACCAAACCTTTGGGAATAAATTTCTTTCCTTATTTTCTGATTTGTAAATAAAGTTTTTTCAATTTTTGTATAGATTTAATATTCTTACCTTTAGATTTTTATGTTTTCTGGTGACCAATTTTAAGCTGTGATTATATCATAACTTGATATGAAACAAATGATTTATTAGAAATATGTAATAAGTAACTCACTTAAAACAAGAAATATTACTCAATACTATCTATATGCATTGCACTTCCTACTGACATCAAATGTCTCACATACGACTTTCGTACGATCTCAAAATTAGAGGTTCTAAAAATATATACCCCGTGTCTTCCAAACACCATTCTTACACCATTCCCAACCATCAGCATTTTAATATCAAAACTTCTTTTTTCCCTATTTCCTTATTCAGTGGGAAAGAAACTACTCGCCACGATAAAATAAAATTTCATGAGCTTGATGTCTTTGTGCAGTTTCTATGGTTTTCCTTTTTTTACGACAGTATATCTCTTTCAGAGGAGCCAAATTTGGCGATTTAAGCTTCCATACATGCCAAACAATTACACATTTTTGTGATGTTATTGGGGTTTTTGAACTTATACTTAATCGTAAACCGTACCCCCCGACTTGTAAGTGGGGGGAATAGGTCAGCTCAAAACTGTTTTTGCACGGTTTTATGGACAGTTGAACTATTTTTATAGGTTTTGCGAGGCATCTTATTACCAGGCTAGATAATATAAAATTAGATAAATAAGATATTATTATACACTGAAATGCTACCCATGACTTTCCATGTCTTTCTATAAAACGTGTTTCGGTATTTATAGTTTTTGTTACGACCCATGCAATGACAAAGGAGTGTAACCGCAAGTTTCATGAATATTTTTCGATGATGTTTTTATAAAATTAGATTGACACTAAATGATTATTGAATATTTCTTTATTAGAGCACCTTAACCATACACTGCACAAAGATGCAAATATGAATTAATTACAATTTTCAACCCCAGCTGTATCTATGAAAAAAGAATTTTCCTTTATTTCACATGAGTTTGTATATCAGTTCACCCTTTTATTCATTTCATTATGATATTCTTTTCTAGATAGGAGTAATTGAGTATTATATTGCCACATAAAGATACTTAGCCAACGAGCCCAATGGCCGAATGGTCAAAGCACACGATCCAAACCCGAAGATTGTGGGTTCGGTGCTTGCCATGGCGGTTTATCCAAAGCACGGATTTTTAATTTAAAAATGTTATATATTGTTTCCTTATGTTTTTGAACATTCTAGATCTCTCTTTAATATGTAAATTAGTTATTTCTGGAATATTCTGTTAGGGTATAAAAGCTGATACCCACTAGCTGTAGGCAACTTCTCGATCGTGTAAAGTTGCGAGTTGCTACTTAGCTTCAATAAATTCGTTAAGTTAACCGATGTGTTCATTCGAATCTTCGTGACAATATCTTTACCCCCTTGCCTATTAAATATATTTGAGAAAAACATGTCAAAATGGAAAATGTATTTCTCTTTAATTTTGTTTGTTATTGTCATCAAAATGTTAGATTATTTTTGAAAAAAAAATTAAACGAAATAAATACTATTTTCGATATTTTCCCATAAAATAGAAATAATAACAGATTAAAGCAATTTTTGTTCAAATAACAGCAAAATAAATCAAATGGCATAATTTTGTGGATAAATATAATAAACTAATACAACATATTATATTATTTATGTCAACTGCCATGAATTCCATGTCCCTCATATTCCTTTGAATTTTGCAAATCTTTTACAGTATCCCAGAAATAGCGTCAAATGGCACGAAACTGCTGAAAGTTTCACGGGAAAGTATCTCAATCTATTAGGAAAATGGTATATTAAATATTATGCATTAGATAAACCGATTTCGGGGTTCACGAAATTGAAATACCGTTTTTTCAAAAGCCCGAACTCAGGTCAGGAATTCCAAAATTAGTGCATTTGGGTTGCCCGAACTGATTTCGGGCGTCACAGGCAAGGGGTGAAGAAAAAACTTTATTTGATCGTTGCACATATTCATCATTTTTCTATGTTTACTTTACACATTCTGCTTAACTTTCGAACAAAGCATTTTTTTTCTTAGTTAAACAAGGAATTTAGTTTTACATTTATATCAATATATTTTCATATATATTTTTCTATTTTTTCAAATTTATCAAGGGTATTTATAATGGATATTGAATTCATAAATGTTTCAAACAGGACATAAAACTTTGTTCATACATGCTTAAAACTTTATTAGGAACAGAAAAAAAAATTTAAAACGGATTTTTAAAAATATTTTTAAAACATTAGCTGTGCTAAAATATGCATGTGTAAAAATACGGATGTAAAAGTAAAAATTGTGCATTGTAGGAATTTAATTGTTAAATGATTTTTTTTTGTACTGTATAACTTCTACTTGAAAATTCCACTAAAATATATTAATGTGCAAAAATTCTTGTAAAATACAAATTCATCTATTACTTTTCATCAGTTATAACACACACACATTTATGTAATATATCAAAAGTATTACACTCGAAATCTGAACTTTGTTATCTATTTTCCCAGCCACAAAATCTCAATTAAAAGGAGTGTCCGGGACTTGCTTTCTTCCAACCCATTTCTCAAAGCTAACTCTAAAATAAAAGCAAAATTTCTGTCCAGTCACCACATTTTCAACTGTCTCCAGATAATGGCTCACTTTTTCCACTCATTTAAGTTTCTTTTTACTGTTAAATTCGCTAACTAAGTTTGCTTGGGAATATTCTCTGCGTCATTTCACTGTAGGGTCCCAACTAGTGTTTTCATGCATCATTCCCTTCTCTGCTCTTGCCAGAGTAAAATGTTGTCTTCTTAGATCTTAAAACTTAAGTTTCATTATGGACTCGACATTCTCTGTGGCACTACGACTATTTACTCCTCTGGTTGCTTCTTGCCCAGCAAGTCCGGGCAAGCGAAAATAATAGGGGCTTAATTACGTGTAACCGGAGGATGTAAATTACCCCGTGTTACACACACATATACATATATATGTAACACGGCTGGGAAAGATTGACTCAGCCTTTCATCTCCTCAGTAGGTAGACAAACTGGGGACCAAGCCTGCTTGGGAACTAAACACTGGGGGTTACGAGTAAAGTTGACCACATAACTGGAAAATATGCTTCGCACTCCAGAGCCTTTGGCCTCTGAAATGGAGATTGGCACCGTAAGCACTGGCCTCCTAGGGGCTGTTACCCCGAGGAGTTATATATATATATATATATATATATATATATATATATATATATATATATATATATATATATATATATATATATATATACATATATATATATATATATAATATATATATATATATATAATATATATATACATATATATATAATAAAGTGAGGTAATTAATGTAAGTGTTAATTACATGTAAGTGTAGAAAACTTTCCTACTAAAATAAAAGTAATTAATTAACTAGGCCATAAGAACAACATATTATGACCGACCTAGAGCTACTCCCCTTCTGTAGCGGGTCCAGTACTAGCAGTTATAAACTTTCGGTTGGCTAAATGCAAAATTTGCACATGAAGCTAGTAATAGTCTTAACATGGGAAAAATATTTTATTACAAAACATTTTTATTTAATAATTATTTATTTCTATCATAATTTAATTATTTTTTACATTGTTCAATCAATACTATCATTATTTATTATATATCATTTAATAACATCAAAACCTCCTTTCGCCTGCACGAAAAAACAAATTAAAAATTAATAAGGGATTTCAGTACTTACTATAAAGCATAACAGTAAAGAACAAAAATATCAAAATAACGTCAGAAATTTACATTTATTTTTTACTCAAATGAAACTTTGATCATTCTAAATGAAAACTGCCGTTAAAAGTTTTCCTCGACAGTGTCTAGTTTTTAGCAGAAAATGGTAATGTTTATCAGCTATTTTTTTTCGCAAAAAAGCTATAGTTTTCTGTCAGAATCAACTACACGTTGGTGTTCCTGTATTCCAGAAATTGAATAAGATCTTTTTCCTATCATAAAAAAAGTCTTAAAAACTGTCTTGATCTTAAAACAGCAAATATAGCAGTATAAAAATGATTTAGGGAGAGTGGCTATCTTTATGCAAAATCATCTGTTTTGCTTCTGTTTTCTTGAGCACTTCTAGCTGATGCCCACCTCAAATATTTACAGGACATCGCAGGAATATATACAGTTTTCAGGCTGACTTAGAGAGAGAAATAAGACCCATAATGATGAAAAAATACACAAGCCTTCTCTTGATGGAATTTTTCATTCTAGATTTAGGTGTAGCACTGTCTTTATATAAATCTATCTGTTTTGCTACTGTTTTCTTCTGTATTTCCAGCTCAAATTACCTTAAATATTTGCAGGACATTGAAGTAAGGTATGCTATTCACATGCTAACAAATCAATTTTCCCTTGATGGAATTTTTTATTCTTGTTCGTAACATAAAGAAATAAACTTTTCCGAAACTATACCACTAGTAATAATAATAATAATAATAATAATAATAATAATAAAATTTAAAAAATTTGCTCATGAATCTTTGCAATCTATTTGTATTTATGGAATACAAGGAGTAACTTTTGGAAAACACATCATTGACAACAGAGTCGAAGAAGCTTTTACCTGATTTTGTTCGCCACGTTTCTCTTTCTTTTTTTTGTGTGTGTGATAATTTGATACAGATTTCAGAAACAAGAAACAATTAAGAGTACTGTTGCGTAGCAAAGTCATTAAACACAAAAAGAGTATTATAATGAAGGAAGCAAAAAGGGCTTCACGAGCCGCGGTAGCTTAGTTAATTGAGGCAGCGATAACGTAACCCAAGTGTAGTGTGATGCAGGTTCGCGTCTGTCAAAGAACCCTGTGTTCATTAAAGGTGACTGGGGCATATAAATTAGGTTCGTGGTAGAAAAGTCCTCCAAGTTCTCAAACGATATCTCTGAAGGAGGCAGGCCAAAACCTGGGAGTCTATCTCGGTCCCTACTTCTAAATTATGAGGACCCATTCTTGATGTTAAGTCATGAATATTCCAGTCGTATATTGCGACAGGGTTAATTGGACCTGGTGTAAGTTTCATGGAGACGAGTAACAACAATAACAACAAAAGTTTTTTGGTACAAGTGGTATATTCAGTTTTATTAAAAAGGACAAAAGTTTTCAATTTTAATATGTCATCTGTAAGAATTAAACAAAAAATATAACACAATATTTACAAGATTTTGGGAATTTTTATATTTTGACTCTCACATTTCAAGAACAAAATGCATTGTACAATCTACGGAAGTTTGTTGCTAATAGATCTTGATAAGAACTATACATATGACTTCACAGATTCATGGATTCAGTGAGAAAATTAATAAAATTCGATGAAATGCAAAATTGTTGATGAGCTTCCTCTACATTTGTTGATATTTAGAAAACAAAACAGAAAATAATTTATCACTAATCCCATAAGAGAATAGCATCTAGGAACTAATTGCTTAGAAAACAATATTTTGCATTGAACATTAAATTCTCTTGATTATCCACGATAATTAATGTTTAGGATAGGAAAAAATCCACGAAGCGTAGATAATCCAAAAAACACTTTATTCACAGCACAAAAATAAACTACTAAGGCACTCGAAATGAGCTATATTATGATTAAATTAGTACTTAAGTAAGAATAAACTAACACAAGTTTTCGCTTTTTCTTTTAGAGATAATCCATTTACAAGACATCTGGGCAGTCATCAGGACGATTTCAACTTTTTCCTTTTGCTATGCATGCAAAATCAGAGTTATCAGTGCATTACCTCTACCATTTTATGAACAATATAATAAAATAGTTCAGTTAATTTTGAAATTCACCAAGGTAATTTTCATTTTTAAACAGATTTTAAAATAGAATTTTTTTTTCGTTTGAGGGAAACACATAGCCTTTAACACCAAACATACCACAACCCGTCAAACGACCAGTAATGTATATGTAAAACTGTAATGGGTAATGGATTAAAATAGAAATAAAAGAAATAGGTATGGATTAAGTGAATAAAATAAATAAAAAAAGAAAAAAGAAATAGGTATGTATTAAGTGAATAAAATAAAAAAAGAATTAAAAGAAATAGGTATGCATTAAGCGAATAAAATAAATAAAAAAGAAAATAAAGAAAAGGAATAAAATAAATAGGTATGCATTAAGTGAATACAGAAAAGAAATAAAAGAAATAGATATGTATTAAGTGAATAAAGGAAAGAAATAAAAGAAATAGATATTATTAAGTGAATAAAATAAATAAATTAAAGAAAAGAAATAATAGAAATAGGTATGCATTAAGTGAATAAAATAAACAAATTAAATAAAAGAAATAGGTATGTATTAAGTGAATAAAAGAAAGAAATAAAAGAATAGAAATAAAAGAAACATGTATTAAGTGAATAAAATAAATAAAGAAAATAGAGAAGAGAAATAAAAGAAATAAGTATGTATTAAGTGAATAAAATAAATTAATTAAATAAAAGAAAGAAAAGAAAGAAAAGAAAGAGGTAGGCATTAAGTGAATAAAATAAATAAAAGGAAAGAAATAGGTATGCATTAAGGGAATAAAATGATTAAAAAAATAAAATAAAGAAAAAGAAATAAAATAAATATGTATTAAGTGAATAAAGAAAAGAAATAAAAGAAATAGATATGTATTAAGTGAATAAAGAAAAGAAATAAAAGAAATAGATATGTATTAGGTGAATAAAATAAATAAATTAAAGAAAAGAAATAATAGAAATAGGTATACATTAAGTGAATAAAAGAAAGAAATAAAAGAAATAGGTATGTATTAAGTGAATAAAATAAATAAAGAAAATAAAATAAAGGCAAGAAAAGAAATAAAAGAAATAAGTATGTATTAAGTGAATAAAATAAATTAATTAAATAAAAGAAAGAAAAGAAAGAGGTGGGCATTAAGTGAATAAAATAAATAAAATTAAAGAGATAGGTATGTATTAAGTTATAAAATAAATAAAGGAAAGAAAATAAAGAAAAGAAGAGAAAAGAAACAAAAGAAATAGGTATGTATTGAGTGTTGCTATATTTAGTGTTAAACCTTCAAAAAGTCGATTTTTTGGTTTTGCATTTTTAAATCTCTTAAAATGTCTTATTTTTTTAAAAACCTATCCCATTGAAATATTCAAACTTCGAATTAAAGCATGTAAATTATACAATATTTGCATTTAATGTCACGGGTTTTAGTGAAACTATAAAATTTTAAATGCATTTTTTTTTAACTTGCACGCACTCTAAACAACAAAACATATAGCGCATATTGATTTCAAATTTACACAGTAAATACTTTAAAGATCTATGATGAAACTCATCCTACCTTTTAATTCTTGTTTAGTTCATTCAGTATTTACAGCCCCCTCCCAGGGGCACATGTCCTTTAGGTGTATACGGGTTTCACGCACCCGGGGTACATGAGTGATATTTTCCTTGTGCTCTGCCTTGTAGTCTTGAGCTTACCTTTATAGAATTTTCTCCCTACTGGGTTGAACCACATTAACTTTCGAATAGAGAAAGTGCATGTTTGTAAACAAATAAGAATGCTGACTACAACTCAACTTTTCGTTGGCAAAACATTGCTTGTTATCATTGTATCTTATGAGCTTCGATATGGATAACGTATACAATAAAACAAAATTTTATTTTAGGGAAATGGAAGGAAACATCAGAAACTGGCTAAGTAATTCAAAATAGATTTTTTTAGCACTTACAAAATTATATATATTTTTTTTAATTAAACGCTTTACACAGTACTATTAAGTATCATAATCAAAGTATAACTACTTTGATTATGTTAACAGGCACTATAAACTATTACATAAATAAGAATCTAATAAAAATATGCAAAACCTAATCATTTAAAGGACAAAAAATAATTACATTTATACGTACAGTACTTCTCACAAAAGCATTGAAAATACATTAGAAATATGAAAAAAAACTTAGTAATAATAAAAATATTCTTAGAGCATAATAATTTTATGTAATCTATTACATTACAATAAGGTTAACGTTTAATTAGAATTCTAAAAATATTTGCCGTAAATTCTCAAAGAAGATTTTCGAGTCCAGTCTTGCTTTTATCCAAAGCATTCTCAATGTAGGATCTTTAAGAAACCAATAAAATCCAATATTTTCACCTTTTTTGAAACGCTTAGTACAGCCATACGCACAACAGCTTGTTACCATTTTCCGATAATTGACAACATTAAAACCAAAATAACAAGCACAATCCGTAGGAAATTCAAATGTTTTGCCAACGAGGAAGTTGAGTAGCAATTTTTGCCGCACCTGACGTCATGCGCTCTATTATGACGGACCTCTCGTAGCGGCTTGGTAGCCATTATGGGCCTCTGTTGTAAAGACTGGCATCAGTAGCAAGTTGCTACTGTATGGCCAAAAAACCTGGGTCAGCGTAAAACCAATTCTCTTTGTATTTACAGTATTCGAAATGGAATTTTTAAATGTTATTTTAGCTTTTTGAAAATTCTATTCCCTGGTGTAATATTTTTGGTACTTTTTAAAATTTTAAAAAGGCAAAACATTATACCTAATAATTACAGTTTACAAAAAAATACAAAAATTATAAATGAAGCACACTTTGTGTTATTGTAAGTCTTACGCATATTGTGCCAGTAAAATTTATAATACAAGCTCCATTTAAATAAAAGTTCTTATTAATTAAAAACACAGTAAATTCAGCAAAACTAACAAAAATAAAAATGTATAGCAAATGCTGAAAATCACATTTACGATAATATGTAAAAAAGATATGATAAGGAGAAAACTAAGGAAAAAAACGTGAAGTTGCGTAAATATTGTCTCTTAAACACATTTAACTTCAAAAATAAATTATAAAAAATTTAAAAATAGGCTATAGAACTATAAACTATAAAAATAAATTATAAAAATACTATAAATTTTAAAAAGAAATAATCACTAGTGAAGATTTTAGTGGCAATAGGAAAATCTTTAAATATTTATTAATTAATAACATATGTATTGTTCATGGTTTAAAACTAATTTTTAAACAAATCGTACATGAAAGCTCTATAAAGAGCCTAGACAATGATAAATTGTTTTAATAAACCTACACGCAAAAGCTTTTGATCAAACCAAATAGAACCCCACATATATATAAAAAAAATTGCCCTACAGCACGTTAAATTGAATAATATCAATTTAACATTACACTCGTTCTACGAATAATTCCTATCCTTCCAACCAATAATTTAAGAACGAGTCTTGAATTTATCAGTAATTTTTCTGTTTAATATTCCAGACATACACTTTCTGATTTCAATTAATAATAATACGAGATACTATTCATTTAATTGTTATGCTTCATATCCTGCTTACATATATTCGTTCATTTTCGATGAAAGAAGCCCAGATATGCGCGCCCAAATTATAAGGCTAATTAAAAGATATGATTCCATGGGATCCTAAAGCATTTAATTCCTTACGGAACGGAAAACGTTAAAAATTACCGAATTTGACATTTATGAAAGGATATCGTGCGAAAGAAAGGGGGAATTAAAATAAATTAAAGTAGAAAGTCATTAATCTTGTAGATTTTACATGATCCCAGGAAGAATGCAAGATAGAAGATCGCCTCGTAACTAATGTTCTATTGATTTTATCCATTGATCTTATGGAGTATAATTTATGATAAACTTTTGTGCATTTTAAAGATAATTTTGAGGGAAAGTACTTAATATTTCATATTTAGGCTTTGACAGAAAATTTCAGGGCCGTTTATTTGGGAGAATTTGAGTTATTTATGTGAAATTCACAGATGAAGGTAGAGAATTATTTATCTCGAAATTTAAAAAAAAAAAAGAGGAAATTTTCTAAATATGCAACCTTAAAATTCGGATGAACCAAACTTAATAAAATGAATGAGCTTACTAATATTCATCGTAAAGTCTCGTTTTGACTTTTAAAGTGCACACAGAAAAAATATTGTAATCGACAAATTATTTAGTCTTTTAATTGAAATGATTATTTATATTTTAAATCTTCCCTAAGTTCGGATTTTTTTTTAAATTGTGTTGCATATGTGTACGAGACTGTTTGTACACACACGCAACCCGATAACCTAAAAATGAAAGAAAAAATAACTGCAGGACAACATACGACTTTATGCTTTTTAAATGATGCACAATTTTTTGCACAATTTTTTTTTATTTCGATCGTATGACTCGTCATCGGAATTATCATTTACACATTTTCTTCAGGCTCAAATTTAATTTCGTTTCTCAAATTAAAGGTGTTTTTTGAATAGAGCTTGAGTGCAGAAGTCTGCAACGACCAGCAGAGTTAAAACTCTTTTAGCGACACTTTGTTTTTGTTGTTTAATAGATATTTCATTATAAACTGAATATTTTCAAGATTACTATGCTATCTTTACTACAAACCCGAAAAAGTCTTTAAAAAAGCAATATTTTCGCATTTTAAAACAGCTTTGTCACACACAAAAAAAATCCTAGGCGCAACAGCCCTTAGAGGGCTAAGGCTTACGGTGACAATATCTATTTCCGAGAGCAAGGGCCCTGGGGTGGGAAGCATATGTTCCGGTTAGGTGATCAAGCTTACGCCGAACCCCCAGTGTTTAGTTCCAAATCATGATTGTTCCTCAGTTTGTTTACATACTGAAAGAATGATGAGTCAACCTTGCCCAGCTTGGGGATCGCACTTTGTCACAACTGAACATAAATACATCGATATCTTGTACTGTTGTATTGTTGTAATCGGTGACAGGCAGCATTAATAACCGTTATAAGGAAATTGTTCTTTAAATACAGTGCGGATTTCAATCAAAAGGTTAGGTGTACATCTAGATATCATAACAATCCCAAATAGGAGGTTCCAATATTTTACAGCAGATTGTTTTTGTTGGACAACTATTAGGGAGTAGAATTCGTTCCCAGCAGTCTCTTATTCGACTCTGAATGCATTCTCAGCTGCAACGTATGCCATATTTTATGGCTGTATAAATAGTGTTGTTTTGCAATTTCTTTTAAACTGAAAAATAATGTATTAGTAATGCTGTAGATTTATAAGTATTTATAGAAGGTAATATGCTTGAAAACGTTCGTAATATTTTACAATTATTCATTAAAATGAATAAATACCTGTACTGTTTTTAAAAAAATTGTTGTGCAGTTAGTTTTCAACTTGACCCACTCCACAGTCTTTTACATTCCGCCGTACTATCAGTTTTTTAGATATACAAGTATGCCTAACGTACGTAGAGATGTAAAAACGGAACTAGGAGAAATACAGCAACGGATGGTCATAATATAGATATTTAAACTTTCCTTCTTATAGACCAGAAATCAGTGAAAGTTGTCAAAACTGATTTCGACACCTTCAGAATCAGAATTTTTTTTTTTTTTAACCTGAACACAGAAATTTTTTATTTTAAATATTCCTTTACATCACGAAAAGAAGTAAAAAATGAGATAGTTGAATGATCTTGTGTATTTGGATTTAAAAACAAAATAGTAGACATGGATGTAATTTTAGATTAACGAAATAACAGGACGGTCTATGGAACGCGATATATCAAATATAATCAAAAACAACAATTTCCATTTATTTGAAAAAAAATATTTAAAAAATTACGAAACGTGTGGTTACAATGCATGTTAATACTCGAGTATCCTTATCTATAAAATTCTTTTGTCTATATGTTTGTAAAAGAAGTACTCCTAAAATGTTGGACTTATTTTTATGAAGTTTTGTGTATGTAATTAAGCTAATTAGAGAATAGTTTAGATTCACAATTTGATTCGATAGAAAACGTTATTTATTAAAAATCCGGAATTAGGCGATTATTGAGATTATTATAATGCCGCTTGAAACTCTTTATTGCTAACGTATCTCTAGCGTAGTGGTCAGAGCAACGGGCTTTAGTACGAGAAGTCCCAGGATCGAATCCTGATGTGGAAATTTTATTTTAATCTAATTACATTTGTAGTGACAGTACACGTGAAAGCGTCAAGAATTTTTAAAATAAATGTTTTTCCTTACTTTCCCATCAAAACGGTCCAATTTATAATTTATTTAAAATTATTTTACAATTTTTGGATTTACAGCGTTAAAACAGGAAAACATATGTCGTATCGTCTGATATATATATAAATAAACAATCAAGTATGTGTATATATATACAAATAAATATAAGCATATATATATATGTTTGTGTGCGTCAGGGCTTTAAGATTAGTTACGTTTTTAAGGGTTATTTTGGGATGCGAATGGAGGACTATTTGATAACGCGGATAAATGTGTAATAAGACAAAAAAAATAAAAGGCTTGTGATAATGCGGTTCAAGAAGAACGCTTGTAGCTACAGAGCTGGCTAACCAACGTCAGAAAGTCTTGAGAAGGCAATTATTGTCTAGAGGTTGAGCGCCAAAGGATGGCCGGCATGCTGAGTAAGATTGATACGGATGTGAACAAATGGCTTTTATAAAGAGAAGTGTATCCATTGCCTTTAACAGCCAAAACACAAACACACATACGTACACACAGACAAACACACACACACACACACACACACACATATATATATATATATATATATATATATATATATATATATATATATATATATAATCATGGAGATATTAATCCTCCCGTTACACGTGAAATTAAGCCCCTGTTATTCTCAATTGCCCGGGTTTACTTGTCAACGAGTATCCTAAGCAGTAAATGTCAGCGTTGACACCATGAAAAGAACGTTTTAGTGTTCCGTATAGGGACTTAACTTTATTTAAGATCCAAGAAAAGATATTCGGATCAGACGGACTTTCTCCGTCAAGAGCAGAAAATGGAATGATTCAGAAAACACTTGGGTCCTACAGCGAGAGACGTGGAGAACAATCCTAGGAGAGAGTAGCGTAGTCAGCTAATTCTATAGTCACAAAGGAACTTAGATCACTGAAAAAAGGTAACCATTCACCTGGGACAGCTGAAAAATTCGGTGAGTGGACAGAAAATTAGCATTTATTTTAGAGGTAGACATGGGAAATGGGTTGGAAGAATTAAGGTCGCAGAGATTCCTTTTAATTCTAAGATTTTGTAGCTATGAAAATAGGTATGAAAGAAAAAGAATGGAAAAATGAAACTGTTAAAGAGATATCTGAAGTGTAATAATTTAGATATATTACACACACACACACACACACACATATATATGTATATATATATATTGTGTGGTGTGTGTGTGTGTGTGTGCGTGTATTTGATTGTGTGTATTTGTGTACATGAACAGTAATTTTAGGCTCACTCCTCCAGTCGAATAAGTTGGCATGAAGATTTTGTTAGTCAAGGTAACTCACAGAAAAGTAAATCTAGTCCATATTTTATTTGCCACGGCTCTACAATTAGTTGCATTCTTAATCTTTCATATACTTCACACCAAACGAAAAAATAACTAAAAATAAAAATAAATGAGTAGAAGAGGCCAGAAGTCCGCTAAAATCTCTTTTTATTCCATCACTCTTGGAACTCGTATAACAGTCCAGGTTTGTCCTTACACCACCGAAATCTACAACCAAAGTACTAGAAACTTGTCGATCCAAAGCGGAAAAACACTGATTCTTATAAAAAAAATATATATATTCGAACTCATCATTTGTGGGTGCAGGAACAGATCTTATGAGAAACGCATGGGAAAATGGAAAGATTTGTATGTAATGATTTGTATTTCTGAAAAAAAGGGAGTAACTGTACCATGAATTAGGGAATTAAAGAAATTTTAGGCAAACTATATAGTTACCTATTAGTGTAAATTTTTAATATACTATACACATATACAGGCATATATATATATATTTGTGTGTGTGTGTGTGCGTGTGTGTAATAAGACGGACTTCATGATGGGTGATTGCAGTCATGGCCCATAAAAATGACATCATTTTAGTTAAACACGTTTATTAACAGAACGTTAGACAACGGGTTCCCACTTCATTATAGGGACAGGACAAACTGAGGGGTCAGATAGCATGAAGTCATAAGAAACAGGCCCTCAACACCTAGGTCAACATCTCGGTTAAAATCTGAGGGAAAAACTCTAGGAAAATTTGCCTCCGATAGCGTGCTTCTCCTTTTTGTTTGGAAATTTCCTAAATTGTCCGCTAAGGCAATATAGAGTTATTGGTTAAATCCTTTCTCTAAGGGTGTAAACTGTAGCCCTAAGTGGTCAATTTAAGTTAAGGGTTAAAAAAGGGACCCTTCAGAATTTTCTGTGGGTGTCTTAGGGGTTTTATATAAATTGCCTACATTAGTTTCCGATCTAGTTTGTTTTTCCTTACAAACACACACACACACACACACACATATATATATATATATATATATATATATACATAAGTAAACATATGTATGTATTTATCTATAGACATATATATATATATAGATACATACACATATAAACATATAAATATATATATATATATATTCATATATATATTCATATATATATACATATATAAATATACGTAACTCTTGTGGGTTGCGGTAATCCTACCTATTTAGAATGAAATATTTATTTTAATATTTATTTTTCTGGTTATATTTAACTAAATTAATCATGTTTACCTCTTTTGGAAACTAAAGCAGCGCAATAAAAATTTCAGAATCAGTTAAACTGTACGTGTCTCAGGGTGTTTCTTTCATCGGCAACGACGCCTTAATCCGTATCCCAAGTCATCTTGAAGTTTCTGGTAGGAAACAATTATCATCCACTATCATTCAAGCATGGCTATGACAGCTTCATTACGATCTATTAAAACAGCCCCCACCAGGTTTCCTAATATTTTAATTCCCAGGGCTCAAAAGCTCTAGGAACAAATTGCCTCTAATAATAGCCGGAGATTCAAAGCTACGGCAGAAATAAATAATGAGTCGCCCAAGATACATTTCCTTTCTTATGAAGAGAAGCAGCGGTACTACTAAACAGAACATGGTTTTGTTTCAATTTTTCTGGGGCAACATTCATCGACTGCTTCGTTATTTCTTCTTCTCAACCCGATAGAAAGCCGTATCCTTTACGAAACATTCGGGATAATTTCGTTACCAATTTGGACGCCTGGAACGGAATACGAGAGTCTACCTTTTGTCTTTTCCTCCAGATTAATTATTAGAGATTTGAGATTAATTAGAGAAGTTTCGCGAAGAAAGCTCTCTTCTCTTCGCTTTTACGCCTGGAAGATGTTCTATGGGAGACTTTTTTTTTAATGTAGAGCTCTTCTCTTTGTTAACGAATTTAAGCTTTATATTATTCATGTATTTTAACTGTATCTTGGCAAAAGGCTAACGGATGTATTTAAAAGGCTTTATTTCTAGAACGAAAAATATATTTAAAGAGCAGAAAAAAGGTATTAAATCATCTGCAATGAGATATAAACTAAGTAAGATTAATATTTTTCCTTTATACATTTTGGAAAACTAACACAAATTTTTTGATAACCAAATGCTAATAACTGTTCTAGATATATGAGAGTGTAATAAAAGCAGTGTTTTGACAAAAGTCCCTTAAAATTACAGCAATTTTTTTCGGCATGAATTTTAATTTTGTAAATGACATAGTGATTTTCTGAACTTTAAATCTGTTCTTAAAAATAGTAATAATAGTACATGAAATAAATTTATTACAAAACTCTTGTCTTTGTTAACTATTTTAAGCTTAATATAATTCGTGTATCTTGGTAAATGGTTAATGGATGAATTTAAAAGTTCTTACATATAGGAAAAATAAATTTAAAAAGCATAAAAAATATTTGTTAAACTATAGAATGAAGTGTAAATTAAACAAGATTAATATTTTTATAGTCTTTGATAAGCAATGCAGTTGTTATAATGAGCAAATTTCAAGACTGTATATTTTAAACACTTTTGTACTTATTATATGCAAGTTATAAAAACTCTGTTTCGATAAAATGTCCTTTAAAATTAAAATTTGCATTTTACAGTAAGATTTTTATTAGGTAAGAAACAAAGATATTAACTTTAAATATGTTCTTAAATATCGACAGATTTAGTACCTGGTGACGCAATAAAAAATATTATTGCATAAAAATTGTGTACAGTAATTAATAAACTGGTAAATACAAAGGCAGTTTTACAAGATAATTTATTGTATATTTCTGTAACTAACCCCTACACACTGAAGATTTTTCTTATTTCATTCAACCTCAATTCTGGCTAGTGATTTAAAGTTGCATAGACAATTTTTTTTTTTTATCATTTCAAAAATGTTTTGTCTGTTCCGACCTTTACAAAATGAGATGAAGACCATTATTTAGATGCAAGGTCCAAGCAAACTTCCAAGCTTGGCCTGCCAACTCTAGAGGAGACGTTTGAGAACTTAAAGAACATTGCGACCACGAGCCTATTTTACTTGTCCCAGTTGCCATTAATGAATTCGATGGATCATTGGCCGGCTCAAGCCCCAAACCTCTGGATAAGGTTTTATTTGGAGAGTTACGGTCTACCGTTTTGCTACAAGAGGTTCACGCGATTAGGACCTACTGTTTATAACCAATTTCGAATGGTTACGGACACCCATGCCATCAGCAAGAATCGAACATGTGATATCCAGCACTTTACTTGTGACGGAGATAACTGCCTTTGCCCGACAGAGGTACCGCGGCTCAGGGGCGTAATTTCGGCGTTTAATGAGGGGGGAAAAGTCTAACAAAAAAATTAAAATATGAATAAAACTTATATAATTATATGACATATGAATATTAATTATAAATATAAATTAACGTTTGAATATTGGAGGGATAAAACAGCAAATTTTCCCCTCCTCTAAAAATTTTGAGGGGGCATTTGATCCCACCTTGCCATTCCCAAACTACGCCCGTGGTTCTAGAGTTAGTGGATTCGAACCACGTGGCTAAAATATCTTGATACAGGACAGGAGTCGGTAGACCACGGATCGAGAGCACTATGCGGCTTATTGCCCAGGCATTTGCGGCTCTTCAAAGTTCTGCATCTTTATATTAAAGTAATAGCATTGACAGTGCAATTTAAGTAATTTTGATTTGAAAGGAATACGAAAAGTGGCAACTTAGAAATTATTTTAGTTTAAAACTCGAACTAAACAAAACAATTTATTTAACATAAGCCTAGATCTTATTTTAAAATTCAGATTTTTAAGGGTGCACGGTTCCTTTCGAGAAAGTTTCATCATAGCTATCCTTTTTTGATTCGTCATAAAATAACACATTAGAAGAAGAATTGATTTAGAATTGATTTTTCATAAGTTATTAATTAACACTCACTTACTTAGCTTTGTAATTCAGAGAAGTACATTTTTTACAAAGTTGTTTATCCGCAAGGTATATTTTGAATTATGTATATTAAAAACTAATTTTTTATATTAAACTGAAGTAAAACGTGCATTTTATTCTGTAAACTAAAATTTAATAAGTATGTGATTTTCAATATTAAAAAATAAATAAAACTGTTAAGAAATTAAAATTTAATAAAAATAGCATTTGTTAGTCTATTAATTTAAATATATTGCTATGTTATTATAATTTTAGTTCACAGAATAAAAATGATAATTACCTTCTATTTGGCATAAACTTAGTTTTTAACTTGTAAATTTCAAAGTTTTAAACTTGCAAATTTCAAAAGGTTTTTGTCAGACATAACAAATCTTTTAAAAGCAATCTAAGGTTGCTATTCTAAGTTTGAAATAAAAAAAATCTTTTTTTTCCAAAAAAAGCATATATACCAATATACATATATGAATGTACCTTGAAGAAGTAGATATAGATTACTATAAATGGGTGGCAAAATGCAAGAACAACAGATGTAGGTTTTATGAAAAAATGAAGCTATTTCATATGAAATCCATCCCCTCCCCTAGATGTATTGTTTGAGGACTTGAAGAACATTTCGACCACGAATATATTTCACCTGCCCAAGTCAATCTAACGAACGCGGCGGATTTTTGGTTAGCTCGAGCTCCGAATACGTAACATTAAGTTACGAGACCATTGCCTTTTCTTACTAAGTTACAGCTATTCACTAAATACATGATATAATTCAGACCTGCCAACTTTTGAATATTGAAAATAGTATCACATGATAATTTTTAAAATCAAAAATAGTAGCACTCTAATTTGCGAGATAGGTTGGTTGGCGAGTATTTACACCTTAAATCCTGGGCAATCGCACGCGTGCCATAACACAATACACATACTAAATGAGTGTGTGTGTGTTTACTGCTCAAACAAAGCAATCAATTCTACTAAAGTATCTAAAATTCCATATAAATTTTCAAATAGACAATATTTTATTTTCAAAATGTCATATACATTTATATACATATCTGATCTGAAAATCGCCCATAAAAATTTAGATGAAGTATTTCATTTAGATTTATTTTAGTTGTATTTAAATGTTATTTTATACCTTCACATTTTTATAGTAAGAAATAATAATTTTCCAATCTCAGAAATATACTGAGGTAAGAACACAGAAATATACTATTACATTATAACCAGTATTATCAGACAAAAAAAAATCTAATTAATTTTTAATCCAAAAATTTCTACCTTCGGGAGAGTATGGTATCGTACCGTAGTTACACGGAAATTGGTCGGAAAAGTTTTTGAATTTTATATTTTTTTCCTTATATCGCTTGTGAAAATATATTCATTCATTTTGATTTTCCGGATGCGATGTAACTTTTCATTCTGGCATATATTTTTTTTACGAAAAATCGTATTTTTTTTTTACCTATTTTCTTAAGATAATAATTATTTGCTAAATTCGTAAAAAGTACGATTTTTTTTCGTAGCAGTTGGCAGGTTTGTATAATTATACAAAACTTTGAGATTCATCTGCTATAAAATTAGGAAATTGTTCCTCTTAATTGATAATAATTAAAAATGTGATGGAACAACTCATATAGAAGAATTTAAAACTATGTTATATGACTATCCGAGAGATTTAAAACATTCTATTAGATAGATAAGCCTAAATTTCCTTCTTCATGTATTTCTATTATCTGTTGCTAATCAGTTATAATATCATTCCACTTCTAATATTCTTTTTTTTTAACCTTTCATGACTTCTCTAACTTTTTATGCCCAAATGAACTCAGTATTATTAATTCGTTCTATAGAATGTTATTTTCATATAACTCTCAATTTAATTTGAGGCTAATGCTTATGTTCTAAATTGAGGGGTTTGGTTGGGTAGAGTTTGAAGAACTACGGTGTACTGTTTTGCAACTCGAGGGCTAAAGAGACTGGGACTTACAGCTTAAAGTTTGTTCCGAACGGCTACAGACAACAATGCCACAGTGGGATTCGAACCCACGAATTCAGGTAATCAAAGTTCAGCGCTCTAACCTTTCGGCCATCGTTAGGCTCTAAATGAATTCAGCACCTTTAATCTACTCTGAAATGTCATATTTTTTGCTTTATTTCCTCATCATATATTTTTAATTATTATCGTAAATACATGGGATTTTCAACATTTGTTCTCCCTCCTTATTTAATGAGTTATACTGAATTTACTTTGTTTCTAAAAAATAAGACTTTTAATATAAAGTGAAAAAATGAGATCTTGTCTTAATTTTTTTTTTAATTTTCTGACCCACTGTATGCAGAATTGCATCAAAAAGTGAGTTTCATTAATAATTTTTGCTTTTTTGAAAGCAATAACTATTAGGTATAATTCTCCACCTATTTTAATATTTCTAAAAAATGTTGGAAATTATACTAGGAGTTTATTACACTAGGGGATGGAATTTTCAAAAAAGCTAAAATAATGTTTAAAAATTTCATTTCAAATACTATAACTATTAAACGAAATAAACAACTACTAAATAAATAGGTGGAGTTTCATCGTAGGTCTATAATGTATTTACCATGAAAATGTGAAATCAGTATGGGAAGTAGTTTTTTTGTTTACAGTGAGTTTTACAGTAGGTTGAAAAAATACCATTTTTAGTAAAAAGCAAGTAAAAATTTAGTAAAAGTTTTATATAGTTTCCTTAAAAGCTTTGAAAATAAATGCAAATATTCTATAATGTTATAGGTTCTGATTCGAATATTACAATGGAGATTGTTTTAAATGATTCAGAAATGACCAAAGATTTTAAAAATAAAAAAATAATTAAAAAAAATTGAAAGTTTAAAAGTGATATACCCTTTAAGTTATCGGGCAACCAGTAATACAATGTATATTCTTTTTCAAAGTTATTCCTTATTACTTGTTCTAGATTTTCTTATTATGAGAAACTAAGATGTATAAGGTATAAGGCATAATGCATCTTATTTCATTGTAAAAATTAAAACAGGTTTTAAAAGCTCCCAATTTTTTTTATAATTTTATTAAGTACTAGCTGCTTTGCACCAAGGCTTATCTGGTTAATTAAGGCCCCCCAAAACAGGTTACATTCAATTCAAAGTTCAAGTTAGTTATTAAATTATACTAAACTAACATATACATTTTCGGAAATAAATAACTCATTATCATAAAACAAATAACATATTCACTTAAATTTTTCATCAAGAACTAAATAAAAATAATCTAAAGAATATTAAAAAATCATTATATTTGATTATATTTGGCAATTTATACTACCGGAATAAAGGAAAAAACATTTAAGTTTTTTGACAGGTCATTTTAAGAGAACAAAAATATTGAAAATTAAAGTATTACTCATGTAGCATACATGTTAAAAGCTTTTTAAAGCAACAACTCTGTCAACAGTAAAATAAGATTAGCGTCTAACAATTGGATAAAAAAAATGGCTCAACTGATTTCAAAATCAGAGAAATATACCAAATTAAAATTGATAAAGTGAAATAAATCAAGCAAATATGGATAAAAAGAAAGAAAAAATGTACTATCAAAAAATGCAATTTAAACGATTTCATACGAATTAAGTTACTTAATTATTTAATTGACTCTAATTATTTTAGCACGTAATTAAGAAAAATATGTATGAAAGAGCACCAAAATAATCACCAAACGTAATTTGGATTTATAAAATTGAACAATTTTCCTGCTTAAAATCTTCCCATGGTTGAAATGAATTACCACACAAAATTCCGCCCAGATGGATCCAGCTATTTGGAGGTGCATAACAAACATATAAAAGATAATATATATATATATATATATATATATATATATATATATATATATATATATATATATAGATAGATAGATAGATAGATAGATAGATAGATAGATATAGATTTAGATATATATATATACATATATATATACAGATATGTATATATATGTATATATATACATATATGTATATACATACATATATATACATACATACATATATATATATACATATATATATATATATATATATATATATATATATATATATATATATATATATATATATAAGAATCTTTCATCAATATCGAAAACGAATGGGTTTATGAAGAAAAGAGTGAAACTGAAAATATGCAAAGGAAACACTTCAGATTGAATAATTTTGAAGAATTTTTTAATCCCATTGGAAGATTTTGTAACTTGATTTTAAAAACTTAATCCAAATAAGTAAAAGAAATTGAAACAATGTGAAAATTATAAAATTATGTTCTGCATCATCGCATGATGCAAGAAGAATAAAACTAGTGAAAAAAAACAAACAAATAAAAAGTTGACTAATTCTAAAACGTTTTATTTTGTTTACATTTTAAACAAGCAGTAAAAATGTCCTATTATATCTGCTTTTCACTTATTAATTGTTCTTAATCACCTCTTAATTTTAAGCAACCATACAAATACTCTACTCTTAACAAAATTTGGTAGAAATGGATTATTTATTTTCATACAGAAATAGTGTATGTGACGATTCTTATAATGCATTTCTAAGTTAGGTATGCAACATCAGAATTTGCTGTCCAAAGTAATAAGATAAACAAGCATTTATAGTGTAAACGCAGTTACTTTTAATAATAAAATTCACCGAGTCTTGTTACCATCATGACTGGTTTAACTTTCAATATATTACAATACTTTTAATGAATCCTTTTATGAAGATATATTGAAAATATAGGCCAGTCTATATGAACAACCTTAATATCTATCTGATTTCTATTATGCCCCTAAAACATTAAAGTTGGGGATATAAAACATCAAGTTTCAATACTAAATAGAAATGATACTATGATATTGTGATAGAATAAAACAATATTTATAGTAGCAAGCGTAGTTACTTTCAAAAATAAAATTCATCCAGTTTTGTTTTCATCACTACTGATTTAACTTCAGTCTGTTTGAACAATTTTAATATCTATTTAGTTTCCAAGATGTCTCTTAAAATATTAAAAATTAGGATATGCAACATCGAATTTACTGTGCAAAGTGATAGGATAAATATGAATATATAGTATAAACATAGTTACTTTCAAAAATAAAATTCACCCAGTCTTGTTTTCATCACGACTGATTTAACTTCAGTCTATTCGAACAATCTTAATATCTATTTAGTTTCCAATATGTCTCTTAAAATACTAAAAATAAGGATATGCAACATCAAGTTAGTAAATTTGATGTTGCATATCCTTACATTGTTACTCAAAAATAAAATTCACCCCGTCTTGTTTTCATCACGACTGATTTAACTTTAGTCTATTTGAACAATTTTAATATCTATTTAGTTTCCATGATGTCTCTTAAAATATTAAAAATAAGGTTATGCAACATCAAGTTTACTGAGCAAAGTGATAAGATAAACAGGAATTTATAGTATAAACATAGCTACTTTCAAAAATAAAATTCAAACTGTCTTGCTTTCATCCCGACTGATTTAACTTCGGTCTATTTGAACAATCTTAATATCTATTTACTTTCCAGGATGTCTCTTAAAATATTAAAGTTAAAGATATGCAATATCAAGTTTACTGTGCAAAGTGATAGGATAAACAGGAATTTATAGTAAAACATAGGTACTTTCAAAAATAAATTCCCCCAGTCTTGTTTTCATCACGACTGGTTTAACCTCAAAAAACATTTCATCATCTTTAACGAATCATTACATCACAATGTATCGAAATGACAGGCCAAGTCTATTTGAACATCTTAATATCTATCTGATTTCCATGATGTTCCTTAAATATTAAGTTATTAATGATGTGATCACTCATCTTCAAATCATTATGTCACAAAACAGTGGATGTTCAGCTTGAGTGTGAAACGAAGTACGCTACTATAAACGAGGAGCGCAGTCAACCATTTTTTGTTTATATACTCTCCTTCGACTTTTAAGTATATTCGGGAAATGCAAATGCTACTCGAGCTTACTAATTTTCGATATCTTCCAAGCATCAAAAGTTCAAGAAACTGGTTGTGCATCATGCCTTTAATAATTGCATTTTGGATAACAATTACTGTGAATCGCACGATGGAAGATATTTTTTTCAGAGTTTTTGAGAATTGGATTAGATCTGATTCCCACAACAATCACTCGTATTTAGTATCTGTTTGTGGAATCTGTGAACGTGTGAGACATTTTAAATTCATACATTAGATAGATGGAAAGTGATTCAGTGCTAGAAAATGATGCACTGTACAACAACAATAGAACATAATTTGTAAAACGTGTTGCTGTCTTCTTTCTGAAGAACTAGGTTACTGAGTGATATTCGAGGTTTTACAACGCTTAGTTACTTTCGCGTATGGCTGTTGAATCCGTACAGCATACACGAAGCAGGACGTGTCGTAAATTCTAATTAAATACAATCCATCCATTTAAACGATCTTAGTTTTATTTTAGAGAATCGCATTGTGTCCATTATTACAGAAAATCACACTTTATCTCAAAGCATCTCTTAACTGCTGTATTTCATCCACCAATGACAATTGAATTTCTGTAAATTGGACTCCGTGAGCTCGGTTTCATTTGCTGGAATAAAGTGAACTATTATAATTGGCTTTAAATAGTAGATACTTGGTTACTTTATGTAATATATATGCATATATATGTATATATATATATATGTATGTATGTATGTATATGTATATATATATATGGATATATGTATATATATATGTATATATATACAGGGTGTCTATAAAAGAACTCCGGAGTTTTGAGGCAAAATATTTTAATGAAATAAAAAACATACATACAAGTTTTATACATGACTGGCAAGCTTACATTTTCAAGTTTTTTTTAACACTTAGTAAAGTTTTATATGAGCCCCGTTAGTGGCACGGCAGAAGTCTAAACGGTATTCTACCTCTTCCCATGTCCTGGCGAGCATGTATGGGGGGGGGACGGTTGCCACACAATTGACTATTCGTTCCCTGAGATGTTGAACATCACGAATTTTCTCTGCATACACAAGATTCTTGATATGCCCCCAGAAGAAAAAATCCAACGGAGTTTTGTCCACTTTCTCTTGAGACACACTCGGCCTACCCGGCAACTTTTGCTTCAAAACATTCCCTGTTTCCTTAAATGCACTGAACCATTGACGAATGGTTTTGTCAGAAGGCGGGTTAACACCATAGTTACGTCGAAAGTTTCTTTGTACGGTAACTACAGACTTCGTTTCTATGAGTCAAATAACACATTGAGCCTTTTGTTGCGGAGTCACCATCATTTCAAATTTCGCGACGTCATTTCAAGGTCAACGCCTTGCAGCGCAGCCAATAGTTGATACAAACATTCTCAAATGATATGAGTAAAACTTTTTGAGCTACTCTTTTCAGAGAAATCGACTAAATTTTGCTATCTTTTATAGTTAGTGAGATATGAATTTTTAAAACCCCGGAGTTCTTTTATAGACACCCTGTATATATCATATTTAAAAAAATTTTTTTTTCCTTACACACACACACACACACACACACACACACACACACATATATATATATATATATATATATATATGTGTGTGTGTGTGTGTGTATATATATGTATATATATGTATATGTATATATATGTATATATATGTATATATATGTATATGTATATATATGTATATGTATATATATGTATATATATATGTATATGTATATATATGTATATGTATATATATATATATATATATATATATATACATATATATGTATATGTATATATATATATATATATAAATATATACATATATATACATATATATATATATATATATATATATATATATATATATATATATATATATATATATATATATATATATGTATATACGGAAAACTGAAAGCATAATCCAAAACTACAAAGTAAATGTGAACAAGATGTAAAGATAAATTTCAATATTAATAAAATTGATTTTATTTATAACTTTTTCCTATATAAATTTAAGTAACCATTTCATTCCTAAATTTACTATTCCTAATTTCAATGATTAACTTAATATATACAAAAACTATAATAATAACAAAATAATAGATAACAAAAACTATAATATATAGATTTCAAACAATTATTGCATATTGTTAAAGCACACATGGAGCTATCACTAAAGTGTATAATCCATATATCCGTATATATAGGGTGCTTATACCAGGGACGGAATCTGACGGGCTAGAACCCATAAATGAAATGCTCAACGACACGAAGGATATAAACTGTTTGAGGAATACAATGGATGAAGAACTTTTTCTTAGAATTGTTAAATAATCATGGAAATATGAAAGTTTAATTTATGACTCCTTAACATATTTTTTAATTTAAATTTAAATTTTTCTCAGTATTTTTTAGTTTTGTTGCTTGTTTATGTATTTCATCAAAAAGGTAAAATGTTAAAATTATAAATAAAATGAATAATTAAAACAAAATTTCTGCTCAAGTTATATCATTTATTTCTCCTAGTATAGTATGATATAGTGCGTTTTCTGAAACGGTTGCGCTTTAGTTTGTTGGGGTTTTCCTAAGATAATATCCTGGAGGCGCGCCTGATAAAAGATTTTAAGTACTTTTCCCTTGAAATATACACTTAATTTAATTTTTATGAGATCTTTCCTTGACTTTATCAGGTCTTTTTTGTGCATGTAACAACAGTGTTTTTATTTACTTTTAGGAATTAAAAACGATTTTTCGAAATAAGTTTGAATTTCACTTGATCATCCTCAGTGGAAGACATTAAAATATAGCTTACAGAAGAATTTCTAGATATAATATGATTTAATTCCTTTAAATTGTTAGAAAGAACAGATTTTAAAACATTCCTTATTTTCTCAAAGTTTAGACACATTTTCTAAGAGTTCATTGCGAATAAATAAGTAAGTATTTTTTATCTTCTTTATTGAAAGCACAACCAGCTGTAACAGTTTGGCAGACCACAAAAATATACCCCCATAGCTTAAAAAAACTGAACAAAATTTCATATTTAAACCAGAATTATAAAAGAACCCTGCTATAACCAAAAAAAAATGACATACGTTTGAACTAAGACACTAATGCTAATACAGAATAGAAGAAAATAGTTTTATTGAAAAACAAAATCTCTATTTTTAACAAGTTAACTACAACGAACTTGCAAACTAAAGCTAGTACCTACAAATAGAAATATCCGTAAGCCTGTCCATTCATGTTACTTTTGTATAACCATGTTAAATCTGGTCTGCGGAGCACCAAAATTATAGGAATGTCTAAATGCCTGTAAATTCCTTTATATTTTATTTCACTACTCGTTTATTTTCCAGATTCGAGTAATCGAAATATATGCTTGTGTTTACTGTGCTATTGCCTGTAGTTTGCACAGGGAAGGATACTAAAAGATTTTTGGGTTTTTTTTCCCTCTGGGAAACTATGGTCTTGTGGAGTCCATCCTATCATTTGGCATTTCTTTAGGTTCAGTTCAATGAATACACTTTCTGTTTTAGGTATCTACTATATAAAATATTGCAATGTATGTTTTCAGCTTATCTTTTTTGAAGAGAGTTGAAACTCTTTTAATCTCTTTAAAATTAGATCAACCATAAAAATTTTGCCGCCATTAGTAAAGTGCTGTTTGGGCCATAATTTTTGCCCTCCCAAGCTGCTCTTCTGTAGAGTTTTTAATGTCTAAAGAATACCTAATTTGAGCTCATTTAAGAAATCAGCTTTCCAGAGTTTTTCATGCGAAATCAGAAAGAGACTATTGATCCATTGACATGCAAGTAAAACGGAATCTAATGTGCCCAAAAATACTATTTACTTCTGACTCATTTGAACAATTTTGTACAAGTTGAAAAAGAGAAAGTTTTATTTTGAAATTTACATTGCTATGTAATATTTAATGAGGTTTATATACGATGCAAATGTACAATAATTAAATAGAGGTATAAAATTATGATTCAATGTAATGCTGCACGATGTCTGTCGGATATAGCTATTGACATCTCAGAGACGTCAAAGTCTTCTTTGGAACATGAGAAGAATGATGTCTCCCATACGTCATTACATGTCAATGGGTTAAGAGAATAACTACAAGTTGAAATTATAGGTTGAAAATCCTTACTAGGTATTTTTCTTCTTATTTATTTTGCCATAATTTCCTTAAAAAACTACTATCCTTTTCTCATTCCGAACCTCAATGAACCTTAGTGAACTCCCTCAACACTTTCAAAGATATTAGAATGTTGGATATTTGTTAATTAATATTTCAATTATTAGTCGGTGCTAAGTTTGGTCATGCAAAATCACTACCAGGAATATCTTCCCAATCGCTTAAAATAAGGTTTTTTAATCTAAAATATCAATGGAATTCTTCTTGTGGTTTAATTTCCAGACCTCGTTCCACTCAAACAGAGGAATTCTTATATGCCCGTGCTCTAACACCATGTCAGCTAATGTCAGCTAGTTGTGCTGCTGTAGTCTGCACAGAGCGGTAAAAAATGCAATATTTCTACCCGCAAAGCATTTAAATAAAGAGCTGCCGAAGAAAAGCTATTGTTGATAAATAAAATGCCGCACATTATTTATTTGAGTTCTTTTCCACTGTGTTTTTTTTCTCCCTTTCCTTGTTTCCATTTCTCAACACGAATGCTTACGTCACTTTTAATTCAAATTTAGAAAATAAAACTGGAAGAACTAGTTAGCTCCGGGAACGCGCAAACAAAAAAAGACAGCGAGAGAAAGAAAGCATTTGATTCACTGGCTGCCGTGTTCGAACTAATAAAAGAAAGGAGATATCATAACGTAATCTCAACGAGATCCCTTTTGTTAGAAAGAAACAAACTCCCCCCCTCCCTCCTAATTTCGAAATAAACGACCGCCGGGGTAGGGGAAAGGGGGGACCTACACACTGCAGAAGCATAGGCGAGCCGAGTAGGACGGTCTTTTCGACAGCACATTGTGGAATACGATTAATTTGTCATTTCTCTTTATACGGCCACCCGAATAAAAGGGCACAAAACCAAACGCAACCAAATCTTACTGCAAAGTTTTATTGTGAGGCCCCACGTAAAGTCCGCAATTAACGCCGTTCTCGCAATAAAAACCCCCCAGATAAAGAAAAGGGGCTAATGCGGCGCGGAATCCTCGGGAATTAATTTGCTGTCAGGGCCATTCGCCATACAATGCTTGTTCCTGCGATACCAGATCGTGGGCTAAAGTGAAATAATGTCCGCTGTTATTAATATTATTATCGCATTCCCCGGGAATAAAAGCAGGTTTGCGACTCCTCCGAGAAGAAGTTATTCTGGGACAATAAAAATATATTTGCTTGTCTACGGTTCAAGCCATTTCAATTAAACAAAGCATTAAAATGGGCCTTCCCTCCCCGCCACGCCGGGCTTGTTCTAGCGGCAACTTTTCTTTTGTTTGTTGGGGGCAGGGGAGGGGGGCTGCCCGGTTTATTGTTGTTGTTTGTTTGCAGCCTCTGTTATCGTCTTTATTTTGGTGTTGTTTGTTGCGTGCGCGCCGATGTGCGAGATCGGGACCGGGGAACAAAATGCATATTAATTACAATCAAAAATAAATTACGCCGTTGAAAGAAAATTTATAGATCGCAATTGCTCGGAGAGAAGGCGCGAGCGCCTGCGTTGGCACGTATAAAATAAAAGCGGCGATGCATTTCAGCCGGAAATGATGTATGGGGCCATTTCTGACGTGGAAAAATAATGGAGTTTATCAACAATTTTAGCTATTTTAATTGAAGCGTGCAGCGGAGATATAGAGACTTCGGGCCGCTCCATAAATCACCGAATGGACTCAAAAATATAAATTCCGGTGGGGGACTAAATTTTAAACAAATAATAATTCAGGCGCTCTCTCTCTCCTCTTCCAAGAAGACGGGGGGAGTAGGGGAGAGTTTTTAAAAATGTTCCGCACAAAATCTCCCTTTTCCCCCGCCGGAATCGGCAGATAACAACTCCAAAGTTCGCTGTTAAAGTACCTAGTCGGTACATCTCTAATAAAATGCAAGTAAAATAACACAAGCTCGTTCGGGACTCGGGGAAGGGAAGTCTCGGCACCCCTCCAAAATTCGAGCACCAAGGGGAGGCAAATCCGAAAAGTTCGCCAGGTAAAAAAGCTCCTTTTGCAACCTGCAGTCTCTAATAGACCCTTCTTCAAAGAGAGGCAAAGAAAATTTTGGAGGGATTTTTATATAGACTAGGGAAAAGAATCCTATCAGCATAGGGGAAAATTGCACTTTGAGAGCTGATAGGAAACTTACCAAAAGCACCATCACCGCTTTGTTTTTAACATATCAAACTGTTCCCGGAGCCTTATCATCCAGGTAAATTGTCCACTTAAGAGTTGATGTGCCTGTAAGAACTACCTATATATTATATTTTGGAAACAAGGTTCCCTCGCTTTTTTTCTGTATGAATCGGAAGTGACTTTGTCTGCTCTTATAAACTTTTAAAATAAAGAATATACGAACTTGTTTATTCGAGCATAAAAATTCGAACGTAGTTTGACTAAACAACATTTATTATTTCTCCTGTAGCTTGAAAGAATTTTTAATCGCTTCTGAGTGTCGCTCTGCTTACTATAAAATCTTCCGAAAAGTGCGTAAAAGACGAAGCGGCTTTAATTTTCCACCCATTCCAAAGAATCCTCACAAAAATTTGCTCTATAATATGTTATTTTCTCCGGAAGCACAGATGCATGTATTTAAGAAAGCAGCAAATGTTTGCAGTTCTTTTATGGAAATACTTTTGTTAATAAACTTGTTATTCTACTTTTCTAATTTGGGTTTTACATTTTCGATCTCTAGATGGTTGTTCTAATCTTTGTGGGAAATAGTTTTTGATCAGTCATGAAAAGTTTGATTTTTTTTTATAACTGTCTGTGTTCAACGTCAAAATGATACGGAAGTTTCAGTTTCGCCTGTTTAAAAGTTTTTCCGCTGTATTTTCCCCCTACTGAATTCTTCTTCAATGTTTATCATATAAGTACTCGGTGTGATAGCCGAATATTTAGTGTGGTGGTTTTGTGCATTCGGGTGTGACCATATATATGTATATGCGTCTGTGGGAATGTATGTGTGTGTATAACGATATTTTAACCATAACTTCCCAACTAAATTATAATTGTAATCTAAAATAAGATTCTAGCCATTCTGTCCCTAAAATTATGACATTTGACGAAATTCCTTTGTTTCTCCCTACCTTTGGCGATTTCACGAACATCAAAATTAATTCCTGTTTTGTTCAGCAAATTTTATGTAATTTCTTTACATGTTTTAGTTGAGTTTATCGCGGCCCCCATGCGACTAACTTTTAACAGTCTTATTGGCTGACTCGCTTGCACCTCCACACCACTATAAAACCAAATATAATACGTTTTGTAGACAGAACGCCAAAGATGGACTACTGGAATAAACTCAACATTTTAACTCCAAATTTTAATGCTCTCTTTCAAATTCAACGCTTCTTTCCAGCATGGAAATCCTTTCTCATTTGTGGTGGATATAAAACAAGCATTATATTATACACACACACACACACACACACACACACACACATAATAACCTGGCGCTTGAAGGAAGTAAACTCCCGTGAACTCCCACTTTTTCTTCTATATCCTGCTAAGTAAAGAATGATTTTAATTGACTATGTCATTTTAAACAGAGGTGTTGGTTAAAAGGTAATGGCAAATATTTTGTTATTCTAATCCGTAATGTACAAATTTTCTTCACTCGATTTCACCACAATTGTCTGAACACAGATGATCATGATAACATAGTCCGTAATTTATGTCTATATCTGTCTCTCTCTCTCTCTCTCTCTCTCTCTCTCTATATATATATATATATATATATATATATATATATATATATATATATATATATATATATATATATATATATATATATATATATATATATATATGTATATATATATGTATATATATAATATATATATGTTTATAAATGTATATGTATGTATGTATATGTATGTATATGTGTGTATATGTATGTATGTACACATACACACACACACACACACACACACATATATATATATATATATATATATATATATATATATATATATATATATATTATATATATATATATATATATATATATTCTGTTGCAAGTGTTAGGAAAAGTTTTATTGGCTAAATTCAAATATATTAATAACTTCACTTCTCCACTAAAAATTCTCGAAATGCAATTTTAATTTCTTGGCTTATTTTGCTGCTCCTACTGCATATTTTCCCTGTGTATCTATATACAATCATACCTTTTTAATCTTTAGAAGGGCAAAGAAGCTTCAT
>CM063505.1:187903101-187910601 GCA_032207245.1 Pardosa pseudoannulata | reverse complement strand
CTGTTATAATGCTTTTAAACAGAGATTAATCGCGGTTATCCTTTAAGCGACTTTGGTGAGACTGGCCTTTAGAGTAGAAATATTGCATTTAAGAACTTCGAATGTGTAATCGCCAGTAAGCAATTTAAAGTTTATTTGACAATTTTTACAAGTAGTCAAGCTTTATGTTAGATTCACCTAACTGTTCGTGTGTGAACTTAAAATCCAGGAATGTATGATTTTTATGACCAAAATGATAGATCCATATCAACTTTTGGATCTGATTGTTAGCCAGCGAGGTGTTCATAGTATATCTGATTTCGTACTATATAAGCAACCAGTTAAGTGGACAGGTTCACATTCTTGGGAATCTTTTTGAAATAGAAGTTAAAATTATTCTAAATAATTTTCGCCCAGTTTATAATAGATTTTAGCATGACTGAATTATGAAATTATTACACATTTATTGTTAAAAATTTTCTTTTATAACAGACATTTTTTTAAAGAGTAAATAAGAAAGTATAAGAAGAAATACTCTTGATTTTTGTTTTTGTATTAATTTGAAGACATGTGTGTAATTACGACAACGTTTATTTATGATACATATCTTTATATATAAAAGAGAGGGTTTATTTATTTGTACATATGAGTGTTTATATTAAAATCTCTACGATTTGTCGTTAATTCAATAAATTTCTGATAGTAATTGTTTGCTGCCATCAAATGTCAATATTAACACATATTTTGCCCATCCTATCATGTATTATTATAGTATATAGGATATTAGCACTACCGGTCAAGAACAAATGATAATACATGAATACTATTCCTATATTTTACCACGTAAAATATAGATTAACTAATTTGTAACTTAGCAATCAGTAATTTATCTGAACATAAAATGTTTCACAACTTCTTTTGAAATGTTTCTTGTGATTATTTATAAATTAATTGAAGAAAATTCTATTTAAAAGCATAACATAATGAAAATTATACCTAATTAATTTCTTAAATGTAAACATAGTTGGTGTGAAAATTGTTAAATAATTATCACCAAAATTTGGTACTCAAAGATACGTGAAAGGCAATATAAGAATTAAATACGATTTTAATATAAAAAAAAGAGTACTATTCTGTTATTATATCACAGATATAAATCCCTAAGTATTATCAAATATATCACTTTTATACGTGAAAACTATATAAGATAAACTAATTTAAGCATGAAGAAATACAAGAAATCCATCTAAATATTGAAGAAATATTGCATGGGTATGTTGCAGCTGTTGATTAGCAAAACAACTGATTTCAAATTTATAATACAAATTTAGGGAGTTGTAAACATTTATATACCATTAAAAAAATATTAGGCCACATTCAGATGAATAGAAAATAAATAAAAAGAGAAACAATTATTTAGAGATGAAGAAATCGAAGAAATCCATTTAATATTGAAGAAATATTGCATGGATATCCTGGTAATTGTTGATTAGCAAAACAACCGATTTCAAATTTATTATTTAAATGTAGTGAGATTTAAACAATTACAGACCGTTCGAAAACTAACAGGTCGCATTTAGAGGAATAGATGATTAAATAAGAATAAAAATTGTTATTTAGTAATTACTACTTTCGAGAAATATTGCATGGATATGCTGGCAGAGGTTGATAAGCAAAATATTCTGTTTTCAAATATATAACGTAAATAACCTAGTGAGATTTAATCATTTATAGATTGTTAGAAAACAATTAGGCAACATTTAGATGAATAGATAACAAATAAGATGGTAAACTGTTATTTAATGATTACTCTCACTAAATATTGCATAGGTATGTTAGCAGGCGTTGATTAACAAAACAGTCTGATTTCAAATTTATATTGTAGTGAGATTTAAACATTTACAAATCTTCAGAAAATTATTTGGCTCCATTCAGATTAATAGAATATAAATAAAAAGAAAAACTGTTATTTGAGACGAAGAAATCCATCTAAATATTGAAGAAATATTGCATGGGTATGCTTATCAAAACAGTCAGATTTCACATTTATAGTGTAAATGTAATGAGATTTAGACATTTATAGATTGTTAGAAAATTATTAGGCAACATTCAGATAAATAGAGGATAAATAAGAAGAGGAACTGTTATTTAGAGGTTACTCCCAAGAAATATTACATAGGTATGCTGGCAGCTGTTGATTAGCAAATTCTGTTTTCAAATTTATAATGCAAATGTAGAGAGATTTAAGCATTTATAACTCGTTATAAAACTATTAGGCCCCATTAAGATGAGTAGAGGATAAAATCAGGTGAGTAATTTTTAATATTACGTTTAATACAAAAGGAATGTGCTTTAAACAATTAGACTTTGGGTGTTCAGGCAACTACTTTAATAGTCTATCTAATACTAATAAATGTAATAGTATTAAATGAAATGTGTTATTAGTATTTGAAGGTTAAAGGCATAAGGGAAATAGTAAGGTTTAATTTTACCATTAGTGTTACTTCACACGTTTTACGTTCTTAAGCTCACTAGAAAATCACCCGTCACGGTATCACAGGTGATTTGGTATGGTTTGGAGTGCTACGATCTACTTTTTGTATCACGAGGGCTAACAAGACCGGGACCTACGGCTTAAAAAAGATTCCGAACAGCTACGAACATCCATGCAACTCTTTAATTCAAACCCACGAACTCTGGTACCGAAGGCCAGCACCCTAACCAATCGGTCATCTTTCGGCTAAGTATGACAGGGAAAAATTGCTACTTCATTAGAGAGATTTTTCATTAAACTTGAAGTGAAATGCATATATGTAAGAGTTTAAATATATATATATATATATATATATATATATATATATATATATATATATATATATATATATGTATATATATATATATATATACGTATATACATATATACATACATATATATAATTATATATATAAATATATATATATATATATATATATAAATATATATATATATATATATGAGAGAGAGAAGTGTTAAATACTTATCAATTTTTATTATTTGAAGTCAGTTATCTATTATTGGACTTATGAAGAAGTTTAAAATATTTCTTGGATTAACCGATTAATTACCAACTCCAAGTTAAACCCTGCCTTATCCCCTATATAAAAATAGTAGTTTTTAAGCTTTTCCCTAAACAGTTAAGCACTCATATCAAAGAAAACATAAAATAGATTATTATTGTTAGATATTATTGGATAATTGCATTTTTACAGGTTGGATCACCTGGAACCGTTATCACATCAGCTACAAATTTGGTTTAGTATATTAATAACTGCGTACCATATTCAACGATATTTTGGTAAGTATAAATATTTCGCGACATCTTTAATTATATATTTAGGTAGAGTTTAATATTCTTATATCTTTAACTTACCCGGAAGGAAATAGGCATAAGAAGGAAAAGGATAATCAAACCATTAAGCTATAAGTTTGCCTTAAGGGATCATAGGACTGTTAAATCAACAAAAAAATTAGATTTTTCAGAAAAGATGTGAAAAGGAATTCAGTTATGAACATTTTAAAACAATCCGCGTAAAAAATTTCCAACATTCGAAGGAGTTATGGATAAAAACCAGTTGGCTGTTTACTGTAACCAAATTTTAACTTACAAAACTTTAACTTGATTTTTCTCAAATTGCGTTTTTTCATGTAACGCGCATGTTATCTCAAAAAGATTTTAATATTTTTTCATGAAATTTTTATAAGTTGTGTACAATATAATTTTTATCCGATTGAACTTAAATTTTCTTGTATATTTCCCAAAATATGTTTTTATTTGCAATGATAAATTTTTAATTTTTAAGGAAAAAATTCACTGTTTTCAAATTTTTTTAAAAACATATATGTATCTTAAATATATTCAAATTTAGGCTCAAAGTTTTTTGAGATATTGTAGTATGTTTTAAAATAATAAGTTTGTCTTAAACTTAATTATATTTCTAGTATTCATAGGCATTAGCCTTGATATCATTTTTGTTAACAACAAAATTTCTCTTATTTAAAACTTTATAGCAAAAAAAAATTTTATGGTTCAAAAATGAATGAAATATGTGTGTAAAGATAATAATTTGTTCTAACTATGCTTAAAAATTATGTTTGTAAAACTGGTAGATTTCAAGATATGATAAGTCGAAAATGTTAATTATTTTACATTTTTTCGATTTTTAAGAGTCGTATGACCTCTTAAAGTTAGAAAAATTATTAATTTCTTTGATACTACTTTAGACGAAACGTAATTTTAATTTTTTTATTCCTTTCTTTTCTACTAGATTTTCAAGCTTCAAAAATATTTCTTCTGTAAAGACTAGCCGAGAATATTAGCATTATAAACTCAAATTTCTAGAGTTCAAATCCTTGTTTAATATTTGAATTTTTATTTCTTGCCGGTAGAGAATAGTAATAAATTACGGTAGTTGACAAACAAACAGTTTATCCGTTAGGCCCTTATACTTGTGAGTATTCGTGTACAATACACTTATTAATATAGATTTGGAAATATTTTTTTCTAATTTCAGTAAGTATTTCTTTTCATTAATAAAAAATCTTGATTAAGACCATAATGGATACTAGAATCCGTGAGGTTTCCGTATTTGGTTGAGGTTCAAGTTTTCTAGTATTTAGATCCTTTCTCTAAGTACAGTTTTCTTTACTTGGTTATATCTGTTATCCCTTATAACTTTGTTCCTTCTGATGTTTGTAATCCTATAATGCAATGTTTGTTTATAAATTTTTCAGTATTATATTTGTAAGAAAACGAAGTGTTGTGAAAAATAAGTTTACTTTATGATTAGTTTGGTAGAATATTTCAACACAGATTTGATTTAGTTGTGATTACACAACATTCACTTCTAATGACACATCATCACAATACCAGCACAGTTAGACTATATCTAATCATGAAAGAGTTTGGTTTGGTTATGGAGCGCTACGGTCTACTTTTTGCAACACGATGGCTGATGAGACCGGAACCTCTTAAAGCCGATTCCGAACGTCTACGAAC
The DNA here is from genome assembly GCA_032207245.1 of Pardosa pseudoannulata. Lineage (NCBI taxonomy): Eukaryota > Metazoa > Arthropoda > Arachnida > Araneae > Lycosidae > Pardosa > Pardosa pseudoannulata. The sequence goes on along the minus strand of CM063505.1, from coordinate 187,905,586 downwards.
ATTCATGCCATAGGGGGATTCGAACCCACTAACTTCAGTTCCGAAACCCAGCACCTTAACCATTCGGCCATCATTCGGAATGAAAAGGAGCAGTATTATAAAACGACAAGCACTACGGAATACTTTTTTTGCAACACGAGAGCTAATGAGACTGGGATCTAATACTTAAAGCCGATTCTGAACGGTTATAAAAATCTATGCAACAGTAGGATTCAAACTCACAAACTCTGGTACCAAGAATCAAGCCCCAAGCATCATTTGGCCATCGTTCAATAATGACATGCCTTTTACAGTCTAAAACATGAAATATAGAAATTGTTTAAAAGATGTGATTGTGAACCCAAAAGAAGAAATAAAGAAGAGATTGGTGTTGTCACAAACAGGTGATATCGAAGAAATGGATGTTGAAGCTAGTAGACACCTGTAGCAAAATCTAATCGGTAAACAATTCGTAGAAAATGGATTTCAGAGCCAGATGTGAATCAAAAAGAGACACCTGGCAATTTTGCGTGGAATAGTGAACTACACTTAGCTAGCGTAAAGTAAAACATAACTGGACGTTTTAGTACTGGTTAAAAAGTTATGGTGTCAGGAGAATCAAACTACACATTGTCTTTTACCAGCTGTAGGAATAGTATTTTATGGAATAGTAGAACCTCAGGATGTCATACATGCATCTTAATTTCTTTTTAGTCTATGGGTGTGAAGAGAATATCTCAATGTTAGAATGTTCTGAAAATTTGGAAACTACCAGCAATTAATATCGGAATATCCATACAGAGATATGTAGTGCTGAACTTTCAGTCAAAACGAATATATAAGGCTATCCTATTTTCTATAATTCTAATATAATTGTTGGTTTAATTGAGACCATCTACTTTTTGCTACATGAGAGCTAATGGTACCAGGACATACTATTTCAAAACAATTAAGAGCGTTTACAAACATGCCATTATTGTAATTTAACTAAAGGTCGTGCTTTTTCTATCTGGACGTCGTTCAACCCAAAGGTAACCTATATTTCAATGCAAAATAGTATTATTACGGCTCATACAACATTTGAGGACGGTTCATAGCCAACAAATACGGCATACAACATATTCTTAATCTGTATCTTGACTTTGAAGAGAACGTCCGCGAAACTCTTTCTATCATCTACTATACAAGATCTTAAAGTATCGTCTACTATACAAAATCTTAAGGTATACAAGATCTTAAAATTATCCAATGCATGTTAATCTGTGAAGTGCAATACATTCCACTTGTAGAATCTGTATCTAAAAATATTTAGGGAGCTGTAGGTATAAATAGGACAGATAAAATATCAATCACAGATTTTTAATACATTGGCCAATGCTTGGATATATTCCACACAAACTGCTAAAACTAAGCAAATAGTTACCGTTTCTGTTATGGTACATCCGTTAAATTTAATGCTTACTAGTTTATAAATTGCTCATGTATAAAGTGACAGAAATTTCCAAAAAAAATCGACGATAAAAAAAATCTAATAAAATTTTGCAATAAAAGCAGCTTTATTCCAGTACTACGAACGTGTAATTACTATCTATATCAGCCTGCTTAGCCATTTTAAATTGCAGACCTTCACTGTTTTTTTACCCCACAGTGACACGTAATAATCAAATAGAAGAGGATAATCACGGCAATCATAGCGAAAATTTGATCAAGTGTGCATTAAACAAAAACTAGATAAAGATCTCCATTTCTATTTTGTTTTGTTCTCAAAATCGTTTTCATCTCCTTCCATCCCTCCCCCCTTTATTTTTTTTTTTCATTATTGCCATCCGCCTCCGTCCGAATTTTGTTTGGTTTTGTAATCCAACTCCCAACGGGCCATAATTTCCCGCCCCGTTAAAACAAATATTCCGTAATTTCTTTCCACTTTTCGTTAATGCGCACATTAATGTCTGCCGAATGAATTTCTTGTTTTTCCAGGGAAATTAAGCCTCTTTACGTCGTAGTTAATGAACCCTTCTGGCCCCGTATTAACTACGTCTCAAGTATTTGGAAGAAATCAAACAAATAAAGGAGCAGTCACGAGAACTGTGCTTTTGATAAATAAGCACTTTTAATTTATCCACTCCCCCTAACCCCCAACACACACTTCTCTCGTTTCACAGAACGGATGCCACGCAGGGGTAGAGAAAAAAAAGAGGTTAGAAATATCGACTAGATGTAATACATCAAGGACATTAAATTACAACCTTGCATATATGGTACTTATTATAATTTTTTTTATTTCATTGTTCGCTTAAGCAGACGCGAAGGATTCTTTCTTCTTCACTCTATTTTTATTCTTCGTTGAATTTTTTTTTCATCTTTTATAAAATGCAAAACTGTTTCCTTCCTTTTATTGTAAAACAAATGATTCATGGGTAGGTATGTGTAAACTTTTAGTTTCGACAAAAACAAAAACAGTAATTGAATGTTAGCGTGTGTTTGCGCATTAGCTACAGTCGAAATA
>CM063505.1:187788101-187895601 GCA_032207245.1 Pardosa pseudoannulata | reverse complement strand
TGTAAGGCAAAAACGCTAAAATGGTTAAACTCTAAAACGCTTAAACGCTAAAATCTTTTAAATTAATAATAATGTAAAAAATAACAATAATAATTTTTTTAAAACAATAAGTAAAAAATAATACAAAAAAGTGAAGAATATAAATGAATTTTTAAAAATGAATTGTTTTTTGGTTTGGACAGCATTATTTGGTTTAAAAAAATTCCCCTTTCCATTAACATATATATGTATATATGTGTGTGCGTGTGTGTGTATCAGTGAAATATAAAAAATACAAATGTACAATTCTGTTTTTTTTTAATATTGTTTTTTTTAAGTTTTACTTCACAGTACGTTTATCTTTTAGATATGCTTTGTACATACATTTTTAAGCTGACCTTGAAATAGAGACAGGAAATTTTACAACGATAGATATACATCAATATATAAAACAAAACTAGAAGTGAAAAGGGGAAAATGTTGCTAAAACCTTTCAAATTACATGGTATAAGCTAAAGAATATTGCTGTTCAATTGTTACATAATATAATAAATATTTTTCTATACATGAACATCACATACAAACACATATATTCGCGTGTGTGTACGAATATTTGTATGCATGTATGCATAAAAATACTCGTCTACTAAAGGCCCCGGTCTCGTTAACTCTTGTTTCATAAAAAAGTAAACCGTAGCTCTCTAAACCAAACCCAAACCCTTATTTAAGTCCAATACCTGCGTTGGATTTGAATTATACATAGAAAAAATATTGAGATGCTAAACACAAGTTATTTATAGTTTTTAGTTATTTTACTAATCTTCGTTTATTAGTTAACATACTATTTGTTATAGTGTTGTCACTGTACTTTCTCCTTTTGTCTACAGTTATCTTTTAATCTGCTTTTTGAAAATAAAATTAAAAACATATCCACTTTAAGTTTATGCCTATAGAGAGACTAGTTTTGAAGTTTAATTATAAAAAAACTAGCATATAACCCGTCATATGATGGGATCAGTAAAATTTTTAATTTTCCAGAATTGTAAAGTACCCAATGAGGCAGGTAAAAAATTGTTTGTATTTTGGGCTGAGAATTATCTTGCAACAAAAATTCGATAATTAAATTTTAAATTATCACAAATGTACCTAATCTATTATTCAAGCCAAATATTGAAGAAAATTATTTACGTAATATCTAAGTTCAGTGATAAAATGTACTAAAATAATACAGACTATATTTAAATAATTTAAAATAGAAATGATTAAATGAGATGGTTAAAGGAATGACGTCATAGTGTTAGAAAAAAAGTGTTAATTTTACGTATTTATTATGTGATAAATTGATAATTTTAATCGCCTGATCTTAAAATGGGGCTTGATATAATGACATAAAAAAGTGGGAAAGGGGTGTATTTCGAACGTTTTAAAGACAACAGAATTTTTCGATGTGATATGAAGCATATTTATACCAATTTATATGAGAATTGGATCGATAGCTTAGAAAAGATAAACTTGACTCGCTGTGAATTTTGCTAACTCATCAAAAATCCAATATGGATGCGTCTATCCATTTCAGGTCCAACTGCTTCATAAATTCAAGGATAGACAGACAGATAACTTAAGCTATTATTATATAGGGGAATAAATATTTATTTGAATTTAAATGTTTGTGTAACTATTAAAATATTCACACTTTGAAATAAAATTTCAGTCTTTAGTAAGGAAGAACATTTAAAATTATTTTTCTTTAAATTTTGCAAAATTATTTCATAATTACTAAATTTAAAAAAAATCACTTTTTTAAGAGTTTTCTTTGTTCAAATTATTTCCTAGTAATTAAAAATTTGGAAAAAATCTATTCTTGAAAACAACTCAATTTGTGTGAAAATTTTCAGGTAAGTAAATTGAATAAAATTTAAATTGTATTAATTTGAAATTTTTGATTATTGACTTTATTCAAAAATCATTCTGAAACAGTTCAGAATGACATCCTTTTGTAATAAGTTAACTTGAATTTCTGTAGAGATTATGACAATCACAGTATTATAACAGAAAATAGTGGTTATGTAATCAACGTAGAAAAGTGCCATTCTCATTATAAAATCTTTTTAAAATTTGCAGTATTATTTCAGATAAAAACTAACATTTTTCTTCCAGAATTTGCGTCTAAGATTCCTTTAATAATATGATTATTTTATCTCTTTGTATCCACAACTTCGAATTAAAAAAAATATTTCCTCAAATGTTAAAATAAATCATTTAACAATTGTAAAGCAAATTAAAATAATTTAAAACATAGAAATAAAAAGTACATTTTCTAAAAAAATAAATTTATTTCTTACACATATCGTTACTTTGTACAAAACATGCAATTACATAGACTTGAAACTGCTTTTGTTAACACATTGTGTGCGGGTACATTTCGCAGCGGAATTGTACCGGGAGCGGGCGTCTTGCGAGTAAATTTAGTTATTCAGTTAAAGCTCATTATATCGAAAATTATTTATTTATTTAACCAATTTTTCGTATTTTATATGAAATATGTAAATAAATATATATAAACAGACAAATAAACAAATATATATATATATATATATATATATAATGTATAAATATACATATTTATAATATCATTTTTGCGAGGATAAATCTAAAGTTAATTTTAAATCTAAATTGATTTTTTCAATCAAACTTCCCGTTCTGTGGTTCTGCATCAACCGATGTAAAAACTTGTTTTTATTTGTCCAAATTTTTCAAGAATCTATGAAGTAGAACATTCGGCTTCGTTTTCCTATATATACCATTATTTTTGTACTCACAAACAAACCATGTTGTTACACTAGCCCGTACTAGTACGTGACCTGCTCTTATGTATCAATCGTCAGAAAACGTACCAGTACTTGTCCCGCATACAATAAGGCAATTTCACGATGTGTCACTAACTACGTTAATGCCCTTCCCAGTTCATTTATAGACAATAAGAAACTAATATTCTGCCCTTCTGTTTCAAACGAAAGTCAAATTTTTCACGAGTTTAGATATTTCATGCTGCATGAAAACACCCTATGTTAAAAATCAATTTTTAGTGTCTCTCTCTTATTTTTTTAAACTTATTATAACCAAAATTTATTTCAGCATTGTTGATGTCTGATCAAACAATAAATTAAACTTAGTATTTTTTTTAATAGGAACGCTATGCGCAATTTGCTCTAATCGCAGCGTTGCAGGAAAAAACCGTTAAACCGTATTCAAATGTTTATTTACCAAATTGCTTGTGAATGTAACAGTTGGTAAATTTACGAACTCTAGCTACGTAATGCAACGAAATACCCTTTTCCGAATGGCCAATGGCATCCATCCCTGGTTCGAGGTCTACTATTTTCGGCGTAAAATGTGCATTTTTAATTGCAACCTTCTTATCTTCGTTTCTGCCTTCTGTTATCTCATTCACGCAGACAGGCAACACACACACACACAAACACAATTCCAAAATTGGATTTTCGTACTTACGGAGATTCATCTCAAACTGGAGGTCGAATTCGTTTGCAATGACTACATCGTATGTGTACTTCGTTAACGAGACTGTAAATAGAGGGAATGCATATTTTTGCGTCACCTCATCTAAATTAACCTTCAAATGCCGCGTTATAAAAAGTACGATCCACGTTTAGGTGCATTCCAATTCAATATTCTCTCAAGGCAACGCCAGACGCCAACTTGCTCGATCCGTCGGCGTTACACCCGAATACGTAAGTTTCTGCCTAAAAGAATGATTTCTTATTTGCATTTTAAGTGAAAAAAAATATAGAGGTGTATACCTATCATCAGATAATTCCGCCAAAACTATTTTGTTTTGGAAGGCGACACATTTGGTAAAGATTTATAAAGGTTTTGTTTACGCAAAATTTATAGAAAAAACATTAAAAGAAATCACTCTTCTTAAATATCTAATTAAAACTTTCATATTAATTGTGAATTACAGCAGTAAATTTACTATTGTGATAAATAAAGATGCCCAGTGTTAATTTAACAAAAATTTACTTTCACGAAATATCAACATTTACACACAAAACAGTAAATGGGACGGCAAATCAACAGTACACGACCATACGGGTCGACAACAAGCCTCGAACTCAGTTCTTTCTTGGTATACCTTATAGAGGGCACTGTAACCTACGTCACAGTCTACACTTATTTGTTACACTATGTAAATTACATTCCAACTGTGTCTTACAAATGCATCTACAGTTGTATTTTTAAATTTAGGTACCATCTGTAAATTACAACGGGATTTTAAAATCTCAATTTTACCCAATAATTATTTAAACTAAACCTAATAATTTAATACTTTTAGTGCTCTGTAAATTGGAAAGTTTGCTTTTGATTCCTAACTGCCTCTGCATAGGGCAAATATAACTGAATAATTCATAGCATTTATCATCGAATTTATTTATTTATTGAAAAACTATCATATACCTCGTCATATGACGGGATCAGTAAAATTTTTAATTTTCCAAAATTGTAAAGTACCATATGAGACGGGTAAAAAAATTGTTTATTTATTGGCTGAGAATTATCTGGTACACCCTCAATAATTTGTTTATCTTCATACTCCTCTAAAGTCTCCCAATACTGTGAATGTAGTTTAGAACTCCGTATCAAGGAATACTCTCTAAAATTTTTTTACACTATGACTGACCATTTGCATCAAAATAACAGAAAATTAAACAGATGCTTTCTTGATATACCTAAATAAGTAATACGATACATGCTTATTTGTCCGTGACTTTATCTACCTCGAATTTATCTTAAACGTATAGAATTATCTCGAAAATTTTTGGACATGGTGAAATATAAAATTAACATTTAAATAAACTTTACTGACCTTATGCTAGTTGCCAATTTTAATTTATCTTGTCATATTACGTGATAGGATGGACAGGAGAGGCTTTAATATTTACAGAGATTATTTGGCGGTATATATGAATGAGGTCCAAAATTTAGTGAATCAATCGCAAACCGTGTGGTTATGAATAAAAAAACAAACACACAAACGAACAAACTCCTTAATTTTCAAAGATATATGACTTAAATGCTAGATATTTATTAGTCCATGAAATAGACTCCAAGACTTTTATGAAAAGAATTTGTTGTTAATATCGGTGATAAAATTTTCATTGCAACAAAAAATAATCTATGGTTAAATTGAAAATTATTACGTATGTACCTAATTTATTATTTAAGACTAATATAAAAGAAAATTATTTAATATCTAAGTTCAGTGAAGAAGCGTATGAAAATAATGCAGATGATATTTAAATAATTTAAAATAAGAAATGATTAAATGAGATGGTTAAAGGAATAACGTCATAATGCTAGAAAAAATGTTATTTTTACCTATTTATAATGTGATAAATTGATGGATTTAATCGCCTGCTCTTAACCGGGGAAAATAAGGCTTGAAATAATGGCATTAAACCCTCGGAAAGGGGAAAGGGGTGGACTTTGAACGATAAACTCTGCTCGCTTTGAATTTTATAACCCTAACTCATCAAGAATCCAATATGGATGCCTGTATCCATTCCAGGTCAAACCGCTTCATAAATTCGAGGACAGACGGACATATAACTTAGGCTATTATTATATAAATGATTGTACGTATAAGCTTTTTGTATCTGAACTCGATTTGAAAAATATTTACTCATGTGTTAAAACTCATCACTTCAAACATGTAAAAAATATTTTTTTTAATTTAAAACTTAAAATTAATAGTTTATTGGAATGGAAATTTTCCTCATACAAATATAATACGCCTTTCTTATAGATATTGTATATTATCTAGAGCCCAAAAATATTTACGTTTCAATACATTAGAATTTTTCTGAAATGAAAATATCCTGAAAAGTATTTTCAAAAGCAAACGTGAGATCATTAGTTATATTATATTTATCATTATATATATATTGCTATATTTTTATGGATACACATATATTACATACCACCTCTGATATAGATTATATTGGTTATATTATACATCCAGACCGATGGCTGGGCGCAAAGAGGTTAGGAAATTAAATAAAATGGAATGGAAAACAGTAGAACTGATTGACGGTTTTATTTTTATCGAACTTAACTTCATTCCTTTTATTTTATTTTACTTATTTATTTATTTCTTAATTTATTTTACATAACTTGTTTATTTATTCGTTTCTTATTTTATTTTATTATATTTTATTCGTTAATTCATTTAGGCAGGAATAGTGAGGCCTTTATTCAGGAATCCCCTCCTTTCCGTATAAACTTGAATATGTAAAAAAAATAGTATCTGGTGCATATTCTGAAAGACTATCAGTAAACCACACATACTATAATTTTCATTCCTGTACTATCAAGTGTACTCATAATGACTATTTATAGATTTATAACCTATTGAATAATAATCTCTAAAAATGAAAAAATATTGGCTTGAAAAATTTATATATGATTATTTGTGTAATACTCGTCTTGGCCGAACGATAGCCGAATGGTTAAAGAGCAGAACTTCAGTAATATGCACTTTACGTGAATAAAACACAATTTGAGAAAAAGTTTTGTAAGTTTTAATTTGTTTACAGTAAACAGATGATTATTCATAACTCCAATCAATTATTGGAACCTTTTTGAGAGGATCGCTTTAAAATATTCAGAACTGAATTCATTTTCACATATATTTTTCTGAAAAACCCATTTTTTGTTCATTTATGTATTACTTCTTAAAACGTTTTCTTGTGATGTATGATCATCTAAAGTGAAAATTGTTATATTTGTTATAGTAAGCTACGTTTTTGTTCAGTGGCATGACATGCCCTCAATGGACCCTACCCATTTCCAGTATTCGATACAAGACAGATCTTTGGCCCTGGACTTCCAATCAATAATTTTCAAATCCTCTAATAATCCTCTCTGGATTTTTATAAATTCTGTATAATTCAGTATTTGTCTTTCTTCTACATACATCATTTACCTGGATACTAAACCGTGGTAGCTCATCCGGCAAAAGTAATTCTCTGGTAACTGGAGGATTACTGGTTCGGAGCCCGTGCCGGCCTAAGATCCGCAATATTCGTTAAAGGTGACTGGGGCACGTAAAATATGTTCGTGGTCACAATGTTCTCAGTGTTCTCTATCAATACCTCTATGGGGGAAGGTCATACCTATGGGTCTTCTGCTTGGTTACTCCTTCAAAATTAAGAGGATCCACTTGAGCATAAGTCTTACTTTCACCCTTGATGTGCTCGTTAAAACGAAAGGCGCACCCCTTTGCCTTAATACGAGTAACGTCCGGCTCAATCGTGCCTCGTTTGACCAAGTGGCATCAGACAAGAACAAAAGCTGCAACGTAGATACTTCCAAATAGACTTCATACAATTTTTCCTTCAGAAACTGACAGGGTTTCATCAGATTTTTCTTTCAGTGCCCATGTTTTTGATTGAATAGGTTAAAACAGGTCTTATTAAGCCCTGTAACTACTACCTATCTTAAACTAACTGCTACTTCTAACGAGACTGAAAAAAAGCTAAGACTTCTACCACTCTAGTGAAATTTGTTCAGTTATGAGGAGTTTTGGGTTCAAAAGTTGTTGCTCTGCTCGATGATGATCCGAAGTGAATTGATTGATTTTGGTCCATTTAAGCGTTTAAAACTATTATTTATGTAGTTTCATGTTAGACTGGCGTGTGTTTTTGCTGGGCAAGGCATCTACAATGAAGAGAAAGGCCAGTTAATTCATGACAGAGCTTATATATTGTTAAATCGTTTTTCTTTTAAGGAAATTAAACTTTAAACCGGTATTTAACCGGTATTTAAGTATTTGTTTAATTTACTTTAAATAATCGGTTAGGAGCAGTAATTCTACTATGAATTTTATCTGCTGTATTATTTGTATGTTGATTTCAGAATTTAGATATGCAAATTTTCCACTACGTCATAGCAAACAATATGTAGAAATATAGATACAAAATATTAATAGCTAAACTATACATTTTTCGCGTACAAAATATGCATAATTATTTTAATTTCAAAAGATTTTTGCTGTTTTCAGTACATTAATTTTAACTAACTTGCATTCTGATTCTTCTTTCTTTTATTCTAACTGTACTTTTATCGAAAAAATAAATTGTCGATAAATTTCGAAAGTACCTTACAAATGTCTCTGGAGTACTTCTAATGCTTATAAATTAATAAAACATTTCACTTAATGACTGATTAAAGTAGTGATTAGTAATTGATGAATTGTCTATTAGGGTAATAATATTCATTAAGAGGTGATACATACTCAAACAACTTATTCGATTCTTATTTTTAATTATGTTTCCCGATTCGATGAGATAGATATATCGAATTTTCAGGCAAATTTCGCACATCTAAACACCCACTGCAGAATTTAACCCCTTGCCTGTGACGCCCGAACTCAATTCGGGTAACAAAAATAAGACAAATTTGGAATGCCCGACCTGAGTTCGGGCAAGAGAAAAATCGGTGTTTCAATTCCGTGAAATCCAAACTCAGTTCATCCAATGCATAATATGTAAGTTACCATTTTCCCAATAAAAGGTGAAACTCTCACGAAACATGTTTGGCAAATTCACGCCATTTGTCGCCATTTGTCGGATACTGTAAAGGATTTGTGAAATTCAATTGAATCTCGGGGACATGGAATTCATAACAATTAATATACATAATAATATTGTTGTATTAATTTATTACATTTATTCAGAAAATGACTGCTGGTTCAGAAAAGAATGAATATAAATATTTTTTATCCTTTACATAAATATTTTTTATCCTTTTAAACTTTAAAGTTAGTGTTATATTTTTTACAATATTTTCACATTTTTTTAGTATATTTGTGATTTTTTCTATACATTTTAAATAAGCAGTACTAAATTGGTTATTTTTCTTGTTTTACAGTGTGATAAATAATTAATAAATAATTTTATATAGGTTTTATATGGTTTTATAGGTTTTATATAGATTTTATATAATTTTATTTATAATTTTTTTTTTATAATTTTATGTAATTTTATATATAATTTATAAATAATTTTATATAAATTATTTTATATAAATAATTTTATATAATTATTATATTTTAAATATTTTATAATAATTTTATATTTTATATTTTATAATAAATAATTCTATAAATAATTTAATAAATAATTTTATATAGGAGAGCTATAGTAATTAATTCAAACATTTCACAATCTGTTTCAAAATGTTAACATATTGTATGCGTGACGCGTACTAGTACGTTTTCTGACGATTAATACTTGAGCGCGGGTCACGTACTAGTACGGGTTAATGTAACAACGTGGTTTGTTTGTGGGTATACAAAAACAACGGTATATACAGGAAAGTGAAGCCGAATGTTCTTGTCTACTACATAGATTCTGGAAAAATTTAGACAAATAAAAACTAGTTTTTACATCACTCGATGCGGAACGACAGAACGGGAAGGTTGATTAAAAAAATCAATTTAGATTTAAAATTAACTTTTTATTTATCCTTGCGAAAATGATATATATATATATATATATATATATATGTATATATATATATTATATATATATATATATATATATATATATAGATAGATAGATAGATATATATATATATATATATGTATATTTATATATTATATATATATTTGTATTTATATATATTTATTTATTTATTTATCTATTTATATATTTGTTTATATATTTCAATATAAAATACGAAAAGTTGGTTAAAAAATTAAATAATTTTTGATCTATTGAAATTTAACTGAATAACTAAATTTAAGCGCAAAATGCCCGCTCCCAGTACAATTCCGCTGCGAAATGTACCCCCACACAATGTGTTAAATCTATTATGCTTAATAAAAAAAATAACATGACAAAATTCAAATATCTAAGAATTGATTTAAACTTGAAATAAATTGTATAAGTTGTAAAAATTACCGATGAAAATTCATTACAAAATAGACGACTAAAAATAAAACGTGGGATGCACAACATATAACGAATTAAATATGACGTTAGTATTTTAAAATAAAAATTTGTTAATTATATATGTATCGAAAATATGTTACTTTGACACTGATTTTCAATGTCAAAGAAATGGATTTAAAGGGGTACTTAGGGAAGTGGAAAATCTTCACTTTAACCCCCGAACAAAAAAGATCAAAACATAATTTGGAGCATCCACGCACAGGAACCAAACAAAAATATAGTACACTCCCTGTGTCCTCAAAATATGCGAAGAGATAAGTTCGTTCGCATAAAAAGTAATGAATAACCAACGCTTTGTCTAGTTAGAAGGTTAATTAGACTGGAACCTTGAATTCAAATTTGCTTAACATACACAGAATTCAAATTTGCATAACATAAAAAGTGCGACATCAAGCTCAAAAAGTGCTCAAAAAATCAAAAAGAAAAATTTAAATTTAAGAACACGGTGCAATACAAATAACTTGGTACACAAACAAAAAAAAAATAGGAGCAAAAATAATTATTTATTTTTTTTTAATTTACTTTATATTTGTTTTTTTGTGATTTTTATAGAGGCATCTGACAGGACATCACAATTAAGACAATATCATTGCGAAAGCAAAGTAGCAGAATGATGCAAATCCCAAAAAGTTGGAAACAAAACAGAAAAGTAAAATTAGACAAAACTAACAAAAAAATATGTTTATTTTATTTTTTAAATAATTTTAATTTTTATTTGTTTTTTTTATGATTTTTTATGAAGACATGTGACAGGACAACACAATTAAGACAATATCATTGCAAAAGCAAAATAGCGGAATGATGAAAATCCCAAAAAATTGGAAACAAAACAGAAAAGTAACATTAGACAAAACTAACAAAAATATAAATTATTTTATTTTTTAAAGAGTTCTAATTTTTATTTTTTTTTTATGATTTTTTATGAAGACATGTGACAGAACAACACAATTAACACAATATCATTGCGAAAATAAAGAAGAGGAATGATGCAAATCCCAAAAAATTTAAAACTAACAAAAAAAGTAAAATTAACATAACTAACAAAAAAATATATTTATTTTATTTTTTAAAGAATTTTAATTTTTATTCGTTTTTTTATGATTTTTTATGAAGATGTGACAGGACAACACAAGACAGTATCTTTGCAAAAGCAAAGTAGCGAAATGACGCGAAACCCCAAAAATTGAAAAAAAATAAGTCCAGAAAAGTAAAATTAAGAAAGACAAAAAATAAAATTTACAATGCCAAAAGAAAAATAGAAGGGAGAATTTAGGCGGGCCTGGGTAAAAGGTACTTCACTCACCTCTCCTCCTTTTAGAGGGAGGTAGGGTTATACCTGACCTATAGAGCAATGCTCTGGGTCTTTTAGCAGAAGTAGGTACAGCAGGATTGTAAGCTGGAATACTGTGAAGTACAAGATTTTGAATTAATTCAGTGCTACGGTGAAAACGTAAGACATTTAAATTCATGAAGAATAAGCCTTATTCTGTTTCTCACTAATTTTAATTGTACCCCACACCTTTATTTTTAATCGCATTATTCATCATAACTACTGGCCCTTATCCTATAGATGCTTCTCAAACAATTTCTCTGTACAACACATTTCAATTTTCATATAAGAGCTTTAAATACAATTTCTTTTTCATGCGCTGCTTTAAAAGTAATTATTTAAGTGCATTTTTATCGGGGATTTTTCGTTAAATAAAAGTGATTTTTAAAGTACTATTTTTATATATATTTTATATTTTTTTTAAATGTATAACCTTTCACGTTGAGATTAACAGCCTTGTGTGAATATGTGAATATACATGTAAGCTCGAAATAATATATGTACCAGGTGAGCCAAATCAAACAAAGGGTGTACACATCTCTCTGTAGAAAAAGCTATTTGGCATCCAAACTTCCCCACAGATACTTTCCGAGTATGCCGTTTCGATTTCTGAAAGAAGAAAAAATGATTTTTGTTTCGGTGACTAGGTAATAAAATAGCAGGGCATTTACATATTTCTTAAAATATGGAACATCTTCTACCTATATCAACAGTCATTCAGTATTTTTCTTCCGAAATGACGATTCCGTCATGAAAAAGATTTTACTAATCGCTCACCATTTCAGAAATGGCTTTAACAACGAAGCAACAGTGCTTCTGACTGAATAAAATTAAAAATATAAGCGCTATTTGTGTTGTGTTTTATATGTGCTATATATGCAAATAAAGACACACACAGACACCAACCTTTTTTTCTTTTAAATTTTAGATTCGTGGTTTATGAACGATTAGCCTCTTATAAAGCAATTTAACCGTGCTCTGCAAAGCACAGCTTTGATATTTATAGTGCTGCCATCTGTGAATGAGAAATGGAAAACTAAACGTTTTTACACAAATCACATATGTTGTAGGTTTGCATTTTATATTTGATGACTACTTTATTCTGCTAAGTTGTTTGAAAAATAATTTCCTTTTTGTCAATAAAAAAAGTACTTTTTTAAGCATATAAATATTCTTTTAAGCTGTGTAACACCTATTTTGGGTAATATTCAATTATAAATACGGTTCAGAATAGGATTTGCTGGTTTAAAAAAATTAACTAAATATCTAGACGGGAAGGGGAAATTAGTTAATGAATAAAAAGTTTACTTCTGTCTCTTTAAAATATGCTAAAATAAGACTAGCTTGAGAATTTATCCGCGGATTAGAACTTAAAACTGAAAATATGATGGGCAAGTAATATAATTTAAATTCATCTTAAAAGACACTACATTGATTAAAATAGTAGGTATCCTGTAATCAGGGACCCTGGTTTCAATTTTCCTATGCCATAATACGAGCCTCGAGTGCTTGAAATTAATCAAAGTTTTAAGAAAACTAAAGAAAACGTGTTACAAAATCAAAATTGGCCTATGTTCGAGAAATATCCCTACCAATATGTCATAAATTTACTCATCTTTTGAAGTCAATTATTCTCAGTTTTTATCTAGAGAGAGTAAAAATGTAAACTGGTTACTTTGTTATGATTTTCCTTTTTTGTTTTGAAGGGATACAGTGCATTTTGAATAAAGAATATTCGATAAAATAGCCTATTTTTGATTCAGTGTAATTTTTTTTTTAATTTATCAGTTTACAGCAAAAGTTTTTCTTTAATCAGTGATCCTTGCCTGTGTAATATATTTGAGAAAAACGTGCCAAAAATGGGGAAAAAATTCTCTTTAATTTTGTTTGTTACTACCATCAAAATGTTGGAAATAGATTATTTTTGAAAAAAAAAGTTTTTTTTTTAATGAAATAACAACTATTTTCAATATTTTCACATTCATGAGAAATGTTAATGGATTACAGTTATTTTTGCCCAACTTACAGCAAAATAAATCAAATGACATAATTTTCTGGATAAATATAATAAACTATTACAACAATATTATTATCTCTATCAACTGTCATGCATTTCGTGTCCCTCGGACTCCTTTCACAATCCTTTACAGATTTTCACAAATCCTTTACAGTATCCGAAAAATAGCGACAAATGGCGCAAAACTCCCAAAATTTTCAATTTTGGGAGTTTTCGATTTAGAACCGATTTTGAGCTTCGCAGAATTAAAATACCGTTTTTTTCTCTTGCCCGAACTCAGGTCGGGCGTTCCAAAAGTGGTGCAGTTGCGTTGCCCGAACTGAATTCGCGTGTCACAGGCAAAGGGTTAATAAAATTTCCTCTCGTTCATCCAGAAATCATGTTTTTTGGTCACATTACAGTTTCTAAGGAACGATTTCTATGGCGTCACAAGAAACTAACTTATCTTTCCTCTACAGCATTTCACACGATGATCATTCAATTTCAAGGAAATTTTCTGACAGAAATGGTGGATTTAAAAAGTATAATATCCATTGTTTAAAAATGCGTATATTAAGCGGAAAGTGATTTTCTTGTCATGTCTGCGTTTTGTTTCAAATTGTGAATATATTTTACAAAACAATGAACATGTTTTCTGTGATAAGGTCGAAAAAAGCACTTAATGTTAACGTGAAGTATATTCATTATGAATCATTCGGTAAAGCAATGATAAAAATAGGAAAGCTTTTATACAGTGTTTTGTATTTCTACAGGAAGTTTATAGATGAAAAAAGAGTTCCTTTATTCTAAATGTTGCTAGAAAAAAAATAAAAGAATTGCATAATCTCAATTTATAGCAGTAATTCCTAATCTTTTTTCTTCTAACTGCAATTTATGTCTATGCATTAAAACCTCCGAATACAGGACATCTCGGATAAGAGAAATATGTCCCATACGTAGTATAGGGGTGTCTCTTGTTTGGAGGGCTGAACGATGCAGACCCTAAGTGACAGAGTTCCTGGGCTCGAATCCCATTGTGTCATGGAAGTTCTTATACTCTGTGTAAACTCTATAGGCACTTCAAGGTCACTGATTTTTTCCCGATGACCAACTGTAACTATGGTAACGACAGTTGGGGAATGACTTCACTCTTTTTTCCCACTATGTTAAGGGGTGTCATGCATCGCGTAGGCTCTCGGTGCATGATGAATGTGTGTTTATTTAGACTACACTTTGAAGAATACTTAATATTTTACACAAAGTTAATTAGTTTCAGTCCTCTTTCTAAGTTTATAAATTTAAGGTATAATCTTATTTAATAAAATTACAAAACAATTTAAAATTGTATATTATATCCCAATCCGTAAGATTTAAAAAATTCTACTGAAAAAGTAAATTCAATATTTTTTTTCATAGACAGTTACATTATTTACAGAAAGTATTAATATAATTAAAATGATTGAATATTTCGCTAATTTTAATGAGTAATTAGTTATAATTTCTCCCTATTTTTTTATATTTGTATGATTCTTTTAATCTACATATAAAAAGTATTTCTTAATTATTAATTTATTAGAGAGAATGTAGTTCTGAAATTCCTTAAATTTAAGTTGTATGGTAATAACTATATTATGAAGTTATGTGGATCATAGTAAGCTTTCTATACCAAAACTGTACTGCATTAATTATTTTATGATTTTACAAGAATTGAAAGAGGTCTTTGTAGTGCCTGGCGCCCTCTATGGGTAGAACGGTTGCAGAGATATGGTTGTTCAGAAAGAGAAATAAGAGAGGAACGGCGTGTGAAGGCCGTGTGGTTTTCTTTTGTTCGAGTCAGGGACACGCCTATGCTATATAATTTTGTGTGTATGATTACTATTCTATATGTGTTGCTGTACATATACTTCTTGCTGTGTCGTCTAAATAAAAACATTAAAGAAAAAAAAAAGAGTTGGATGGATGACTTCGTTAAAATGATTTTTGATATGCGAGTTTCCCAGTCGGAAGAACACCAACGCTACAGTCTTAATGCAATAACAATATTTTGTATAATTGTATTATGTATTTAAAGATTTATAGTCTTTGGACACATTTGATGCTGTTCTACACTGTTCATCTCTTGATGAAAGTCTACAGTAGATTTTAACTGGAAAATAAGTTCTGCAGATTGGATAAAACCGTGATGACGTGATCCACCATGGCAAAAGATTAATTTAGCACATTTTCCCACAAGTACTTTCAAACCTTCTTCGCCCCTAGAATTTTGCCATATATATTTCTTGGAAGGATTTTGGTTTATCCAAGTTTTGTCAATATATATGACTGGTTGGAGAAAAGTCTCTTTTCTGATGGCATGCATTTTTCTTTTTCTCTTCGGGAAGCCACGATGTCATTTCTTTCCGTTAAATCTTTCCGTCCATCATTACATTTTTTATACTTGAAACCAAGACGTTTCAGAATTGTCCATAAGTATTTTGTGCATTCAGAAAATTTTTTTTGACAATCCTTTTTTTTTTAATTTCCCCACCTAGGATATTCTTCTCTATCATGAAATTCCTGTACAGTTCGCCGCATAACACTTTTGTCGAAATCATCCAACTCTGTTACACGCCTTTTATATAAAATCTTTTTTTTTTTTTAAATTGAAATATTGGAATATTATTTGTTGCAGTTCTGTAAGCTTCGGCACAAATTCTTTTAGAAATACCACAGGCATCAGCAGTTGCTTGTTGAGTTTGCGAAAACAATTCCAAAACTGTATCATCTGGATTGGATTCAACAAGACATTTCAAGTAGCTGTATACGTTAAATATCAAAATTTTGGACTGTTTTCTAACATCAAAACTAGTCATTACAGGAAATTTTTTATGAAGGAAAAAATATAAATAAATATGAAGCAAAATTTAAATAAAACAATGAATTAAAAGATAAAAAATAAGAGAGTAATATCATATAAGCGCAAAATAAATATCTCCGAGAAGAAAGAAAAGCAAGACGTCTGAACGTATTTGAATCAAATCCTCAACTGAAGTGCTGAAAATAAGTGTGAATGCACATGCTTCTTGATCGCTACCATAGTAACCGATGACTGGGGAAACGAGAAAGTGTGACCTTGAAGAGCCAATAGATTTTACAAGGACTATAGTCGTTCAGAATCGGCTTTAAGCAGTAGGTCCTACCCTCATTATCTTTCTTGTGGAAAAAAGGAGACCGTAGCCACCAGAACCAATAAAACTTATTTAGAAACAAAGTGTTAGTTAATGTTTCACATTCTGTTATAGTTATGTACAAACACGGACACAGATGTATGTGTGTGTATAAAGAGGTAATTTTTTTGAAAATTTAAATTTTGTTTCTATTTTTAAAAATGGTGATGAAAACTTACACTGTACATTTCATAGCAAGATTTTTTAGAAATGTAAATTTGGATAAAAAGAAATCTGACAAATGTTTGTTTTCACTTCACATCATCTATCATAAGTTTTGTTAATGTCGCGTTGTAGATCTTTCTATTGTTTTAATCGTTTTGGAGACAATTAAAAATTATGCATCAAATGTTTCCCGTGAAATGAGAGTGGTGCGTACCTATGTTTCACAATCTGTACTAACCTTCCATGGTTGATAGGTTACTACCGCTTGATATGTAAAACATACAATAGAATGTTTCATCAAATAGAAAACAGATGTTCTTATGTACCTGTACATTGTTTATTTTGGAAGTAAACTTGTGGGTGTGTGGGAGGGGAGAAATTTCCTTGCATCCAATATTTGGACTGGATGATATCAGAAAATTAATATCGTGATATAGATCCAAACTGATATCACTGATATATCACGATACTTTAAAGGAATAGGGTATATTACTATTTTTGACATTACTATTTCAGATATTACTATTTTTGAATAGCCTTAGCTTTCATTCATTCCAAACCTTTCTCTTTTTTTCTTGGTAGTTAAAATTTTTAGATATACAATTTGATCCAAAAAATTAGGATTTCTGAGAGGTAAAAACAATTTTTAGGAGTAATTCATTTTAACACTTAAAAGAAAAAATATTTATATATATTGTACAGAAATAATTTGTTCAGATACTAAACATATGGGGAACAAAATCTATCGAGTTCATTTGCTAACAGTGAAATTTCTAGTCTTGACCCGAGTACTTTGTTATCAAAATATTATTGGGATATATTACCGAAGGCCTGTACGAAGGCAATAATCTTCAAGAGCAAATTTTCTGGCTTTTGTTTGTATTAAGTACGTGGATAAATTTATAAAACGAATGTTATAACTTGAAAAAAATATCACTTTATATTAAAATATGGTGGTTATACTAAGGGTGTCTTTTGCGATCCACGATATAACGCGCGAAAGAAAAACAACATCGCTGGCGGATGATATATCAACAAAGCAGAATTTTAATATTGTTATCGCGATACTTAAAATTTATCAATATTTGACAATACATTGATAAACAATCCAGCCTTGTTCGATATTCAGAATTCTCTATTCAGAGACTAGCTTTAAGTTGTTCCCTTGGAAAGAAGTCGGGCTGTGGTCAAACAGATAGTATTCTATCTTTCGCACCATTTTTAGTTTATTGGCGGCATGAAAACTTGAACTCATCCTTTAAGTATAATAATTTATATATATATATATATATATATATATATATATATATATATATATATATATATATATATATATACATTAGAGCGTATAAAAGAACTTAAGTATGATTAGAAATAGCTTGGAATAGTCACATAACAGGATATGCTATTTATCCTATATACAGGCTGACCCCAATTTAAGGAATTCATCGGGACCGAAATTTTTTAAGTTAAATCCGGGTTATTCGTAATATTGAAGTCAAAAACTAAAAATTTAAAAAATCCTGTACTTACCTTATGGTAAAGATCTAATAAACAATTTCACAAAATTATCCATAAAGAGAAACTAGGCTTTTTATTCAAGAGCTAAAATATATACATCGAATAATTACGCACTAATTAATTTGAAATTTGAAAATACTTGAATTTGAATGTTTGACTATGTATTATCTTGATTCTTGACTCGAAAAAGTTCTTTTTCAACTTTATGAAAAGAAAATATTGCATCATTTACATCATCTCCATGATATACGTTTTCACAGTTCCCAAACCCTTTAAAGTATTAGAGAAAGTAACAGTTTCGCTAGGTGTTTGATTATAGACTTCTGTGCCAGAATTGCTATTCACTGGTTCATATAACTCAACAGTTTCACTAACTTCAGTTACACATATAGACAGTCCGTCATCACATGCAAAAAATCGTTAACGTCTATCCCATGAGCAACTTCTTTTGAAGTAGAAAAAAAAATCAGCAATTCAAATAATTTGTTAATTGTGGTGAGGTGATTTAGATCAGTAATATAATTGATAATTTATATAATTGATATAATTAATATAATTGATTAATATAATTGCTATAAATAAAAAGGGAAGTGAATTGCTTGGGATCTAAATCTGACCTGATCACATCTTATGTAAAGGAGAGAGGACTCATAAAAATTAATTGAACTGATTTTTTTAGTCGTGTTCGGGATTCTCGGGCGGGGTTCTGATTCCAGTCCCAAACTAGAATCACGTCTTCGTACATGACACTAAATAAGAATATACCTTTGTAGAGTTACTTATGAGTCCCTAAGGGACAGTGCCCAATTTGAAGGAGCAAAGTTTTCCCATGTTTGCAGTTTCAAGGCGATGAAAAGGAGACCAATAGATTTATATAGCTCTCCTGATTGGACAAAAAGAAGTAAGAAAGGACAGAGATGAAAATAATATAAAATAAAGAAAAGTCAAAACAGTGGGAGAGTTCGACAGGGCGAGTTCGGGGTCGAGAAGTAGTGTTTGACAGTTAATGTTCGGGAATCGAAAGTAGAGTTTGAGGATCAAAGGAGATTTGGATTCAAGAAAGACTTCGACATCGTACCAGAAGTGTTCCAGTGCATCCATCCGCCTTACAGAATCATCCCAATTTATTTAAAAGGCTCCATGCCAGCGATGAGACTAAAGTCAACATTATCTTCCCACCAATCGAAATAGCACGCGAGGTGTCTACAAGAGCTCCCAAGATTACCGTCCTGGCACACTAAATAGATCCACAAAAGTACTCATTATAAATATTTGAAATTGAGATTAGGTCCTCTCTCTCTCTCTTTTCTTTATTATTTTTTTACCTAAATGTTAGGATATTATCGAAGTTATATCTTAAATAGTGTGGCAAATAGTAAGAAGTTTGAAAAAGCAAATTTTATAAAGCTTAAATCAAATTGTTTGTATATAGATATGTATATAGAATAATAATAAATTTGCTTAATTTTATTTTAAACTATAAACCTTGTATGTGTTTATTTTAAGAGTATAATGTTTGATTTTTATAACTCATAATTTAGCTGATTAATTTTTTAATTTTAAGTTTGTAGTCTCTCAGAACCTGTGGTTAAATTTAGAACATAAATAATCTACACAACACAACACAACTAATATTTAGTCTTTGAGACTAACAAAATAATAACCACTGTAAATTTGATCATACGTAAATACCAAAATTTAACGAGAGCTACAAGACAGTTAATTCGGGGTTTATTATTCGTTAAATATGGGTTTCGCCTTCGTTTTTGTTAATTTTCATTAAAAATTCGTTAAATCGCGAAATTTGTTAAGTAGGGGTTCATTAAATCGGGGTTTGACTGTAATAATAGAGTTTTTGTTAACAGTTCTATAGAGTCTTGTAATGTCTCTCTCAAAATTTAATCAAAAGGAAAATACGTATGAAGTACAATACTAACTATGTAGTCGTTTTCAAGTAATGGCATCTATTTGTTTAATAAGTGCTTAGATATCGAATCCATAACAAAATATTACATACATAATTAACTGTGAAAAAAATTGCACGGAAACGCATTGTTTAAGTTATGTACTTATAGATATAGGATAGCACGGTATTATTTCCCTTATTCATTCTGCTGGGACAAATATATTTAATGACACATTACATGTAATAGAATATTAAACACTATTATATTTTTCTCTCTTAGAGAACGCGAGAAATAAATTTTAGATGACCTCACGCTATAAGACTGATAAATTGTTTATAATGCGGAATTTTTAATAATTCCCTAAGTGCGTGTGAACAATTACTATTTTTTTCACGCAAAGTGAACGCTTGTCTTATAAATAAAAAAAAAACAATACATAACTATAGAACAATTTGCAAAACTCATTTCATGCCTTAGGTAATTCATACCTTACGTGAAGTTCTATTCGCACTGGATTGTACCTTACCTGAAAAATTACTGTATACATTAATCGATGTTTACCACTGTAAATGTTTAAATGCTGGCTTTCTGCCGAAATAAAGCAAAAATTTATTTCTCTTACCTTTAACACAGAATCAATAAATTTATCATATAGAAAATATTCGTGCATTTTCCCCTCTAAAATAAATAAAAATTAATAAAAATCGCCTAAAGAGAAAGTTTTATCGAATTACATTAACTCTCTGTGAGCGGTGTTGCGACATCTGTTGTCTTCTCAAAGGAACCATCAATTAGGAACTAAATCGGTACAATTGCTACCTAATCAATAGCGTGACAACCCATTTCCCTCTCAGAATTTGTTTTTACGTGTAGATATACAAATAAACATTATTTGAACAGTTAAACAGTTGCAAAACAATTTTTTTCCTGTTGTTGACATCTGTTAACGGAAACTGAAATTTGTTTTCAAATAAAACCATTTTCTTAAATTTGAGCTAAAATGAGCCCCACAAAACGTACTCTTGCACTTAACTCTCTCTATCTCAACAGCTATTCTAAAGAATATAGACATAGAAGGGAAGTCGCCACAGATATGCAGTAGAACATCGATTATCCGAGCCTCGAGTCACTGAAACGTTCCATTAACCGACGCCGGTTTCTCCTTCACTTGTCTTTCACTTTCTACTATCATCCAAAAATTTCTCTTTACAAACATACATTTTTAAACTTTTCTTTTTTCCCACATACCTTTAGTATCCAAGCCATCCTTTCCAAACTACGAGTGCAGATAAATATTTTGTAATTCCCTTTTTTAGAATTCCTTCTAGCAAGCACGATTTGGGGGTAGGAGTGTACTCTTCCCCCACTTCCCTGTTCTAAACAAAAACACACCCCATTTCAAAATTTGGAAGGTCACACTGCCGAGTCCCAGAACAATCGAAGGAACTACTTTGATATACCCCCCAAATCGGAAATTTGGCGAGTTTTTTCACGCCAAGTAAAATACCTGTTTTGGGCGCCTTTTTTTCTCGCCAAGATGGATTCTCGATAAATACAAACAATTAATACATAATACGGAATCATAAAATACAAAAAAAGAATACCTAAAAAATACAATAAATAAATAAAAAATACAAATAAATGATACTGAATAACATATTATATGCAATTTACACAAAAACTTTAACAAATACAATTGAAAATACGTGTCGGCAATCTAATAAAAAGAGTTATTTATACAGAAATTTTGAATTCCTATCAATTATATGCACAACTATCAATTTTCCGACTCAAAATTCCCTGAAACTTTTCAACAACACTATATACAGTAGGCATATTGAAAGCTAAAAGATTAAAAATAATTAATAGAAAAAAAATATAATTGGAAAATACAACCAGATTTGCAGCAAAATACAGCAAGTCAGAAATCCGCTTGATCACTTCACAAAGAAATGGCGAATGAATGAAATGGCGGTAAAACATATATGAAATCCAAAAATTGTTGCCACAAAACTTTTAAAAAAAACTCAAAAATGGTACGAAATACAAGAAAATACTAAATTTGGCAACAGCAAAAACCTAAAAGCTGAAAAAAACCTAAATTGGCAACACCAAAATAAGAAACAGCAACCCTAAAAAGTCCGTAGGGAGTGCCAGATTTGGCGCGTAATTTTTTGGGGGATATATCAAAGTTGTAACCAATCGGATGTTTTGCACCGATGACGATACTACAAATTAAACTAGACGATTATTGATGAATTCTCAATTATCCGAAGTAAGTTCGGTCCCAATTACTTTGGATAATCGAGGTTCTACTGTAACGCAAACACACAATCAAAAGAAGTGATTCCCAAGAATCTTGTTCGAAAAACAAGTTTACAGGCTCCTGCTTAGTTTCAGCTTCCTCATTCCTCTTTTATGATGTATTTTGATTTTTTTTTTAATTATTCCTTTTGTAGATTGAAAGTATGGGCTTCTAAAAATTCCTTGTTTAGGTTTAGTTATAACGCTATAGTCTACTTTTTTGCAACAAGAGAACTAATGAGACCAGGACCTACTACTTAACCGTTTAAACGCCGAATTAAGATAGAGTTGTCCCAACGACTTGAAATTTAGTTATTATATTAATTAAGAGGATATAAATACAATAAAGTTTTAAAATTATGTGAAAAAAAAATTGTTTGAGGATGTTTTTAGCCATGTTTCATTACTGGAACATTGGCGTGTTACATGATTATTTTTTGCATATTTTTAAAAGCTTATGAAAATAGTTAATTTAAACTCTAATAATTATATCATCTTCTTAATATTAACTGTTTTGTTTATTTATCTTTAAATAAGGAAAGATTGATAAATATTATGACACTATAGAATTTATGCAATATTGGTACAGGATTATCCAATTCCGTTGGATTATCAGATTTAACTTTTTTTCCCCATTTTACTACAGGGTTTTCAGTTTGTTTCTTCTTGGCCCTTGGATTCGGTTTCTGAAATTTGTCTTCATCTGGAGTACTTACATCCTTTTTTTTTTTTTAATGATGTCGGCCATTTTACACACATCGAATGGCGTAACAGCATCCACATTATTTTCATCGAAGCATATCTTAAATCTCAGTTATTACAGACTGCACAGAATAAAATAATTAAGTTTAAACAACTTTGAATGCTACAGACCATCCCGTTAGTGATGAGCTATTATTTTAAATATAATAGGATGCCATTTGAGTAAAAGGAAAAACTTTGGTAAAAAAGACTTATTTGGTATTACAGGTAAAATAAGTACAGGAGTTATATAACAGATAAAGTAATTTGTGATGATTTCAATCTATGTACCTGCCGAAAATGTAAATTTATGCTGGCTGTTAGAAAAATCATAAAGTGTCGATCCAAATGAAAAATTTATAAATAATAGAATTTACTTGAAAATTTGTTAGATTGTTTATAAGATTTCCCCCTACCTACTCTCAAAAAGAAAACTAGCTCTAAGGGGGGGGGATTCTATAAGCTATTTTTATCTGTATCTAAAATGAGTCGGTAGGCATTGAAAGGTTAAAATAACCGCCTAAATTTGGAGATAATTTTTTTAATTAAAAAAAATGGCATCCGATGTGCATTGTATAATGGAATACAATTAAAAACTTTGAATCACTAAAGAAATGCTTTTAAACATTTTGATTTTTGCGCTCTAAATATACATAATTTAAATAAATTAACGCTTACCGCAAAACATCAAAACTCAAGTTTAAATCAAAATATTTGTTCTCTGAGCATTTTATTACGTTAATCCCTTTCGGAGGAAAAGCGTTAGTTTATCCCCTTTCCTAGAAACTCCCGAAACAAATTTTCTTTGAGTAAATTAGAAGAATAAAATTTGTTGTCTCTAAAATGGCACATGATACTCAGTGACTAGAAATACATTTCTTGTAAAGTCATTATGTGACGGAAAAAAATAATAAAGCTTTATAAAGTGTAGAGTTTTCTTTGAAGGAAGCAATATATATATATATATATATATACCTATGTATATATATATATATATATATATATATATATATATATATATATATATATATATATATATATATATATATATATATATATATATATATATATATATATTATATATATATATATATATATATATATATATATATACCTATGTATATATATGTGTAATAAGACGGACTTCTCGATGGGTGGTTGCAGTCATGGCCGTAAAAATGACACCGTTTCAGCTAAAGACCTTTTTTAAGATAACG
The DNA here is from genome assembly GCA_032207245.1 of Pardosa pseudoannulata. Classification (NCBI taxonomy): domain Eukaryota; kingdom Metazoa; phylum Arthropoda; class Arachnida; order Araneae; family Lycosidae; genus Pardosa; species Pardosa pseudoannulata. The sequence continues at coordinate 187,871,201 of CM063505.1, read as the reverse complement.
TTGAAGGACGGGTTCCCACTTCATCATAGGGACAGGACAAACTGAAGGGTCAGCTAGCATGAAGTTCTATGTACGAGACATGTAACACCTGGGTCAACATCTGCGGGAAAATATCTCTAGAAAAATCTGTCTCCGACAGCATGCATCTCCTTTTTATTTGGAAATTTCCTAAGCTGACCTCTAGGGCCATGTAGGATTATAATTGGTCAGGCCCCTTCTCCTAGGGCGTAAACTGTAGTCCCAGTGGTCAATTTAGGTTAAGGGTTAAAAAGGGGAATGGAAAATGACGCGGGAATTTTTACCCTTGATTTAAGTTTTGAAAAACCCTGAGAATTTTCCTTACATATATGTAATGTAAAAATTTAAATACTTTAATCTTAGAATTAAAATTACTAACACCTGTATTAAAAAACCACCAAATCCGCAAATTCTCTGTCTTTCTAGTGGTCTCTTGGCGTTAAACTCTTTGTAATAGATAAAATCCCCTTTCTCTTGGCGAAACGAACTCGCCAACCTACTTTCGCTGAACTCAGATTTCTAAAATTCTCACAACAACATTCTTAAGGCCGCACCTGGTATTACTTCTTTACTCTGGTGGTGACCCTAAAGTTATAAGAGGCCGCATGGGTAATTTTCGTGAGAGTTGTCTGTTGGAGGTGACCAAATAAAAATGCTGCTAATTATCCTTTGAAAAATCTTGTCTTTCTCTCGACCACTACAGCATCATTTCGGTCCTGACTACTGAGTACCACGGCTAAGGCATAGCTTGTCCATCGCTGTGTTTCATGTGTGTGTGTGTGTGTGTGTGTGTGTGTGTGTGTGTGTGTAAGGGTCAATTTAGCCCATGACAAAGGTAAGAGAATCCATATTTGCTTGGGTGGAGTCGTAAATAAAAACGTAGCCGAAAGAGAAAACAAAGAATTTTGGATGATGAGAAATGCAATTTACTGTATCGTCTCCCGTAGGCTTCTAGAGTAAAAAACGCATGTACATGGAAATTTATAGGTGTGTGAGTCAACCAATCACGGCTAATAATGGTTATTCCCATGGGAGAAGCAAAATGAATTATATAAAGTGTTATATAAGAAGAGTGGGATTAAAAAAATTAACTTTGGTATTTTTGGACTCAATAAATTGATCGAAAGAACAAAAGACAGTCGCCAAGTTTTGCCATAAAAGGATAGAATCATCCAAAAATTATTTAAACTATATATATATATATATATATATATATATATATATATGACACGGACGAGTGGTTAAGGCATGGAAGACACATTTGATTTCATATATAAAACTTCTTTATTGCAATCTTTCGGTCCATTGTTATGCCATTTAGATATCCTTTGTTCTCATATTTTGTCACAACAAGCGTGGAGGATGTTATCAGCCCGAGTTCCCACTAAGAACTGTCTATTTTGGACGTTGCTACCTTCCTGTGTCTACTCTCGCGTCAGCTTTTTTACTCTGTATAGTTCCTCTCGATGGTGTGTCTTTCTCCTATTACGTTATCGTTAATGAGTTATAACTATTTGTTGGAAATATTTCCAGCCACTCCTCTTTTTTCACTGTAACCGAAGACTTTGGGCGCGCAGCGCCAGCGTGCTGTTTTTATAATATCGTTTTCTACCTATGTAGAGTTGACTCTGTGAGCGATGCATGTATAAACGGATGTCTTGTTTTCAAAAAATGTTCTTGGTCGTGGTAAAAGCACCACGGAAGCTAAAATTGGAAACAATGTATCTCTATTAATGTAAATAATGTACATATTAAAATTACTGTAATAAAGCTCTCCCATATAGAAGATTACTTGGAATGGAAATATTTTCTTCATGGTGCCGAAATAGATTTAACATATTGTTACTTGGAACACTACTCGCTTACATGAATGCTAAAGATTTCTTGGAATAATTAATATTTTTCTTCATGGAGCCAGAAACCCGGGAAAAAGGTAGGATACCTTTTGACATGTTTTGTTTCTGAAATACTTGAAACCTGAACAATTTCATTTAAGAACAATTCTTGAATTATTTGAAAACAAAATTACATGAATATTTTGTAAATTTTGAAAGTTGAATATTTGAATTACTTGAAGGAAAAAATTCATCTTGTTTTTGTTGAATTTTATTCTATGAAAGACATGTTTCGTTTTTGTTTTTGAATTGATTTGAAAATGAGTTATTTGAAAGTATATTGATTGTAAGTTATTTAATTTGGTTTTCGAATTAAAAGATGAATACTCTTGAAAAGCTTAAAGCTAAACGATCTACAATTAGATCGTTAATTACAAAATTAGTTACGAAATCAGAAGTTGTATTTGCTTGTGATATAAAGAACACGGATATCGATTCCTTAGTAGAATCTTTTGATATTTTAATTGAAAAAGAAAAAGAATTAAAAGAATTTGATTCTGAAATTGATAACTGATAAGGCAGAATATGAAAAAGAGATAAAATCTGTTGAAGAATATTCTGAAAAAGTTTTAAGCTTAAAATTCAGAATTAAAAATCGGCTTAAAAAATGTAATGCCGGAACCGAAAGTAACAATTCTTCAGAATCAAGTTCAAAAACTGAAAGTAAACATGCATCGGCAGTCAAGCTGCCAAAATTATCTATCGATAAATTTTCTGGTGACACAAGTAAATTTCTTGATTTTTATAATTCTTTTTCTGATGCAATTGATAATAATCCAGCTTTAACTAGCATAGAGAAGTTTCAGTATTTAAAATCGCTGCTGTCAGGTTCTGCATATAACGTCGTTAGTGGTTTTGAACTCAACGAGAAAAATTATTTAGCTAGTTTAAAGCTCCTCAAAGAACGTTATGGAAAACGTGAGAATGTAATTAGCTGTCATATGAACAAGATTTTAAACCTTGAACCAGTGAAATCAGTATCGAATATAAATGCACTTAGAACTTTGTATGATAATGTTGAAATCAGCATAAGGAATCTAGATTCTCTCGGTGTCACATCGGGTTCCTATGGTCACCTGTTGTTACCAATATTACTAAAATTGTTGCCGGAACAACTCGTGTTAGAATTTTACAGGAAACTTGATACTGATAAGGATCCTGAAGTTACTGAACTAATTAATTTTCTTAAAGATGAACTTAGGTGTCGGGAAGCTACCAGCTTAATAAATAGTCCCCCTAATAAAATTTTTGAAGGTTATCAAAATAAAAATAAAGTGTTTTCCCCTAAAAAAAATATTCCGTCAGCTGCAGCTTTAAATACATCAACAAAGCAATTTTGCATATTTTGCAAGGCTTCTAGTCATGGTGCTCTTACTTGTACTAAATTTACGGATGAGCAAAAGAGATATAAATTAAGGAAGGAGGGTCGATGTTATAAATGTATGTTGAAATCTCATTTATCAGGAGACTGTAGGACAAAATTAAATCCTTGTACAAAATGTTCTGATTCGACACATAATTACTTGTTCTGCCCTAAAGTTAAAATTGACAATCATGAAAAGGAAAAAAGTAGTACAATTGTATCCATGATGTCGGAACAAAAAATTAAGAAAAAATCTACGCTCCTTCAAACATGTTGTGTTTCTGTATCGGCTGGTAATAATACCGTTTTAGCTAGGATACTTTGTGATAGCGGATCCGAAAAATGTTTCGTGAAAAAATCCTTAGTGAGGAAGTTAAAATTGAAACCTGTGAGACAGGAAAATTTGTTAGTGTATCCCTTCGGACGTAGACGCCCCTATGAGTCTTGTTATGACGTAGTTGTCCTGGAATTGAGTAGTATTGTGAAACCATGCAATTCTATAAAGATTGAAGCTCTTGTTGTAGATAACATAACGGGCGCTGTAGTAAAAATGGTGGAACCTGAAATTTTAGAAATAATGAGAGTAAGAGGTTACAATCCGGCAGATACAGGTCTCGAAGAAGAAGTAAACATATTGTTAGGCTCGGACTTTTTGTGGAAAATTCAAAGGGGAATTGTTCAAAATCTAACTAAGGATTTATATGTCGCAGATACTATATTTGGACATACAGTTCAAGGACAGACAGTGTCCAGTAAAAAAGGTATAAATTGTTTAAGGGTATCAGTAGAGAATGTCAATACCCAGTTAAAGGCCTTTTGGGATCTTGAATCCATTGGAGTTTTCGAGAACAATGAAAAACGTTCTTCTGATCTAGAAATTGTAAATGACTTTGAACAAAATTTAAAATTCGTGAACGGTCGTTATGAGGCGCGGTTATTATGGAAAGATTCTCGTGAATTCTTAAAAAATAATTTTGAAGTAGCAAAAAGACGATTTTCCAGTTTGGAAAATAAATTCACAAAAAATGAAACATTATTAAGAGACTATAGTTCTATTTTAACCGAACAATATAGAGAAGGTATAATTGAAGTGTGCCCTGATAAAAATTCTGATGACTGTTTCTATATGCCCCACAGACCTGTAATACGAAAGGATAAAGCAACTACAAAGGTTCGCATTGTTTATGACGCCTCCTCTAAGGAAAATAATTGTTTATCCCTGAACGAAAATTTAAATCCTGGTCCTAACTTGAACCCCTGTGTTTTAGACATAATTTTAAAATTTCGTCTTCATAAAATTGCGTTTTCGGCGGATATTGAGAAGGCTTTTCTCCAAATTTCCATAGCGGAGGAAGATCGGGATTATTTAAGATTTTTATATTACGAAAATTTTGTTAATCAGGAAAAAATAATACCCTATCGAATGACAAGGGCTACCTTTGGAGTTACCTGTAGTCCCTTTATTTTAGCTTGTACAATCAAACATCACATTAAAAAGTACAAAAATTCTCATGAAAGTGTTTATAATATGCTAGATTCTTCCCTTTTTGTTGATGACTTGTTCTCTGGGAAAGATAATATTAGCAAAGCTCTTGAATTAACCACGCAGACTGTTGATGTTTTGAGAGAAGCAGGGATGAATTTAAAAAAATTTGAGACTAATTCTGAAGAGCTCAGAAATGAATGGGCTGATAGAAATTTAATTGGTTCTAATACCGATTCCCAAAATACTTCCTTAAAGGTGTTAGGTTTGACTTGGGATAATGAAAGCGACAATTTGGGTTTAGAATTACGACCTTTGTTATCGAAATTAGACACTACTTCCTGTACAAAAAGAAATGTTTTAAAAATTGCAGCCATGATATTCGATCCAGCAGGTTTTATTGCTCCTTATGTAATTAGAGTTAAATGCTTATTGCAAAAGTTGTGGGTGATTGGAATTTCTTGGGATGAAAACTTTTCTGGGGAATTAGAAAATATTTGGAAAATTTGGTTATCTGAAATTAAGGATCTTGAACTTTTTAAAATTCCCAGATATTATTTTGATTCGATTGATAGCAAAGAAAAGAATGAATTACAATTGCATGTTTTCACAGATGCTAACCCTAATGCATATGGAGCAGTTCTTATTACGAGGGGCTGTTCCGTGAGAAAATTAGTAGGCTATAAAAAATGGTTTAATGGTCCTGAATTTCTTTCGTGTCCCGAAAGTCAGTGGCCTAAAGTTAAATTACCAATAGATAAATTACCTGATGTGACAAACGAGCAATCTAGAAAAGAGACAATAATATTACAGTGTATCGTTGAAGAAAATAAAAATAACGTTCGAATCATGGATATAGCAAAATATAGTTCATTGACCAGACTTTATCGAGTAACAGCTTGGATTTTTAGAATTATATCTAATTTAAAAGTAAATAATGAAGAAAAAATGTTTTCTGAATTATCTGTCAATGAAATGTCTAAAGCAGAAAATTATTGGTTGAAAGTTGCTCAGGAAGAAAGTTTTCCTAGTGAAGTAAAATGCCTAAAAAATAAAAAACTTATTCCTAAAGAATCAACAGTTTACCAGTTAAATCCAAGTTTATCAAATGATGATATACTGTTGGTGCAAGGACGACTTCAAAATCAACTGATCAAATTAAAAACTGTGACTTCAAAGTGAACGACATCGTTTTGGTGCAAGACGAACATTTACCCCGAATTTTTTGGAAACTAGGAAAGATAACCAAAATTTTCCCTGGAAGAGACGGTAAAGTTCGTTCATGTGAACTAAAAACTGAAACTGCCATTATAAAGCGGCCAATACAATTGCTGTACAAAATGGAATTGAAAGAATAGACTGAAAAATTTTCTTTCTTTTTTGACATTTATTTGTACTTTAACCCTCCGAGTGTAACACATGGAGGGAAAAAAAAATCTCCAAAAAATACGCTAAAGGTTTTCTGTGTCAGTGGTCAAAGCGTTCTATGATTTTTTCCTTCACCTTTTGTCGACCAGAATGGAATGCGGAATACCCATCCTCATTATTGTCTCTTTACTTCCAATTATATATAGATATATAAATAGATATTATAGACTGTTAATTTTTAATACATATAAAGCTCATCAAGTCTGGAATATTATCCCATAAGAAAAAATGGATTCTAAAACTACAAATAAAAATATTCTTTGAGAGATTTATATTTTTTACGAAAGTCATCCAAGATATTTAAGTGGTTCAATTAGAGATGCATCTGTTACCACGAAATACTTCGAAATAGAGATTTACAAAGCCATGAAAAGCTGCCAGCGTCTTTGTACATCCCTCAAGAAATGTCAGTGAAAGTGGGGTTCAGTTACGAAACAATCAATCTGACCCTCCTACCTCAAAACTCCATCTGAGAAAGCACTGGCAAAAATGTACATTTCATCCATTTTCGGAGCGTTTTTGGAGGTCGAAAATTGTTCGTTTTGAAGTCATCATCGGTTTGGCGGAATTGTACGTGCGAACCGCTTAGAGGGTTAATACAAGTTCTTCTATTATTATTTTCTTGCTTTAACTAATTTGTTTTTTGAATTTAAAATTTTCTTGTGTATTTTTTCTTTAATGTTTATTTTTTTTTCTATTTTTAGTAGGTTTAATTGAAACTGTTTGTAATTTTTGTAATTTGACATATCGTAAGTATTGTAAGTATTATTATTAAATTTATGTATCTTGAATCCTGAAATTTGATGAACCATTGTTCATCGGGGGGGAGTTTGTTGGAAATATTTCCAGCCATCTTTCACTGTAACCGAATACTTTGGGCGCGCAGCGCCAGCGTGCTGTTTATATAATATCGTTTTCTACCTATGTAGAGTTTGGCTCTGTGAGCGATGCATGTATAAACGGATGTCTTGTTTTCAAAAAATGTTCTTGGTCGTGGTAAAAGCACCACGGAAGCTAAAATTGGAAACAATGTATCTCTATTAATGTAAATAATGTACATATTAAAATTACTGTAATAAAGCTCTCCCATATAGAAGATTACTTGGAATGGAAATATATTCTTCATGGTGCCGAAATAGATTTAACATATTGGTACTTGGAACACTACTCGCTTACATGAATGCTAAAGATTTCTTGGAATAATTAATATTTTTCTTCACTATTTTTAATTATAACTCTCTTAATTCTTAACCACCATTTTTAAACCTGGCACACACACACACGCACACACACACACACACACACACACACATATATATATATATATATATATATATATATACACATATACACACATATATATATATGTGTGTGTGTATGTATATATAAATACATATACATACATATATATTCACACACACACAAACACACACACACACACACATATATATATATATATATATATATATATATATATATATATATATATATATATATATATATATATCATTTAAATTATGTACCACTTTAATCTAGACGAAGGATTTTTTTTTTCTAGTCCAATGCTTGATAAATGTCTATTTAGTTGATATATGACCACTACAGAGCCTATTTTCCCTACTAATATCAGTCTAAATTAGAAAGTTGTATTTATCTTTTACACAAAAGTAATTTTAAAATCCCTTTGTACTTCCTACCTATGGTTTATTATTATTATTTGCATTGTTCAAAAAGTACGTTGAATTTTAAAATATATATTGTTAAAATATACATTTTACATCTTGATTCACTTTTTAAAATATGTAACTTTAAATGTATAATCAGTAACTTATTTTTATTTTCCAAAAGAAATGTATTTTTTTATTTCTTCACTTGGCAGAAACTGGAAAGCATTTGGAATTCATTAAAGAAATATAGGAACACAGTATTTATTTTCATGACTCAATTTCTACTCTTGGTTTAATTTAATTCTAATTTTCTTAAGTATAAAATATAAATAAACAAATAAATAACAAAAAACTAACCGTAAATTTACTCTAGTTATGAAAAGAATTTTGGATCTAGTTTTTTGAATAGAAAGTTAAATAATGCAGAGCGATTTTCTGTTTCGTTTGAAATTAGAGATCTTTATTCTATCGACAACGGTAGATGGCAGCACTTTAATATCACATTATTTTCCAGGAATAAATTGCAGAATGTCATTCACATTAAGTGAGAAATTTCCTTAACTGATGATTTTGCACTCTTAGTACTAAACGTTACACACAATTTTCAAAAGTTTTCTCCTTTTTTTCTAGTGGAAGAGTTAACGTAGACAGATTCAATCAAAGAATATTGTAAAAATTAAATTAGCCGTTAATCCACCTAATAACTTTCTACTACCTAATCATCTTGCAATTAATTTAATGATTTGGTAAGAGATTAAAACTTGTACAAATATTTTCTTTCTTTTATCAAGTTTAACATTTCCTATTTGGGTCAATCGTTATTCCGAGGGATAGTAAAAATGAAGGAAAACAACCAGTTTCAACCTCGGTTCAATTAGAGCGTGGAGTGTGTCAGGGTTAGGAAACAGGATTAGAAATAAGTAATTCACTTTTGATATCACTGAGAAAAGACAATAATAGAGGTTGATTGTGTTTATTCGAAAACATTTAAGATAGAATCCAAGTTAGTAGACTGGTTGTCCTGTTTTGGCTACATTTTTGTTCAAGTGATCGCCCAATGATCGCCAAATGATGTTTACAGTTAGTTTGTCGTTTTATATTAAGTTTATACAAGATTTCAGAGCATTTTTTTAACAAAAATGTATTTTAAATCTTGGTAAAGTAAATACAAATATGCGTTTTTTTGTAATTAATTGCATTTTTATATTGTTCTTTTGTAACAAAAGATTGCGAAAGTTTTGCAATTGGTGGAAATTAAGCAAAATGTAAGCATTACCCAGCTAGCACGGAAACGTTGGATTTTCGTTGGCTATAAGTTGGCTGTTGGTCTTTGGTTGGGTAAACGTTGAAAAGGGGAAATGAAGTGATGGTAATTGGTTGGCAAAATGTTTGGTTGGCCATCGGTAATTCTGAAATGTTGGCCAACCGTTGGGCCAACGTAAGAGATTTTCTGTTTACGCCTCTTGCACAAATATCGGCATACCATTGGCTAAGAAATATAAAAGTAACCGCCTATATCTACGAGCATGTGCAGAAGCTCCGCCAAAAGAGAAAGTTGTGTATCAACCGCCATCTTTAGGGTTAACGTGCCATCGCTGCAGGATTTCAAATTTGCAAGGTAAGTTCTCTTGATATTTTTGTGTTCTATCATATATATATATGATATATCCTCATTATTATTAATTTATTTCTGAAGAAAACGATGTTTGGCTATCTGAACTGTAGTTTCTCTTTTGTGTTTTTAATAGTAACATACCATTTACAAAAGTATATACACGGTGTTTTGGTACACTTTAGTCTTTAATACCTTTTAATACACTTCTTTAGTACAGATTTAAGAAAATATTACTAATTTTAAGTCAATTTAAGATAGGTGACATAATTTTTTTTAAAGCATGCTGATTTAAATTATCGTTAGGTTACTTTTTTGTGTTTTTTCTTAATAATAATAATAAAGTTGTCTAATGATATGTAAATATTATGGATTTCACTTTATCATAGTTATGAAACTTGTTTACTTTATAACTTAATTTTATTTATTAGATGTAATTATGTTTGCCTTTACTTTTTCACATATTCAAATCATCTTTGAATCATTTTTAAAAAGTAAAAGGATAAAAGGAAATGTTTGTGGTAACATTAAAACATTTTATAATATATACTTTTTGAGTTAGTTATTTGTGTTTCAGATGCCATGAAATTGGGAATCCAGAGAAAATGTAGAGAACTTTGATAGATGGATATGGTGGCCAAATTTAAATTAAAAAAAATTGTAAATAAAAGAAAAATAACTAAAATATGTATATTTTTTTTTTGTTTAACCTCTGTTGTGTTGTGCTTTTCTTCAATTATCTATTTTTAGCTCTCAGAAGGGGAAATTTTCTTTTTTCTTATTTACGAAACAGTCTGTATCATTAAAAAAAATTAATACATATTTCAAAGGAATAAATGGACTGCCGCAGAGTAAGTATTATATGAAAATTGTGGTGTGGACTAAAATAAACTATGTCATTCTTTTTATATCTATTTTCTATTTTTCAACTATTGCAAAATTTAAAAATGACTTATGTTATAAAAACATCAGCTTATTTCAAAGTAATAGCACATGCCCATTCTATATTATACACTATAGCAAAATAATAAACAGAAATATAAACGTTGGTATTCCGTTGGCCCATCGTAGTATTACGTTGGCCCACCGTAGTATTGCGTTGGCAATATGTAAACAAACCACCATTAGCCAACCATTAACCAACCGTTGGCCAACGGTTGGCCAACGTGTCATATCAACGTTGGCCCAACGTATGCAGTACAACGTTGGCCCAACGTAACGTTGCTAGCTGGGTATTTGGTTATATTTAGGTGAACATCGCCAAAACCATGTTACTATCTAAATTATTTTCGCCTTTTTTATTAATTGTTATATGCTTATTTAACTAAATAATTTAATAAATTAATTAAATAATTTAATTAATGGTCAAATATTCTAATCATATGTCATTTCCCATATTAGCAGCAAGGGTTGCCAGAATGCTGGGATCAAGAGTTTGGCGATTATCACCCGCCCTTGGCGTACCCATTGAACTGGTTTTCAGCCAACTTTTACTAGTTTAGATGCGTATAGTTGCTTCATATTTTCCTTTTCCACTCTTGCTACCATATTTTCAATTTTAGCCCTGGGCTATTGGTCACTGAGTGCTTCCTTCTTTATAAATATTTTATATAATTTTAATGCAATTAATATTAAATATTTATATCAAATTATACATTTTTTTACAAAATTTTACAATGTGTATTTAAAAAATAATGAAATATTTTGGGGGCAGGAGTTTGAATTAAGTCCGGTTATGCGCAGAATATTGATAATTTATATGTAAGACTGCTGTAATTTTATAACCTGTATTTAAAAAATAATGAAATATTTGGGGGGGGGGAGGAGTTTGAATTCAGTCCTATTAGGAGCAGAATATGGATAATTTATATGTAAGACTGCTGTAACATTCAGTTGGGCTTCACCTACTTTGATTGTAATATGCTATCTTATAGGAATTTTAATATAACGAACATTAACGCTGCTGAGCCTGATTCAAAAATTATCTGCAAAACGTTGAATTTTTGTGTTTAAGTTTGTAGTGATGCACTTCTGTTTTAGATTGCATTCTGCACTCTATATAACGGAAAATCTCAACAGAAGAGATGTTAACGCTCCTGTTTACAATAGTGCAATGCAAATATATCTACTTATTCATAAGCATTTGTAACAATACTTTTTAAACAAGTCCCTATTTAGGAAAGAAAAATAGAAAAAAAAAATGTTTTTAGAAAATAATTTTGTATTTTTACCGTTTATTACTTTCTAGAGCGAAGTAAAAAAATTGTAATTGGAAAACAAAACCAGTTTATATGAAACATTTACACACTGAAAAAGCTTACCATAACGAATATTAATTCTGCGAGTCGACACCAGGTGGCAGTTCTTGAGCCAACTTTTTATAAAATAGTAAAAATTTAAAATTAATCTCTGCAAAAAAGGTATTTTTATTTATTTTTAATGAACTTAAAAAATTTTTTTCAAATGCATGCGATTACGTCGATATCTTTTTCTTATATTGTTGCGGATCTTAAGCTCTGTCCTATGGTGAAGGTCAGCATTTTTAGTATCCATAATATTACACTTTTTCATTATATAGATGTGTATATCAATCAAAAAGACAGGTATACAACTAGATAATACAACAGTCGTAAAAATAAAAACATTCGATGGCTCACTGCTTCCAAGCTATGCGAGATACGATACTTAGAAGTACGTACAGTATGGATGTCATGTCGAAAGTAGCCAAAATGGTTATTTCCGTTGCAATTTGAATAGTCAATTTTTGCAATTCCAATATTTCCTTTACTTCGTAAAATGGAGTGTGAAGTGTAATAAAAACCAAATTCAATTTTTTTATACATATAGCTATAATCATTTTTAATACTAAACAAGATTTTGCATTTCTATTGTTAAAAGGAAATAAAATTTTTAAAAAATATTGAAGCATTCTTTAAAAAAAATGTAAATATTTAAATATACTATTTACCTTCCTTTTCTATAACATCATACTTAGATTTAAAAAAAGTTTAGATAATTTAAAACAAAAACAACTTACTAGTTAAATAAACAAATAAAAATGCCAACTTTTAAATTTTAGTAGATTTTTTATAAAAAGTGTACCTAAAAATGTAAAAATCCATTCTGAGTAAAACTTCTTCATTACTAATGGAATATAATTTTTGGAAGAAATTTTGTGTTGTTTTTACAATAAGTGATCAAGCTGGGTCGGGTATAGAAGTTACTTACAATAATAAGTGATCTAATTGTTTCACCATTCAGATCTTTATGGGTAATATCATTATCCACGTAGCAATGGGCTTTAATTATTGATCTTAATTTTATTTATTTATTTATTTTGATAGTCTAATAAAGTCTTTGGATCTGAGTAGCGGAAGCCGATCGCCAAACTGGGGAAACGTAGAAAAGAATGGGTCTTAAAATAGTTTCGAACAAATGTATTACCCATTCCCACTTGATCATAAGACAGGAGGTGCTTAATTGATTTCTTAGCCTTATAAAATTTAGCAACATTATAACTGATATTTTTGTTTCATTTAAGCCAACTCTCTATGAAAATTTCGGGTCATTTAACCTCCCTCTCCAAGCAAACTGGCTTAACACGCACCATGATCGTCAGTGGTGGAATCCTATTTTAACTCAGACGATGGCTTTATTTTTAGCTCGGTTTATTTTAATTCTCCACTTCTCACATCAACAATAAAGAAGGTTGATGTGAAGTTGTAAGTACTTGTGCATTATCTAATGTTATTATTTTTAGCAAGAACTGCTTGCCGTCCACGAACATGGTTATTGTAGTGTTGTGATGATGTGGGATATCACTTATGTAAATATTAAAAAGATTTGGCCCAAGCTTGGAGTTCGGAGGGACTCCCGCATCAATCGGCCTGTGTGTGGTGGACTGAAAATTATCTATCGAGAATGTAAGAGTGAAGAATAGACAAAATGGATATCGTATATTCTATTATGGGCGGTCTTTCAGAAATTTGACCAATCAGTGAATAATTCCACCATGATATTTATGGTTTCCGAAATTCCTAACCTTAACTGTCAGTCTCACTGTTTACCTCTTGCACATTACCTCATTTTAAATTTCTCTATGCTGTAGTATTTTTTCATTTCTTCTAATGGCTGTGGCGTTGGCTAACCTTCGTTCAGCTTTTAAAAGTAGGTCGTACGTTTTATTTGGAAAAAAATTATTATCGGCTGAAAATAGTTATTCTGATGATTCTAGTAAAAAACATGATTTGTATAAGACTCTTGGAATACCCGCTAATGCTACACAGAGTGATATTAAAAAAGCATATTATGATTTAACCAAGAAATACCATCCTGATACAAGCGACAACAGTGAAATGTCAGCTACAAAATTTAGAGAAGTGACTGAAGCCTATGAAATATTGGGGAATTTCGTTTTGCGTAAAAGATATGACAAAGGTGCACCTTTGCCACAAATAAAAAAAGCTGTTTCTGTTCCTATCGATCATAAAGCGAAATATCAAGAGTTCTACGACAGTCGAACCTCAGTAAAAGATTATACTGCTGACTCCGGTGACTTTGAAGAATTAGGTAAACGCGAAGAGCAAGAACCGGAGGAATCACGCATTGGTCAAAAGGAAGAATCATTTAGACCTCCGTTTGGAACTCAAGTTGCAGTAGTTATATTTTTGTGCTCAATGATATACGCATTTAGACAATAAATTAAAGGTATAGACTAGTAGTGAGTATTTTCTGCTGAAGAAATTTTTAGATTACTAGTGTACATTTGTATATACTTTTTAAAAAGTTATACATATGAAATATATTTATCTCATTTTCTTCTGTTACAAAAAGCAGTTCTCAAACGAGATCCTAAATAAAATTTATTTAACTATATTCTGATGATGTTTTATTGAGTTATTAGTTAAATCTGTTAAGCTTTTAAATTAGTTATCTTTTGAAAGCTCACATTGATAACTATTTGTTAAAAATGTTTTTGTTTATTGCTGTTCTGAATGTGTTGGTAATTTCTGTTATTTATTTTCTGTTAATATTTATTTCACTACAAAAATGCATGTTATACACTTTAAAAACTTGAAATAGTTTGATAAGATAAATTTACATACAGAGATATTGTAATATTTTTCAACAAACATGCTAGATACAGATTACTTTATAGAAAAGATGCTTATTATATTTCAGTATTATCTCATTCCATATACAAAAGTTGAGTAGAATTTGTTTTCGGAGGGAAAAAATTCCCAATATTAATAACAAATGTCAAAGTATTTAATAAGTTGGGCAACTATTCTTGTGTCCAATATAAATGTATATATATTACATAAATATTTATGTATATCTTGGACACAGAATAATCCAACAAAGAAATCGAGTATATATAAAAATCAAGATAAAATGTAACATTTTTTCTCCTCTGACATAAGTTTCTTTTTAACAAAAAAAGAAAATAGTTGTTTTGTTTGTTAAAAGTATATCAATTTATCACTAAAAATCTTGTAAAAGGAATAGATGAATGTAAAATTTTATTGTATCATTCTATATTTATCTATTCTTTTTGCAGGTTTTACATGTAATTGTTTAACATTCTTTAGAATCATGTCATTACAAAAAGAATAGCATATCACTTAGTGTTGCGTTTGGAATCATTTAAAAGAATTTCTTATTTTACCTCTAGGATTATAAGGATTAGAGCACATGTAATGGGGTCTAGACATAATGATATAAGTAAGGTTAATTTAAAGAATGGATGTGTAAAGTGTTTACACGTTGCTCAAAGGCCCATTCTAAAAAAGCTTATAAATGAAAAGAAAAACAATCAATTTCAATAAACAACTTTGTTTATCGCCTATTCATGTAAATTGATAGTTTTTCAAGTTATTAGTTGTAATTTTACACACTTTTAGCAAGTTATAAGTATTAAAATTTTAAAATAATTGTAAGGGTTAGAAAATACCTCTTTTGGTGTATCTTGAGTATGTTATTGTTTAATTTCTAAAAATATTTATTACTTGATGAGCTACTTCTTTATACATATGAAATACAGCAATGTGAATCAAATTAAGGGTATTGAATATTTTTCTACTAGTTTTTTGACATGAAAATGTATTTGAGGTTTTTCAATGAAGTCTAATGCATCATTAAAGGGGGAATAACTTCTTCATATTCTTTGTTATCACTTAACTATACATCAGACAATTTCTTTTCTATTAATTCATAAATTACACATCATTCCAAAGTAATATCAGTGCCACAGTTTATATACACCTTTAAAGTTTTCTCGTTAATCAGGAGTGAAGCTTGATAACCAAACCCAAAAATTTGTATTAGAAAAAGTAAAAATGTTGTGTTACTGAAGTTTTGCATTATATAAATAAAGAATTACATATATTTATCATTACAATGGTTATGATTGCTTTGAGACTGTGATAAAATGATGTAAAATGGAAAATGTTTTAATGGTACTATACTATACTGTAGAAACTAAACCGAATCGAATAATAAAAAATGGCTAACCTGTATAGTGATTATGATGCTCAAACTTCTTGAATAATTCATTTTTAAAAAACATCATTAAATTTTTACACTAAAGTTTAATCTGAAATGTTAATTTTTTTCAAAAATTTTAAATATTTAAAATCATTTTTATCACTTTTTTAAAATTTGTAATGAGATTATACCATGATTTATGTATAGTTCTAACTTATTATTCCAGATTTGGTTTTTATAAATGAATTTCATACCGATTTGGTATTTATCAATAAATCTATTTATAAAACACTTATTATTCAAGTTGGTACATAATGATTCTCCTGGTTTTCTTAATATACCTGGTATACATAGATATTAGACAAAGTGTTATGTGCATGGACAAATTTAAATTTTAATGAATTCTTCCTCAACCCTTTGAAAACAGGTGCATCATATATGCAACATCTTTCAAATTGACTCAGAATGAGTATATTAATGATATTTTATTGAATTGAATTATGCATTTATCAAAGGAAAATAGTCTGATTGATGTTTTTAAATTCATAATTTCCTTTTGAATTGGGCTGAAATTGAGTACAGTGTAAATATAAAAATGTTGCTAAATGCTGCCCATAGCTGTCATAGAACTTTTTCTAAATTAAAAATAGTATAAAATTATTTGTGAACAAGGTCTACATGAAATCATCTTAATGGATTAGTACTGTTAGCCATTGAACATAATTTAAGTTATAAATTATATCTGGCAGAAGTTATTTGCAATTTTACAAAAGAGGAACTTCAAAATGATTTTTGTGTAAAATTTAATTTTAGTTTTTGTATATTATTGTACTATTTAAGTACAACATTTAATTAGTATTTCTTATTATCACTAGAGGTAGCCCTATGTCTGTTATAGGTGAATTTGTCTACTAGCAATATATGAATACTAGAGAATCTTCTGGTTCAGTTTAAAAGATATTGAAGATATGATACATCCGTCCTCAAAAGATTAATCGCCGAACGATGGCCGATTGGTTAGGGTGCTGGCCTTCGGTACCGGAGTTCGTGGGTTCGAATCCCACAGTGGCATGGATGTTCGTAGCCGTTCGGAATCGGCTTTAAGCTGTAGGTCCCGGTCTCATTAGCCCTCGTGTTGCAAAAAGTAGACCGTAGCACTCCAAACCACCTCACCACCTCAAAAGATTAATCAGAGGCCTGTTATTTTGATCAATACTGTGAAAAGATATTCTATTGTTAGATTTCTAAAGTGGAGTATTTCTCTGAATTTAAATTTCTGGAAATATGCAATTATTTTAATTACATAGTACTATATGTACATTTTTAATTTATCTAATGTTACATATGTTTATATTCATTGATGTGTGTTATTTATTTATCAATATATTAACTATGCTAGGACTGTCTGGACTTGATATGGCACCCTACTTAATATTTTCTTTATTTATCTTGCCTTTTAAGGTTATAAAAAAATCTTATTTTTTCTGTTTCCATTTGTTAATTATTTAGATCTTTTAAAATAAATTTATTTTCCTATTAAAAATGAAGATTTGTTGTAGTCACTTTAAAAGTTATTTTAACTAATAAAGTCTGATTTTATCTATCTGTGTCTATATTCTTACAAAACATTGTATGTGAGAAAAGCCAAAAGATGGGAAATGATCCAAGGAAGCCATTTTGACTTCTGTTTAAATACAGAAAGCCCTCTGTCGTTTGAGAGAGCACTGAAAATTCTCATTTTTAGAAGAGAATGTTGGGTATATGTCACATGACTTCAGTTTTTACTTTTTGCTGCCATAGAATGATGCAATATTTGAAATAAGCCAAGTGACACTATACTCTGCTGCTAGTACAGTTGAAATCGAGATAGTACTGAATGAAATATGTATTAAAATGCTCAATTCAGTTTTGATAAATTTATATTTACATTTATTTTTAAGAGTAATGTGAACTACTTGATATTAATTTAAATTTTCACAATATAAGTTAACTGAGCTATCCTATAAACTTATTTATATTTTATAAATCTTTGATAATGTACATTTTAAAGAATTAAGTCATTTGTAGAATAATTCTGTCATCAATTTGGAAGTGTAATAAAAATACATTCTGTAGTGATAACCTTATAAGCCCATTCTTATTAGAAGCAACATTTGAAAGAATATAAATGTTTGTTTAAAGAATTATTTCTTCAGAAATTTTTTTTTCATGTATGTATGTGTGATTACCTGTATGCACACTATTTAGCCAAAAATTCATAAGCCACTTTGAAATTTGAGTTTTTTTAAGTATCTAAAAAATAATTGTTTAATCATGCTGTATTTTTTACACTATAAAGAATACACCCATCACCAAAAGTTAGACATTTCTGTTTACAGAAGACCATTTACAAATTGAAAAAAAAATTTACATTTTGATCACCCTCTAAATTATAAGAAAGCTGGGAAAGATTTGTAACTTTTTTGTAAAGATTTGTCTCATAACATGGAACAGACTATTAACTGTGTTTATATGATTTTAGAGAAACACAGATCGTACATTAAAGAAGATATACATTTTAAAACATTTTTCAAGTTTATTACTCATGGCTCTCAGAATTTATATGAACAGTTTATGAAACTTTCAGAGCTGCAGTATCTCAATTGACAAAATTATCAGTTTTATAATCAGAGGTTTGTATGATAAAGGCTTGATCTGGCCAAAGATCTGTGTTCATTAATGGCAGGGCATGTAAAATATGTTTGTGGTTGCAATGCCTTCTGAGTTCCCAAACAATACCTCTGGATGTGGCAGGCTAAGCATAGGGGTCTTCTGCTCGGTTCATGTTTTTAAAATACGAGGATACACTTTGTTTGTGTTAAACTATGGATTAATGTTTATAGGCAATATGGTGCTCGTATGATAGTTAATCAACAATTTTTGTGGCATTGTTTAAACGAATACTTTACAGATAAGTGTCCTTGCATTATTACAAGAAAAATGAGACTAAAAAAGGATGTAAATTTGCTGGATGAACATTGTAGTTCAAATTAAAATGTAAGAAAAAATTTGCTCAATATGATTATTTTAAAAAATACTATCATGCTGTGTAATCATAAAAGACATTAATACTTTTATTTTACAATTTTATAGCTAATACAACTTAAATAAAAAAGCATGTCAGGAAAATCATGAACAATATTATTATACTGTGCTATATTTTAGTTAGTTTATTACAATCTTTTAATTTCTAGAACAGCATTATTACAGTTAAGCAAATGCAATTTTATATGCGCATATTAAATTCTTGTATGTAATACTGTATATAAAAAAAATAAGTGAATGCAATTCCTAAATAAAACCTTTAATGGTTTTCAAAAATTTCATTTTGAATGTAAATTTTTTTAACATTTAAATACTTAAAAACCTCTATTTTTTTTTAGCCCTAAAAGTTACTAATATCCATCTAAGAACAGCACAAGAATCAAAAACATTATTGTAGAATTTATACAATATTGTTTAAATTCTTACCATAATCTATGTAGTTATTGCAATCAAACTTCATAAAACTGTGTAATTTTTAATTCTAGTGACAAAAACAAACAAACAAGCTTTAATCATCCACATATATATATATATATATATATATATATATATATATATATATATATATATCACTGATTTTTTTACTTTTTTAAAAATAACATTTAAAGATGATTGATCATTTTAACTTTTGTAAATCCTTTTTCAATTCTATTCTAAATACAGCTATAAGCTGATCTGACAATTTTATTATTAAATCCTTTATTATTATTATTTTTAATAAGCAGCATCATTTTGAAAACCTGAATTGAAAAAGTATTTCAATGTCTTGTTATTATAATTCTTTATTTAATAGTAAATACACATTACTAATTGGCAAAAATTGGAAAATTACTATTTTTATTTAGGTTTGAAACCCATAACTGGTAAGCTTTAAGTTGCTGGTTTAATTTGGCCTACCCGATTTTTATGAGTGTTAAAATGCTTATGAAGACCAGTTATTGCACATATATATATATACATAGTATGTATTGCACAAT
The DNA here is from genome assembly GCA_032207245.1 of Pardosa pseudoannulata. Taxonomy (NCBI): domain Eukaryota; kingdom Metazoa; phylum Arthropoda; class Arachnida; order Araneae; family Lycosidae; genus Pardosa; species Pardosa pseudoannulata. The sequence continues at coordinate 187,851,188 of CM063505.1, read as the reverse complement.
TTATAATGATTTACAGTCTCATCCATTAGAAGTCGCTTATCAACCATTTTCTAAAGAGTGATTTTCTAGGCAGTTGCAGAGCCTGTCCTTGGCAGTAGACAAGCAAGTCAACTTCTGCAAAATTTACTAGCAGTGAAACAGTTAAGCATTTACCAAAGGAAAATGGTCTGATTGACATTTTTGAATTCATCATTTCCTTCTGAATTGGGCCAAAATTGAGTACAGTGTAAATATAAGAATGTTGCTAAATGCTGCCCATAATTGTCATAGAACTTTGTCTAAATTAAAAATAGTACAAAATTATTTCTGAACCATGTCTACACGAAATCATCTTAATGGATTAGTACTGTTAGCCATTGAACATAATTTGAGTTCTAAATTATTTCTGGCAGAAGTTATTTTCAATTTTACAAAAGAGGAACTTCAAAAGGATTTTTGTGTAAAATTTAAGTTTAGTTTTTGTATATTATTGTACTAGTGTTATTTATTGCTTTATATGTATACTTAAATTATCTCTGAAAAGATTAGGCAATAGTTTTATGCCAAACTAATTGTAGCTTCACAGCAAAATAGGTTGCTATACCTGGTCAGTTAAAGTTGAAACAGTAACAGTAAAGATAATACTTGAATTGGCAATATTTGAATTGAATTTACCAAGTCCTTCCTGTCACAACATATCAAGTATGGGGAGTTTATTATTTTATTATTTATTTATTTATTTTGGAGGTGGGGGGGGACTTGAGATGATCTAGTAGTTTTCCTGCTAGGTTAAAAATTACAGGTGATTAAAAGTGGCATGTGCCCAAATTATATCTCAGTATTATGAGAGCAAATGCATGATCAATCTATGGATTTAAATGTCCTGTTATTAGAAGGCTGGTAAATGGAAGAGTGGTATAGATAAAAGAGAAAATACAAGCCCCCTCCTCTAGAAGATGATCCAAGTGGAATGAATTATCTGCAGTACCATCACAAACACTTCATACACACCAGTGTAAGTGCCCCAGTATGAGTTAGAATAGCATAAAATTATTTTTTAAATGGGTAAAAGGTTTCACCATTTACCTGCCGATAAACCTGGAACAAGATATTTGTCTACCGATTTCTCTAAGAAATAATATTTAAGCTATAAAGTTTTATCATTGCATATTAATGATACTTTGACATATTTTTATCATTTGAATGAAGTTTTAATATTTATAGGACTTTTTTACTACTTTTTAAAAATTCTATATTTTTTCAGATTTTTGTGCATTTTTTAGTAAAATTTACCAAAAATCAAATTAGGGGGGAAATGCTATAATATTAATCATACACATAAAAATACATGAATGTATGGTTCTGCAGTACTAGTGAATATTTTCAGTGATATATAAAATATCTTCACATTCAATATGCCTTTTTTTCATTTCTGGAACATTGGCACTTCAGGTAATCAATTTTTTAAAAGGAGAAAATGCTTCACTCCAGTAAAAATTTTTTATTTATTTTTTTTTTGTTGTTGTTGTTGTGTTTATATTTCTTTTAAAATGCAATCATTCATAGTGTATTGAAAACAAAGTAAGTATTGTTTTTAAAGGATATGGGTACAAAAGAATAAATGGAAAGTTTTGTTGAGAGAGCTATAGTCTATCATTTCTCTTAACAAGAGCTAATGAAACTGGAACTTGCTGCTTAAAACCGATTGTGAGAATTCAAGCCAGCAGTGGGATTCAAACCCATGAACTCCAGTTGCGAACTGCAGCCCCCTACTCATTCGGCTATACCTACTAGATGGTGCCACATTACGAACTCGCTTAAATTGCTTCCAGTTCCATGTATACTGACACTCAGAAGTTAAGCACGCGAGGATGTTAATTTCCGTAAAGCAATTTAGAATTAAAAAAGCTGAAGTTTGTTGCAAATGTAGATGGAAGTATGCAGATATATAAGTAAGAGCTAGCACGGTTTCGCGTCGAAAAACCAGGCAGTCGTATAAGTAGCCTACATTAAGATGGGTTAAAGAATTTATACGTGTAAGTGCGGATGAAATGTGTTTAGAGCATTCGTACGATTTCTTTGTAAGCTGTGTGTGTCGCTATGGATTCTAGAAGACGAATTGGAGATTCTGAATGCTGGCAGGCTGTTAGACGCTTTGAAGCAGGACAGTCTATCACAGATATTGCTCATTTCTTCGGCGTTTATCACTCTATCATTTCACAATTATGGAAACAATTCCACATAAACTAAACAGTTGTTTGAAGATCTGTAGCCGGTCGTTCAAAGGTTACAACCCTCGCTGAAGATCGATATACTGCTGTTGTTGCCAAGCGGAATCAAAGATCGACCTCCCCACGTGTGACATCTGTGGTTGCAACGGCCATTAAAAGGCCACTACTGTTCATCGAAGGTTACTCTTGAATGATCTGCACGCCCAGACACCCAAGTTTGTGTTCCTTTATCCATCCAATCCATAGGGGCCAACATATGAATTAGACTGCGTCTGATTGGGGAACCGATATGCACACAAATAAGTTCCAATTTGCCCTAAAACCTACAACCCAATGATAAACCTGTAACGCTCTGGAGGGAACAAGGCACACACAATCGCCCCGAGAACATCATGCATTTCGAGGTGGAAGCATTATGTTTGGGCAGGGATTTCATTTGGTTATCTCAGCGACCTGCTCATCTACATGCACGGTTCTGTGATGGCTGTACGGCATCAAGATTAAGTCCCAGACCCCATAAGGAAATTTGTCGCAACGTCACGAACTACTATAATGCCCTTCCTATTCATTTTCATGTTTACAATAGACAAACAATAAACTGCCCTTCCGTTTGAAACTAAAGCCAGAATTGTCATAATTTGAGAATTTGCCCTACTGTGAAATTGCTCGGTGCAATAGTTGATTTTCATTCGTTTAATGGATGTCTCCATAGCTGACAATTTTGGAGAGTGAGGGGATTGCGCTTATGGAATGGCTGGTTTACTCGCTGAACCTTAGTCCAACTGAAAATCTTTGGGATGCTCTAGGCTGTGCTGTATGTACACATTTCCCATCTCCAGTCACGCTGAGATTTAGAAACTGTCCTGTAGGAGGAATAGCGATTGCTGGACTTTTAGGTGATTGATCACCTTGTAAAAAGTATAATCACACGGTTTACACTTTGTGTAAAAATAAGGAATACTCACATACCCCATTAATGTCGCTTTTTGTTGTCTGTTTTGTATTTAAACGTTATTTTGTTAATGACGCAAATATGACGTCATCTTATAATTTATGAATATTTAATATTTTTTATCTTTTGTAATTTTTTTGTTTTGTTTCATGAATAAACATAAAGCTACTTACTCGCAGCATTTCGTGTCAATCAAAACAGTACTTGCCCATTTTTTTAAATTTTACCGTTCCGTGCTTAATTTTTAGTAAAGAAGGTACAGCCCAGGCTACGTGTTATTCGCAGTTTTGGTGATAGAACGAACTTATACCTCACACTCTTTATTGACAAGTTTGGTTCAATAAGAACTACGAGTGTGCGACCTTTCCTGTTTGGCAACTTCACATTGATGTTCCAAATTCATGTTTTTATCTTTTTCGTTTAAAGGTTAAAGTGGTGAACTTCACATCACTAGGCACCCCGTAAAATCCATTACTTTGGCCTTGATCTTAAAAATTAGTAGTAGAATATTTTTAGAAATGCTTTAGATATTTCATTCTTTGCTACTGATTACTTCACTATGCGTTACATGAAGTCAAAATTATGCAATAGGCGACAGAATGATAAAATGATAGAATGCTTCAGAAAATCGTTAAGGAATGTGTGTGCTCTGCTTTAGGCAGAAAAAGGCAAGAAAATTCAGCAGCCCTGGAAAATATCTTAGTTCTTTAAAGGCGTTTAGGCGAGAGTAATTCAAAATTGGATTTACTTTTGATCTTGAATGTTTTGTACCATTCTTAGAAATCAAATGGCCTAAAAATGTGATTTCGAGTACATCTAAAAGACATATTAAAATATTAATAGTTGAACATACGTAGATAGCTTCTCAAGAGCTCTGCGGACCTGAATTTAGTGTTAAACTTTGGCTTCACTGAGAATCATAATGTCGTCTAAATGTAAACAGCAAAGTCACCTAAAACCTTTAACATAAATCGCTGGAGCGTTTGTCTGCTCCACGTATCCAAAGTACAGGGAAGGAAATTCAAACAAACGAAAAGGAGAACAAACTACCACTTTTGAGATGTGTTTAGGATGTATTGGCATGTGGAAATATGACCAAACAATGTTAATTTTGGAAAATAATTTTTTTGGCAGTGCTTTCTGAAAAACCCTGTTTGTGTGGAATGGGATAACGATTAATTAAACTTTCTGTAATCCTCAGGTTGAGTAGTATTAGGCAAGTTTTTAAATACAATTAAAATACAAATAAGTTTTATTACAAAAAAAAAAAAAAAAAAAAAAAAAAAACTTAAATGTATTATGATGAATACCTGAATATAGTATAAAACTACAAAATTCAGGAATAGGTTGAAAATCTGAAGTATAAAAATAAATTATGGAACGAAATAATCCGACTGAATTTGAATTAGAAATAACAATCTGATGAACGAAGGAAAATATCCCCTATTTTTCTCATAATCGCTTAAACTTTTTCACAGTCTGTCACTAGAAATAGGAAAAGCAGTTTTTTTAAAGAACAGTACTACTCTTTGGGATTTTTCTTACATAAGAAAGTTCAATACTGAACTATTTCAAGGAGTGGACTGACGAGTGTATCAGAACGTTACCGTCGAGAGATCGGTACCGATCAGAAAAATTACTTGGTTTGCTGGTGCCATCTATTTACTAATATGTAAACTAAAACTTTAAATAATTTTGGATGATCTCGGGCAATTTTTGCATTATTTTATTTACTTTTTTAATGATATTTTAAGTTAATTATTTATTTTTTCTTTTATTTTTTGTTACTTGAATTTTAAATTTTTTATTATCATTTTTGTTAGATTTTGTAAGTTTTTTAAAAATTACTTTTTTCCATGAAATAAGCTTGGGCAGTTTTTACATGATTTCTAATGTTTTATTTATATTTTTGATAGTATTTTAAGTTATTTTTCTATTTTACTTTGCTATTTTTTATACTTTAATTGTAAATTTATTATTATTATTTTTGTTTTTTAAAATGTTTTTAAACTAATTTTTGCCATTACATGAGCTTGGGAAGTTTTTGCGTCATTTCTAGTATTTTATTTATTTTGATGATTTTTAAAATTAATTTTCCATTTGTTTATTATTTTAATTTTCAATTTTTTGTCATCATCTTTTTTAGTTTTTTTATTTAAAGTTTTTAAAATTAATCTTTGCCATTATAAACTTTATAACTAATGTTGTCCATAAAAGGCAGTAAACAGCTTGATTTTTAAAGATAAAGGAATTATTCTGGAAAAATGTCATTCAATGTAATAATTTAGAAACTTACATTTTTCTATCAAAGAATATTTATAATCTTAGATTTTGCTACTTCCCCCAAAATTATACAACAATATTAAATAATTAATTCAGTTAATTTAATTTGACGTTGAAATTCATCCAGAGTAAAAGAGACAGTAAATTTTTTCATCAACATGTATCGACACACAATCCATTTTTAACTGCTTTAATGAAGAGTAAAACTTGAAATAGAATATTTATCCTTAGATGTAATGTAGTTTTATTGCTAAATACTTAAAGAGAAATAATTATTTAATATTTTTCTCTACTTTTGGGAGGTATAGAAAAATTTAATATTATGAATATTCTTGAATAGAAGAATATAAGCTTCTAAATTATTATATTCAGTGATATTTTAATGAGTAATTTTTTATTCGTAAATCAGGCCATTTACAGCACATTAAACTAAATTGAGAACAGTTATAATGGCTTAAATAATGCAATTTGATCGTATATTTTTACCAATAATTGTAAGTGATAGTTTTAGTTTATATATTGGTAAATAGATGGCGCTAGTAAACCAAGTAATTTCCTTGAACCCAAAATAATTCCCGAAACCTAAACAACTGTGTACCTGTTCCGTTCCCACAGTGAAATTATTTATTGCTTTTGCGCCGTCTATGTGGGAATCTGTTGGAGAAATTCAAAATATCAAAACTTACTTTTGGAAAAAAAAAATAAAAATAAACTACATCAATTAATAGTTATTTTGATAACTTTTTTCATTTGTGTGATTTGAAAAAAGAAAATCATTCACAATTACTTACTGGCATAGTTACGCAATCAACGTACAATATCCAAGTACAAATTATATTTGATATCAATTTATTTTAATGAACAATAAGTAGCCTCATTTGTGAAAAAAATAATTAAATATTTACTCTTGAAAAATGTCGGTGAATTTGATTATTTAGGTGCTTGCATTTTTCTGTCAACGAATATTTTAAATTATGTCACTTAAAATACAGAGCAATATTAAATAATTATTTCACTTAGTTAATTTAATATTAAATAAATAAAAAAAAAGAATATAGCATCAAAAGTTAAATACTAGAATTTTGATGTTTTTTAAATATTCAATATTTAGTTTTTCTTTACTGCCTGGATAAATTTAAAGATTAAATTAAATTTATAATTTACATTAATTCAACCTGTATTTTACATCTTTTTAACAATTTTTATTAAACTCATAAATTTGTATTAATAGCACATTAAGTTGTCTATATTGTACTTAAGAGTATGAATGTAACTCTTAAATGACACTTTTAAATCACCACTTAATAGGTTGACATACTTTTTTAACCTTGTTTTCTTTTATTTTGTACTAGCGAAAGCAAAATGGAAAAAGATCTGGCAATAAAATTAATTATTCAATGTATTTTACTCTTGTTATTCTAACTAAACTAAACTAATTGCTGCTTAAAATGAGAATTAATAAATATTATTTGTAAATGAAAAAAAATTAATTTAAAAAAACTATTTAAAACGTAAATAAAATGATGTAGAACAAAAATGAATCATAGAAGTATAAGAATGGTCAAGTGGAGCTCAACTCATACAAGATTAAGTGTGTAATTTTACTTTATGTATTAGATAATAGATGGCACCACCACCTGGGAAAATTTTTGAACCATAGCTAAGTATTAGGAAATGAAAGGATCCAAACTAGTTGTTTTTGCAGAGTCGTTCAAAACGCACATATATAGTCTGTGAGTTCAAAGTTCATAAAACACATCTCTAGTCTGAATAGTTGAACCTCCTTAGATTAATCCCACTGTGTAGTTTTACTATGATCATATACATCTATTTCTACTAAATTGTACCGTCTTCAAATTTTGAATCAGATTAAAGAAAATTGTTTACATTTTAAGTTCATTAGCAAAAGATAATTATATTGTACACCAAAGTTACTGGGCGTGTAAAACCTTACAATCTCAAACTTTTGTCCAGATTTTCCCCTCCTTTTTGTTGAAAGCAGGAATATCAACTAAAATTTGAAGATATTTCGATTTATTTGGGTGTACAGGAATGCCTTTATTTTAAGTATGTTTCTTAAGTTTAATAACTTTAAACGTTTTGAGTTTAAGTACCCTCCACTTTCACTGACTCCAAAAAAGTTAAATAAAATAGCTGAATATTATTAAACAACAATTGGATATGTAAAATTTATTATTAGAAAGTTTTACTATTTAAAATAATTAAAAATGCCTTTATTCTCTCAAAAGTAAATCTCTGATTATTCTTATTGTTGAATTTGCTTTAATACTTTTCAAAAGTGGTTTTTTTAATGCGAACTATGTTATTAAGGAGCATATATATATATAAATGACTAAATTATTATTATTATTTTTTTTTGTAAAATTATGAAAATAATCCAAATACCAAATATTTCACATTTGATCTCATAATAAATAGTATTCTATATGTTTGCATTCGATTAAAAAGCATGCAACTGACTGTTAATAAACATATTTGTAATAATAAATATCTATTTGTAAACTAATAAAATACTAATACTATATATACATTTAATAAATTATTCTGGGCTAAATGCTTTGAAGAATTTTGCTATAACACTTGTAATAGATTAAAATAAATTAAGTATATATATATATATATATATATATATATACATTACAGTATATTATCTTAAGAACATGGAAAGTTATGACATGTTATGTAAATTAACATGACTTTTATATGTATGTATTACTTAAACAAAAACACTATATATTTATCATACCAAATTTAGTACGAATATGAAATATTTGCTCTTATTATCAGAGGTTGACAAATATCTTTTTAACTTTTTTCCCATTCAGTATGTATATATACTTTTAGAAATTTTCTCTTTTAACACATTTATGCTTTATACTTACAGATGTCCAAAAGAATTTTTAGCTTCAGTCAACAGTTCAAAAAGTTCAGTTTATCTATGAAAATGCCTAAAAATAAGAAGATTTCTGCTGGTGGAAAATCTAAAGATTCTACTGAAAAAGTATGTTTTATATTTAATGATTGATTTCCTTTATATTTTGTTATGAAGAATTGGAAATAGTTTACACTGAGTCTTTTTTAAATGTATCTAAGCATGTATGTTTGTCAGATTTCAGAAAATTTTAATTATTAACATACATATACTTTATTTAAGTAGTTTTTGTAAGCTAATATATAATCAAAAATTTTTTTACTGACTATATATTATTAGTATGTCATATGAATAATTTCAGTCATGATATGTAAAGATTATCATGATTGACTTTTCTCTTGTGAAATTGAAAGAAAATTTTTTAGAATATATTATGTAATTACTAAATGCTTGACATTTACTTTTTTTTGAATTTGCAAGGTGTTTGAGCTGTTTCACTATTTTTATTTTATTTATATCTTCTTTTAAAGTTTATGTATGAATGATTTTTTACTTTTTATTATGGATTTATTTTAGAGTACAGAACATAATGATATCAAAGGACCAGTCTATTTGGGAAAAGGTAATGAGATAATTATGAAAATACAGGCAAAACCTGGAGCTAAAGAAAGTGCAATTACAGGTACTAAATATTTGCTTTTATGTTCAAAGTTTATAGCTATCTTTCTTAAACATTGGATATTTGTTTCTGTAATTTTATTTTCTTAGCAGCCATAATAAGATATATATTTTTTGTAATGTTAATATGTTTACCAATGGAATTTGTAATTATGGGGTTATTTAACACATCTATCAAAAGGTAAATTGCATTTCAACAAATATCTATGAAATTTATTCTATGCTAACATGTAAATGCTATCTTAAGACACACCTTTTTCTCTCTTTTTTTTGTGAAGAGAAATGTTAGTAAATGATTATATAAATTTTATTTTATGTGACACATTGTGACTTTTCCTTTTCATGCATTTAAAATTGCAAAATTTAAGAATAATTAAACAAATGGACTGTTTGGAGCAGGGATCTCCAAATATTTTAACTGAAGGACTACACTGATATCGCTAGTAAACAAAAATATATATACTATCCTTTCATGTAGCAGTGCACACAAAAATATTAAGAGTGCTCTAATCTCAGCTAATGTTATATCATTAAGTTCTTATATATATATATATATATATATATATATATATATATATATATATATATATATATATATATATATATATATATATATATATATATATATATATAACATCAGACAAGAGAAAAAAAAATCTTCAATATAAATTTTAAAATTAACTTCTTATATTGTAGTTAATAATAAAAATGTTAGGAAATCTATTTTGAAGAGAGCAGTAAGACATGAGAGTTTCTCATTATTTTTTCTTTTGTTTTTGATTTTATAGATTTATTACAGTAAAATTTTTTCTTATATAAATGTTGTTTAGTGGTGGATTTTTACTCAGTAATCCTTAAAATCCAGTTTTCTCAATCAGAAAACTTTTGCCTTGCTTCACGCTTTTCCAAATATGAGCATTATCTTCACAGAATTTCCAAACTTTTCTTTTATAATTAGCCAAAATAAGAATCCTAAACCAACTTCTTCTTCTAAAGCACTACAGCCTGTTACAGGCCCAAGCAGTTTTTTCCAGCCGTTCCTATCTGCTGCAAGACTCCTCCAGTTTCCGCTTTTGACAGTGGCTAAGTTTCTCTCTACTGAGTCAAGCCACCTAATTGGTGGTCTTCCTTGTTTTCTCTGCCCTACAGGATTAGTGAAAGTGAGCTGTTTTACTGGGTTTATGTCATCGATTCGGAATAGGTGTCCAAATCATCACAGTCTACTGATTTTTATGACTTTAACAACATGAGGTTGTTTATATTTTTTTATAAATTTCAAAATTGAATAAAGATCTCCAAAAATTATTATCTTGAACTGCACCAAATATTTTTCTTAAGATTTTCTGTTCAAAAGTCAGCATTTTATTTTCATGCAATTTGGTTATTGCCCAGCATTCACTTCCATAGAGCAGAATAGTACAAAGTAGAGTTTTATAGATGTTAATTTTTGTTTTTAAACTTATAAATCGAGATTTTAATTGGTTTTTAAGGCCATGATAGCATTTATTTGACATGGTAATCCTGTTGTTTATCTCTACGACCAAGTCATTATTAGTGGTGATGGTTGTTCCAAGATATTTGAACTGTGAAACTATTTCAAAGGTGTAGCCTCCCACTGTAAATGATTTTAGATTAGGTTTACTCTGGGATGTTTCCATAAATTTTGTCTTATCTTCATTTATTTTTAAGCCTAATTTACTAGCCTCAGCTTCTAATAAATTAAAAGCTTCTATAATATAATTTCTGGATCTAGCAACCAAGGCAATGTCATCAGCAAATGCCAAGGTTTGTAAAGTCTTCTGGTAAATGGTCCCTCTAGTTATGATGCCAGATGCTCTGATGGCCTTTTCTAAGGCTAGATTGAATAAAAGGCATGATAGGGCTTTGCCCTGTCGTAATCCTCTTTCAGTATAAAAGACTTCAGAAGAATCGTTCCCTAATTTCACTCTACACTTTACTCTCTTAAGTGTAGTTTTTGTTAGATTAATTAATTTAGTCCTAAACCAACGGTGGAGGAAAATATTAGCTGTCAACTACATTATCTCTTTAATCAGAGTCCAAGAAAAGTGGACAGTGGAACAATGTTATTTAATTTACTTTTAGAAAATTAACCATAATATTTTAAACTAAGCAAACTAATTTTTTTTTTTTTTTTTTTTTTTGTAGGAATTTTTTAACCATCATTTTAAATCTTTTAGATGATTGAAATAAATCATAAGCACTGGAAGAATGTCTAATTGGAGTTCTTAAGCTTTATGTCTTATGTATTTAAATTCAATTTCTCTAAAACAAGACAATTCAACTAAGACTTAGTCTTTGTAATCAGTTTTTTTTCACCTATTAGACTCTTTGTAGTAATTTTATTAATTTAAATGCTGCATCTAAAAAGGGTAAGTTTTCCTTTTCTTCTAAAGGAGACAGAGCCACTACTAAAGTTTGTAAGACATTTATACATAACCTTAGAAATTATTGTTCTTAGAATGAATTTGAAGGAGAAAATACATCAGCTTAAAAAGAGGATTATCAGGCTATAAAATTAAGCATGCTTTACAATTAACAATTATTATTAAAAATTAAACTTAAAAATAAATGATAAAGGGATCTCTGACTGAAAGTTTATGGGGCTTTATGTTTGTATATTTGAGGTGTGGGATCATAAGAAGGGCATACAAATAAACAATTATGCTACAGCATCCTTTGAGTAAAGCAGACAGGCTTGCTCTAATAATCTAGGAAGTTCTGATATAGAGATTAGGACCTGCAGTAGAGAGCGTTGGAACACTTATGTTGAGTCTTTAACGATTTCTGACAACAGTATTTGGAAGGCAGCCTCACGTTTTCATAGGACATGTACATACATTCCGTCCCTTAAAAGACCTAACTCAGTGGCTCATTTAAACTCTGATGAGGCTGAGCTTTTAGATGACAGTCTTAGAAGTCAGATCACACCTAACTCAGATATTTATGATAAGGTAAGGATACTATGATTGATGTTAATTCAGTTGTTGAACAGTTCTTAAATTCCTCTACTGACAACACTCTCACTCCTACTTACCCTTTTGAAATTCTCAACTACCTGAGAAATCTCAAAAAGCATGTCTTCTGGTATCGATTTTATTGCCACTAATATGCTTATACATCTTCCAGCTAACCTCACTTTTATTCTCAATAGTTTACTTAATTTAAATTATTTTCCTAACGTCTGGAAGAAAGCGGTGGTGGTACCCCTGCCCAAGCCGAGACTCGACCTCACTGTACCCTTTAATTTTTGTCCAATCAGTCTTTCATTGGGTATTTCGAAAGTCTATGAATATATCTTAGCTCAGCGTATGGATGATTTCTGCAATATTCATAATATCATTCGCCTGGAACAATTTGGTTTCCGTCGCAAGCACTCCACTCAACATCAACTCTGGAGAGTTGCAGAGCTTGTTCATGCTGCCAATGCAGCATGAACACCTAATCAAAGGACGTGCACTGTGCAAGAGTTGCATGCATGGTAGCGTGCCCACCTTATTTGCTCGGCGTCCTAAGGTTGATGGTTCTGTCCCTAGTGACGACATAAACTTCAGATTTTTCTTAAAATTAAGTTTTTAGGTTTTTACGCCTAATATTTTTGTATTTTATATTTTATTAGTGAAGTACCGTTTTCTGTACTGTTTGGCTAATTTTTTCTTATTTTTATTTTTTACAATATTTTGGGTTTCGTATCATTGCACTACTTTGCTCTAGATTATTTTGTACTTTGTGTAATGGTCTGTCTCGTTTTATGTTTATAAAATGAATTTTTAAATTGAAAATATGCTTAATAAAAATTTTAAAATTTTGTAAAATTCAAAATTATATCTCTTTGTTAGTGTTGTCACTTTTTGTTTATTCTTATTATTTGCTGTACCTAGTTGCTTTTGTCCCTGTAACTTTTTTTGTGTAATATTTTATTTTCAGGAGCTTCACGTTGTATTGAGTACTATGCATTGCTGTTAACCATACCTACTGGTCATTGTCAAGGTTCCAGTGTAATTATCCTTTAATTAGACAACACGTTGGTTACTCATAATGTATGAGAACGTTCTTACCTCCTCGCTTCCTTGTGAGCTAGAGTGTATTAAATTTTTGTTTGGATTACTTTTTGCCTTGAGGCCTAAATTGAAGTTTTGATCTGTCTTACGTTTGGAGGTTAAAGTGAAGACTTTCCACTTCATTAAGTACTCCATTAAACCCAAGTACCTTGACCTTGACCTTTGAAGTTCTGATATGTCCAAAATAATAGCTTAAAATGACTAGTTTTGTTTTGTATGATATATATTTACAAGTTTTACCAAATTATTTTTATAAGTGGATATTGATCAAATAGTTATTTTATGCCTGTCTTCATGTCTCTGTAACGGTTGTCTTATTTTTGATTTGCCAAAGTTTATTTTAATACTTTCAAAAGTGTTTTCTACTTGCTGCTACAAAGCTGTAGTAGCTTTGAAGCATGTTTTACTTAAGTTTTATGAAGAAGCAAAGATAATCTTGCCAATGAAAGGGTAGGCAAAATATGAAAAGCAAAAGAGACTAATTTCTATTTTAAAGATTACATGCTTTATTTTGCTTTATTTATTTATTTTTAAAGTTAGTATTTAAAAATATGTGTTGCCTGATTTCCAAAAATCTCTCATAAATAAAATAAATTTGTTTTGTATATTTTTAAGATATAAGCCCTGAAGCTATTGGAATACAAATTGGAGCTCCTCCTCTTGATGGAGAAGCAAATAAGGAACTTATTCGGTATTTAGCAGAAGTATTGAATCTTAGAAAAACGGATCTAAGTCTTGATAAAGTAAGATTTAAATTTTATACCTAGAATTTTTTATGTCGGCCTTATGAATGTTATTGTAAAAATTTAAATCATGCCTAAAAAATTCTTACATTTTTTTATTATTTGAATAATTATATAAACAAATTTTATGTTTATAATTTAACATAATAACTACCTTCTGTATGTTTTGTTTCTTTTTTGTTTTTGCTTGGTGAGTAGATTTTAAAAATTTTGTTTCTTTGATGTAATGAATAACTTATACATCGGAATGAGTGGGGAGCTGCTCTGTGATATTAGAATTTTTGGGTTCGAATTTTACTAGTGCCATAGGTGTTTGTAGCTGCTGGAAATCTGCTTTGAACAATAGGTTCTGGTCTCATCAGCTCTTGTGTAGCAAAACAGTGGATTGCAGTGCTCCAAACCAAAATCAAACCTTTACTTTTACTGCATAATGATGCATATAGGAATCAAAGTTTCACCTTTGTACGCTAAAATCTCCCCATTTTTTAGAGGCTGATTTGTATATTAATCAATTCTTTTATCGATTTTATTCTAAATTTTTAAGATGGAAGTAATTGATAGAAGCATTACATCTTTATGAACAAATTTTATTTTGGTGTTGCACATTATAATGTTCATTTTGATATTAATTACATAATACATTTTGCTTGTATTTATTATATATTTATCAAGGGTATTTATAAAGCATATTAAATTCATATATACAATAAATGTAATATTTCAAAAAGTTAAAAAATTTATATTTCAAGGTATAGTTTGGGCCCAAATGTGTGTGAAAAAAAGTTTTATGTGTGCATCACATGACTTCCTTCTACATTTATTATATCTTGCACATCTTTTCATTTTGTATAATGTGACATCAAAATCACCAATCACACATTGTCGTCATTCAATAAGATTTCATTTCTCCAGGTAACTATTGTGAGTAGATCTCTGGTGGAAACTCAGGTCATTAATATTTGTTATTTTGAGACATTTCATTACATAGATATTTCATTCTAAACTGAAATAATTTGTGCTTTAATACTTATTTTAACATAACCTTCAGATATTGCACTACAAATTGTATGGAGAATGAGGAATTTTCACGCTTTCTAATTTTAATTTTAAATGATAGAAGACAAAAAAGTAAGCAGCTGCCGAGTTTGTGATGTCATTGTTCACGTTGACACCGAGCATGTTAAAAAAGGCGACTTTTAAATTTGTTTCTATGTTAAGTATCGCATATAATAGAAATTTTTTTAATATGTCTGGCATTAAAAAATCATATTATAAATATTGTATTGTGCCACTCTGTAAAAATACAGCAACTAATTGCAATGAGAAGATATTTTTCAGCATTTCCAAAGATCCACATACATGTAATATCTAGACAAATGCCATGAAAAGGGATGAGATATTAAACCCCAAATTATCATATAAATCATCTCTATGGGTTTGTGAAGACCATTTATCAATAAGTAAATGTTTCCTTTTGTTTAAATATTACTAGTTTAGAAAAATTAAAGCATATAAAAATACATATATACCTTTAAAAGGACTGTTGATTAACCAGTGCTATTTAACTTTTAAAACTGCTAATTTTCGAGTATTATCACAGAGTTCAAGTACAATAAATGTTTGATAAAACATATAAATATCGTAAAACATATAAAAGTCTAAAGCATATAATTGTGTAATAAGTAACTCGGAGGAGGGGAAGGTTATGTATTTTCAAGGTATTACAAATATTTTCTTCACTTATGCTACTTTCTTAAGTGTATCAATTCACAGTGATATTTTTCAGTTAAATTGATGACTAATTTGAAAAAAGTATATAATATTTTTAAAATACTTATATTGATATTACTTTAAAAATTAAATTTAATTTCAGAAACTTTATACATTTTTTTATGTAACATTAATATTAAAGGCAATAAAATTATATTGCTATTTAAAAAAGCATAAATAATTAAGTAAAACCTTTTAAAGATTTTATATTTCTTTTCATCAAATTTAAAGCCAAACGCTGGCCGATTGGTTAGGGTGCTGATCGTCGGTACCAGAGTTCGTGGGTTCGAATCCCACTATGGCATGGATGTTCGTAGCCGTTCGGAATCGGCTTTAAGCTGTAAGTCCCGGTCTCATTAGCCCTCGTGTGCAAAACAGTAGACCGTAGCGCTCCAAACCAAACCAATCAAACCAAATCATCAAATTTAAAATACTTAAGAATTGGTTTGGTTTTGTAGAGCGACGGTCTACTTTTTGCAACACGAAGGCTAAAGGTCCCGGTCTCACAATAAATACCTCCTCTAATTTTTATTTTAATATTACATCCATCTCTTTTTATAAAAAGCGATGCTACTACAAATGTGTGTATATGATATATGTATATTTATTTGACTTGTCTATGTCTACAAACAGAAGAGCTGTGATTAGCATGAATAAAATATTAATACATGTTAAGTAAAATTGGATAAATATATCAAATATATAAATGATTTTACATACCTTTGGGTTTTAATTCCCCGCATTTCTGCTCCCATAAAATCTGGGTTTTTCACAAGAACGAAAACATTGACATCATGTCAATTTTGTAAGGTTGACCGACTGTCCTTTGGTAAATCCAAGTAGAAGAGACATTTATAACAAATTGAGATAATTAAGCTATCGAGATCGATAAAATAAACCTTCAGGTTTAAATAAAAATAAATTTTGATAGCTAGAAAATTTCAGGAACTTGCAAAAACAAAATCGAAAAAAAATGTGCGTTTACAAGCAATAAGAAAATTTTGGACAACGTGAATGATGACGTCACAACTAATCATGGACCATTTTGATGTCACTTGATTTTTGCTTAACTTTAAAATTAATTTTTTAAATGATGGACCCAGTTTTTTACATTTTTGAGAACAGTTTTGGAATCTACAAGTCTGGAATTATCAGAAAAAAACTAAGTTGTTCGAATCCCCCACATGTGCTAATTCCTCATTATTAATGTTGTACCATATGTTGGATTGGCTCTTACTCTTGTTTAGGTGGCAGTGGTAGCCTGTTGAACTTTTCTGTCTGTGGTGGAAGGGTTGTAGCTCTTTGGAGGCATATATAGCCTACTTTGTATCAGGCACTTGTAAACAATAAAAATTCAGAATTATTCTCCACAAAAGAGGATGAAACACAACTATATGCTAATATAATAAAAGCATGTTATAACTTAAAAATTTTATATCAATGTTTAAATATCAAAATAAAAATGTTTTTTACATAGCCTTTATGGTATTAATTTCTAATTAATTTGTTAAAACAATTTTCATGTTATTTAGTTGAATAGTTAATTTTTGTGTCATAAATCAGTATTGATTTTAATGAATTAATTAATCCTAGAAAAAGATATGGTATTAATTACTGTTTTGTGCTGCTTGTCAGCAATCTTTAGTTCTGCACGATATATCTTTTTACTGCTTTTAAAAATTCTTTATTACTGCACAATAATATATCAGTTCCAGTAAATGGCTCTTAAACACTAATATGATAGTACGTTAAACATAAAGGATATAATCACACACTTCAACTGGTTTCTTTTCAGTATATAAGCCTCCTCCATGTTAGTAATGCGGAGCATATTTTTAACTTTTTATGCATATAATTAACCCAAAAACTTAATTTGATTACTGGAATTTAATACAAAACTCCATGTTCCTTAAACATAACTGAAAGCCAAGGTTTCAAGAATAATTATATAATATATATATATATGTAAGGAAAATTCTCAAGGGTTTACAAAACTTAAATCAATGGTAAAAATTCCTGCTTCATTTTCCATTCCCCTTTTTAACCCCTAACCTAAATTGACCACTGGGGCTACAGGTTATGCCCTCAGAGAAGGGGCCTGGCCAGTTATAAACCTACATGGCCCTAGCGGACAATTTAGGAAATTTCCAAATAAAAAGGAGATACACGCTAGTGGAGACAGATTTTTCTAGATATTTTCCCACAGATGTTGACCCAGGTGTTACGTGTCTTGTACATAGAACTTCATGCTAGCTGACCCTTCAGTTTGTCCTGTCCCTATGATGAAGTGGGAACCCGTCCTTCAATGTTATCTTAATAAAGGTCTTTAGCTGAAACGGTATCATTTTTATGGCCATGACTGCAACCCCCCATCGAGAAGTCTGTCTCATTATATATATATATATATATATATATATATATATACTTTTTGATTTGTTGTTGAAATCTTTATTACTGTACTATGTATATTAATAGAATTTGATAGGTGTAATTGTGACTTTATACCAGTCATTATAGCTGTGTATTACAGCTTGGCCCAATGGCTTGACTGTTCTATAATCAATTAAGGAAAGTGTTAGGTTGAAAATATACAATTTTTTACATACATTAATGCATCTTTGAATCTGGTGAATTCAAAGTGTCACCTTCTAACTAATGGTCTAATGGGAAATGTAACTAATGATTAACATAGGTTTTATCTGTTATTGCTGTAGTTCATCTATCAGTTTTACTTAGGGTTGGTTAAAATCTTGATTAAAACAATATATATGTATAAATCAGATTACTTTGATCTAAATCAGGTTTTGGGATTTAAATCAATTTAAATGATGAGACCCTGGTTTTATTGAATCTTCATGATGTATTAAAGCTTTTACTGCTATATTTGCCATAAAAAATATTCCAATATATACCTTTCATCTTTAAGGAATTATTGTATTTACCCTAAAGTTCATGCAAATGTTTATTTTTTTTCAATGTAATTGATCTTAATAATCTTTTGCTCACATTTAAGATGTTTTCATTTTGTTTTTCTGTTCTAGGGTTCCAGATCGAGAGAAAAAACAATTATTATTTCTAAAGAAGTTTCCTTAAGTAATATTTTGGAATCATTACATGCAGTTAGCAAACAAAAATAATTTTTTTAAATGTAAGTATGCAAGCTTTTCAAGCTGATTAATTATTGAAAACTGTTGATAATTTATGTTTTGTTTGTTCTTGAAAGAGATTGATTGATTGATCAGTATTATTTTCTTATTTAATAATTATCTGCATGCTGCCGGAAGGTGCTGAAAAAGAACAACTCAAAACAAAAATCATTAAAATTATAATAATAATGCTTTGTTAAGTATGAAAAATGTAGAAAAAGCTTAAAATTTTGAAATAAAGATTAAATTATTCTAGATTTTGTTCTTTATCAGAAGTGTATATGTTTTTACTATTTTCAGATATAATTTTATGCATAGTGGTCAAAATCATTTTATTCTATAATAGAAACATAGATAATTGCTAGAAATACCATATATTTCTATGTATAAGCTGAGAATTTTTTTGCCTTTTTATAAATCTAAAGTCAGGAGATCTACTTGTATATTGATCCATGGAACAAGTATAGTGTGTATCCTTTTGGCAACTTTTTTTGCTGTTACTATAAAAAGTCACCAAATTGGCAAAATTTAAATGGAGCTGTTTTTTAAGCATAGTATAACAAAACGAAATATATAATAGTGAAAAATAAATAAAAATTTTTAATATTTTAGAATGAGAGAAAACACAAAATTTGAAAAATAAACCTACAGTGACTTTTACCTCTTTTATAATCATGCCAAGATAGCAATACTACATTTGTAGTGAATGGGATAATCTTCTAAAAAACATACTTCTATGTAAGCTGGAAGCAATCAATAAATTGCCAAAAATAGCAATTTTTAAATTTTTTTATTTATGTTATTTAAATTTATGAAAAAATGTTACTTTTAGATAAGGTTACCAGATTTTGAAATTATTGTTACTGACATCTAAGTAAAAAAATCATTAGCCATATATGTCTAGCATTGTAATTCTCAGACTGAGTGCCAAGGTAGGAAAGTCAGCATAAAATTACAAAATTAATAAAAAAACAGCATTTTTTTCACAATTGCCAATACACTTTGAGAGATTCTCTTGTATTTGTCTCAAGTCTTTTAACCCCTACCCACTTAAATTAGAAGCAACAACAAAAAAAAGTTTTTAGAAACGTTGGTCTAGCATTTTAAATTACAGCAGTGTGACTGGAAAACATTTATCCTGTTTTGTCTGCTTGGTGACATTTTTGGCTTTTTGACAGCATATTTAGATGTTACAAAACATTATTATAGCTTATATATGAGTTTTGAATTTTGGATAACTTTTTGAAGAAAAATAGCACTCTTGGCTTATACATGAATGGGCTTATATTTGGAAATATATGGTAGTTGGTGGCAATAAATGCTTTAAACCTTATGAGTGTTCCTAAATCTTGTCTTAACTTCACTTATTCACACTGATAAATTCTGATCATATTTTGTGTGATTGCGAGTTTTTCTCAGTTCATATGTTTGAGCAACTTGGTTGACCCCTTCTTGAACCTTGGGAACTGCAGCCTATTCCTGTCAGTTATCTGAGGTTTGCCTCAGCTATTGGCTTATTTCCTTAGATGCTCTTAGGGTTATGTTTTTTTTTTTGGTTTCAGTACAATAGACCTCTGGTCGCAGTGCCTTGCTGTCGATGAATTCCCTAGAAGCTCCCATAAGGTGATTTCAGTCATTCATGCTAATAAATTTCAAAGCTGAACCTAATTTGTCATGGTACACTCTCCAATAATGAACAATTACATTCAGGGACAATTTTACACTTGAGGTAAAAGTAAGTATTAGAGTTTGTATCATGATTAAGTTGTTCAACTTTAACTAAATTCTACCTCTAATGTTTCACTTTAAGCAGTAAAGATTTTCACCATCTATGATATGTCATTTATATCAAAATTAGTGCCAAAAATAGTTTGAAATATTCTTTTCATTTGGTTGGTTGGTGTGGAGTGCTATGGTTTACTGTTTTGTTATGAGAACTAATGAGACTAGGAGTGCTATTGAAGGAGGATTCAGAACAGCTACAATCATCATCCATGCCATCAGTGGGATTGAAACCCACAAACTTTAATACTGAAGAACACGTCTTTATTTGTTTGGCCATTGTTTGTCTCCTTTCTTTTGAATCAGTTTCCTAGCAAAAGTTCAAACAAGACTTGTGTACTGTTTTGCATCTAACCCATGAAGTCAATGCCATTTAACAACCAAAAGGAGATTAGTTATCTAAACTTTAAATAGATTTCTAATAAACCATTTCCAAAAGAATCAATATCTTTTAAAATTTTATCCCTATTTCCATCCATGGTGTAATACAGTATAATTAAAATTGTGAATCTAAAATAAAAAAAATGATTCAAATAATTAAAATGGACAGTTATATTACCCATAAATAAAGTATCCATTATAGAAAAACACTGTAACACATGTAATGCAATATTAAAATGGAAAAGCTGTACCAAGCCACTCAAAATTCAACAATTCTCAGTATCAAGCTCCATTATCTAAATTATCTAGATATCCAATGACAGCCTCAACTGATGTGTGGCTGTGAGACTTGGCAAAAAACAATTGGTGGCAACATTGCCCCAACGAAATCCAAAATGGCTGATAGAAAGAGAAGATAAATAATATACTCCAGAGTTTCTGGATTAAATGGAATTTACCTAACACTTTCTTTTACAGAATATCATTATGGAAGACAACTAGTTTATATTGGTTAGTCTACAGCTATAATTACAATTTTTCTGCTATATCTTGCAGCAGATTATCTGAATACTGTTCTTAATATCTTGCACAAACCTAATAATTTATATTTATATTTTCATATGCTCCAAGTGCAATTGGTTTTCATTCCTCTAAAGCATAAATTGGCATCAGAATTCATCTTTAATTGCTGTAAAGTATATTTATATTTTAATTTCAGAGAGCTTATTGATGAAGTGGGAAAATCTGTTAAACTCTTGTATCAGATATCCTTGCTAAAATAAGGATTTTATTTCTGGGGGGTATGTATAGAATTTTAGATTTATTTTTGCCATTATTAATGTAAATAACATAGTATGTATTTTTAAACACTAAAAGATAATTATATTTATGCATTTTTCTGTGTATTAAGATATTCAAATGAAGGTCATAATTGTTTCAAAATTTAAATTTATATATTTTGGTTTTTTAAAATTTGAATTTAATGAAAATATTAATTCAGTTATGTCATTCAGTTATGCTTTATCATGCTAAAATATCCTAATGAATGTACATATCTAACCCTTTTAAATTAGTTTTTGGTGTTTTAATAATTTTTTACAAGATTTATAAGAATTTATATTTTTCTAATTAATTCTTTTAATTTTTTTAGTTTCATCCTGCCTGGAAGTGATAGCCTGATTTGTGGTGTTTCTGTTGCATCATTTGTGTGTGATATAACAGAATGTTATATTATTTGTTAAAGATATGTTAAAAATTACTTTGAAATTACTTATCCTATAGTTTAATTTTATCTGCTGTCCATTTCATTAAATATAAATTGAAAAAAAATCATATTTTAATCATTCATAAAGTGGCAAAATTAGTTGCAAATATTGTTAGTAATACAATCTGAAGTACATGTTTAGTTTTTGTAACGTTTGTTAAGTATATCTTATTTTCAGAAATCGTTTAGTAATTAAAATATGTGGCAGATCACAGCATTGAGTCTTACATTAGAGTATATCAGTGTTAAATTTTTGCTGCAGGTATTTTCTGTATATATATATATATATATATATATATATATATTATATATATATATATATATATATATATATATATATATATATTGGAAAAGCAAACATTTAAGTTAAAATTAAAAAATTTTTGCTGTCAATTGTAGGAAATTTTTAAATTCGTAAGAATAAAATGTTTATGTGAGTTCATAGCAATTTTTTATATTTGATTTGTTTTAAGGTTTTTCACAATTTAAACATTAAAATTGAATTTAGAAACAAAATTAATTTAAAAATTAAAATCTTTGAATAACTGCAATTGAAATGTAAGTCATCTCGTTGGATTTGACCTGTTCTCCCCTACTTCCAAAATAGAAGAATAATAAAAATATCTGTAAATGTTTAATTTATTTTTAAATTATTTTGGTTGGTTCCAGGTATATATATATATATATATATATATATATATATATATATATATATATATATATATATATATATATATATATATATAAAATGGGCTTTAGAAATTATGTACTTGCAGACATTACGTAAAAGTGATGTTTTTTATATTTTGTAAAGTAAAATAAAACTTTTGATAATTAAAATCATTATTTTATGTTTGTTGTTTATTTTAAGACACACTGAACATTTTATAAATCATGTTAATAAATGTGCACAGAGGTTGAATGAAATGGATAAAATAATTTTTTAATAAAATTAGGCTTCAGAAAAAAATAATAGAAGCCTCTTTCCTCCCCCCCTCCAAAAAAAAAGTATACATATATATAGGCATTTTTTAGTAAAACTAACAGAAAAATGCAAGCACAATTGCCTCACTGTCTTCTCTTTAATTAGGAAGAAGATTTGAAAGCTTTATAACAGCTGTATGCTGATTTTTTTTTTAACCCATCCACCAACCACCCTCCCCACCTTTTTTGCTTTCAAAGCATTCACCCCTTTCATAAATTCCAGACAGAACTTACCGTACCATAACAGAGTTGCTCGTTTAAAAGTTGTCACACTACTTTTATGTTATTTTCCCTGCAAGGTAAAGGAGTTCCGTTACACAAAACTAGTTTCTTTCTATTATTATTGCTTTGTAATAATTTTTTCTCAAAAATAAATGTGTTTCTACAAGTATTATACATACAGAAAATAATACAAATTTAAAATAATTAAATTTCAAAAATTAATTTTAAAATGTAAATGCATGTTATATTTGGTTTAACTCACAAATGAAGAGCTGTTTAAAAATGTCATTTTCTTTCATTTTTATATAGAAAAAAGATAAATTAATTTGTCTTTGGTATTTTTAAAAATAAAAATTATAAAATCTTTAAAAATGGATCTTTTAGTTAATATTTAAAAAATATTATGTTTAATTAAAAATACTGAGAACAAATTAAAGAATATCTGTTCATAGTTTTCTATATATAGTTAAAATAGAATTTGAGATAAATCACAACCTGGGACAAATAAATAATTTAGATGTCCTGGATTCTGAACTAAGATGGGAAAGATAAAAAAGTGTGAGCGATTTATAATGAATTTTTTCATAGGAATGCACGAAGCTCAATTGGTAAATAAGAGGACAAGCAATAATTAAATAGAAAATTATATATAAAAGAAGGTTTTCTTTAATGAAACATAAAACAAGCCTGAAATTAGTGTGTATTTTTTGAAAAGAGGAGGGTATTAAAAATTGCACTGGGCCCAGTTTTTAATTCCCCCTCCTCTTTTCAAAAAATACACACTAATTTCAGGCTTGTTTTATGTATATCCCCTTTCCCTCTCTTAATTTTTAACTAAAACAACATAAAATGACTAAAAGTAATATATATATATATATATATATATATATTTATAACTATCAACTAGTGATATATATATATATATATATATATGTATATATACACAACTAGTTGAGGAATCGAGTAGGGAAGCAATGGCCTTGGCTTTTCAAAAACCCAAACAAAAAAATGACTTATTAAAAATATGAGTGTATATACATATATACATATATTAATATTTATATCTGTCTATATAAATACATGCATATATTCGTGGTCAATCCTGTATAGTATATTTCATTAAATGTGTGAAACAACTTGGAACAAAATTATTGAAATTAAATGTATAAAACATTGAAATGTTTGTTTTAAAATTAAGTTTTAATTAAATATGGGATTTAAAAATAATATATTTGGAAATGCACTTTTAATTAATTCAGTCATAAAAAGCAATGCAGCAAACTTTAGCTCGTTGCTCCCCTTCCCTATTGCTTTGTTTTATAAAGAACATAGTTTAAAATTTTCATGGATGGAGATTGTGAATAGAAGAAATTAAATATTAGTTTATAATGCATTTAATGAGAACTAAGTTTTATTACACAAAATATACTTACATTTGTACTATCAAAAATCTTCTTTTGTGTGATATGTTTCAAAGGAAGGGATAACATCACAGTCTTTACACATATACCTAGTTTCTTTTCTTACTCTTTTACCATCAGAATTATGCTTAGAAGCACAAACTATGCATCTTCTCCTTGCCTCAGTTTTAGAAAATGTGGGTGGCACGTAACTTGGGAAATGACATTCAGTTAATCTTAATGAGATACCGAAATTAGTAAATTTCCATAAGAAGCTAACTGAGATTTCGTATGATATACTCCTATAATTTTTTCAATTAAGCTCAATCTAAAGTCAATGTGATCTTTACTTCCAGAATTTTTCTTATACAAAACAAAAGAATTAGATATTGTTAAATTTAAAAGATGGCAAAATATTTTCTTATAGTATTTCTTTTGTCCTTTACGAATGGATGGATAATAAACAAGCCTCTGGTCAGTCCTGTCTACACCACCCATTGTTCTGTTATAATCCATTATAACATTTGGTTTAGAAACAGTTTTTCTATTTTGAACTTCAGTGATGATATGTCCATCATGTATTGTGGAAAGCATACATACTTCTTTTTTATCTTTCCCAGCTATCATTTTTCCTTTTTGAAATGCAATTATATCATTTTTCTTTAGTTTTGCTCCTTTTAATAATGCAGGCATACCTTTTCTGTTTGGTTTAACAGTGCCATATATATCAGTTTTATTTTCAATCAAAATCTGGGTCAGTTCTGGAGAAATGTAAAAATTATCAGTTTATCAAACTGAGAACAGATTTCGTTGATAAATCATAGTTTTCAAACTCTTTATCAAATAAAGTTTCCTTTCCCATGTGAATTATTGATTTCCGAATATATCCGGATGAAGATTCACACAACATGAAGAACTTGATACCAAATCTGGATCCTTTTGATGGTATATATTGCCTCCATGATAATCTTTCACGAAATAACATCAAGGATTCATCAACTGTGATATTTTGTTCTGGAACATGAACAGTTGAATATTTTTCATTTATGTGCTCAAACACCGAATAAATTTTTCTCAATTTTGAGCAGTTTATACCTTTAGCTTTTGTGTTTTTTCAGGAAAATGCATGAATTTCATAATCATGAAAAACTGTCTTTCATTCATTATTCTTTAAAAAAAGGGTGTTTCAATTATAGAATTTTTAGTCCGAAACCAACTTTCCCGGGGTTTTTGATTTATTCCTTGCAGTAAAATTAGAGCCAAAAAAGTTTGTAGCTCATTCTCACATAAAGGTATCCATCGCTGTGCTCTGGAATATTGTTTCAGAACAGTTTCATTTAAAAATTTTTCAGCATATGCATTGGTTTCAAGCACTATTTCATTTATAATTTTACTATCAAAATTATATTAAAATATTCCAAGGGGTCCTCAATATCGCACGTACCTATTTTTATTCCTGGATGTCCTATAAATGGAAATCTTGGTGGCGCTACTCCATGTGTTGAATCAAGGCAGCCCCAGTCTTTAGCTAAATCTAATGGATTATCTTCTTCACTTTCCTCAGAGAAACTTTCTGTTTCACTGTCAGATGAACTCTCAATTCAAAAAGACGTATCCATTGGATTATAATTTTAGGCCTTCAAGTAACTGACTAAAAATCAATCTACAAAATCCTATTAGCACTGGAATCAAAGTGAGTATAAACCTTCAAGCGGTCAGCAAAAATGCAACACTTGAGGTGAATAAATTTTTCACAGAACCCAAAAATTAATTGACCCCACGTGATTGATATCCTTTTCTTTAGTGATTTCTAGAGAGATTTAGTACTTAACCTTAACACTATGCATTTACTTATATTTGTATTTAAAATAAAACCCATTTCCCTTGTTCAAAATATTTGCCAGTGTCAAAGATTTTATGAATTAATTGCAAAACATATATTCTTTTCTCAAGAAAACTATCAATACATTTCGAGGCCACTGTCTGGAGTTATATATTTGATAAATATCTACTGTGCAAATACATGTAAATTATATTACACGGAAATCTTACCTAGAAAATAAGTTAATTTTGAATGAAAAAATAAGGGAAGTACTGCATTTAATATTTCAACTGTAAAATATTTAAAAGTAATGTTGTACTGATTCCTTATTAACTCATCATTTCATAGTTGGGCCATTCTCATAAAAAATAACACATTCATGTTTTTGTTAGCAAGTTTTGAGATATTGGCTCTGAAAAGAACCTTTGATTGTTTTCAGAAGACATAATTATTTTCAGAACCTATGATTGGCCCGTTCCTTTTTTGTAAACTGTCCTGCGATTGGTTAGGTCCGCTGATTAACCGTGTTTTTTAAGGTCTAGTGGGGTGAAAGGCAAGAGCTCAAGAATAGAGTAGAGCAGGTGCCAAATAATCCCCAGAGTATTGCAGTGAAACGCGCCATGAGCGCCTGAATAGTTTGACGACACGTAAACGGCGTGACAAATTTCAAACAGACCACCTGCGTCGAGAGGGTGTCGGCCGTGCCGAAATAAGAATAAACACAACGAACGAGAAGGGGTCGACCAGTCCGTTTTCGAACAGGAATTCGCTGTCGAACCCCCATCGACGCTTCCGTTCAGTGGGTTAAACAGTATTTGTGTGCTCACATGTGTGTACTATTTCTATTTGAATGTTTCTTATTTAGTTTATAAATGTTTTTGGTGATGGAAAATTAAAGAAAGTACTTTGAGAACAACACGCTTTTGTAATTTAACTCTTTGACTATCAAAGTGGGAGACAGAAAAGGTATAGGTTACTTTTTAATCACTTTAAGCAATCTGACTTTATATATATGTATATGTATGTATGTATGTATATATATATATATATATATATATATATATATATATATATATATATATATATATATATATATATATATATATATATATATATATATAATCAGTTTTGCCCAAAAATCAAAAATATTTTATTGGCTTATTTAAAAGCTATTCAGTATTATGAAAAATAGATAAAATATTTTGATGTGAAATTTTGGTAGGAATTTGTCATTTGTTATCATATCAATAGGCATTTTACGTATTTGTTAACGTTCATTTTCTTTTTGTTTGTTTTGTTTTTATTTGTAAAAATAACATTTTTTCCCCTATCCTGAATAGAAAAAATCGTTAAATTGTGAAATAATTTTTTTTTGTTTAGCATTTTAGTAAATTAATCTGTTTATTAAGTAGTTAATATTTTAAGATAGTACAAATGTCACTCCTGAATATTTGATGTAAGGTTAAATGGTACAAGTTTAAATTACCAAATTTTAGGAGTGGTCAGAACAATAATTTTTAATATCAGTGTCTTTCTGCCGGCAAATTTTTCAAAATTTAAAAATCTTAACCTAATTCTTGAATGTAAAATATGCTTTTATAGCTTCATCAATCATTTTCAGACTGAAAACAGAAAAAAGAATGTTAATCTTTAGATAAAAAAACTAGCCAAAAGTCAGACCTAGCAAGAACAAGGTTGGTTGTTATATCATTGATGTGTTTTTGCTCAAGAAATTCGATGGTCAGTCTTGCCACATGAGAAGATGCATTGACATGGTGAATCATCAATTCTCTTGTATTAACTTGAAGAATTTCTGTAAGACAGTGGTGTACCAGCTAGCTGTAACTGTATTCTGTCCCTCCAACTTGATGGCTTTGACCAGTCTTGTACTTCTGCAGAAAATGGCCCAGATTACTTTTTCTTTGCTGGTTGTTTGGGTCCTTTTCTAAAATCCATACTTTACTTTCACTAATTAAAAAAAAGATTATTGTTTAAGAAATAAGTTAGTCCACCATTATTAAGTAACTTTCGTTTTTTTATTTTTTTTTCAAATCCTGACATGCTCCGTTTTTTGTTGTTCTGTTAAACTATTGGAGACCCAATCACAAACTAATTTTTTTTATATACAGTTCGTTCTGAATAAATTTATGTATAGCTGCGGATTCAGTGTTAAGTTCCTTCTGTATCATTTGGTAAGTGCAACGATTATCATCAATTAACATTTTCACAGCCGACAATATTCCCGTGTGTTCTTCAAGAGGGAACTTCGACATGTACGAAATTCTGTTAACCATCTTAGTACATTAGCACGAGATGGAGCTTGGCTTCCAAATATTAAATGTAGACAATTAAGGTATTCTTGTTGATTTAACCTCACTTTAAATTCATAGAAAATCATAGCGCTATAAACAAATAAAATCGATTAAATTCTAACAGTAGGAGACATTTTTCCTTTTTACTCATTTTTCTACAATGAATTATGCATTCTAAGTCGACCTAGAACTGCCGTGTTCATTAAGGGTGACCAAGGCAAGTAAAATATGTTCGTGGTCACAATATCCACCAAGTTCTCAAACGATACCTTTAGGGGTGGCAAGCCTAGTCTAGGGTCTCTTGCTTGGTTCATGATTCTAAATTACGAGGACAGTGGGGGCAATGTTACTCGAGTCTGCAGTATTCCTTAAGCTATACGTGCCCTTCCAGTCGTGTTAAATGAGTAACAGCTTTGTAGTGTAACGTACTGGAGATATGGTAGGCGAAGCCGTCTATGAAACAGGCTAGAAAACTGTTTAATCTAGACTAAATATTTTATTCAGGTGAATAAATTATGTACAGCTATGTACAGGTTCAGTAGATATCTAAATCTTCTGGGATCTCGTGTTGAGATATCATTCACACAATTACGATGTGTGGGGTACAATGTGGCTAGGTATTCTAAATCACTGGAACAGTTCGCTAATTAGTGCCGGTACGAACGCTGACACTATCACCTTCGGGCTGACGATTAGTACAGTCGGCTTTCACACCAAGGTTCAAACTCTCAGAGTGAGTATCACGCTGGAGTTCGTGAAGGAAACTCGGGATGCAAGACGATCCAAAATGAGAGCAAGGGTCACTCTCAGCTACCTACTTCTATACACGAAGTAGAAAAAAAATAGTAAAATAACGGGAAGGGGATCTCAAAGTTGAAAGCTGACTTCTTAGAAAACATAGACGCTGGCGGTCTCTAAAACAAGCAAACTCCGGAAATCGGAGAGACGAGTGGCCATACTTCTTTTATAGCAGTCCCGGTTCCCTTCACGCGATTCTTCTGGAACCTTCCAGAACCAGGATGATGCAACCTTGCGGTCTTTTACCGCCTGAATCAGCTGTTTCGTTTCCAGATGTGGCCGAAAAGCCGTTTTTAAATCAGCCGACCCAAACAACTTAATTTCCTTTTTCGCTACCGCTAATGAGCGCACATGTGGTACTATGATGTAGCTCAATTTACAATCATTTCTCCTAGTCTTTTCACTCAATAGTCTCACAAAATCTCAGACGCGCTGGCTCCAGCACACGGACAGTTTTCAATTAAGTCCAGGACCTAGTACACAAATGTGTATTGTTATTCACACCCGTTTCTACCTGCCGCTAACCGTAATTGTCCGCAGCGGCAGGTCATCTTTCGCTCCTCTTTCGTTAGGGTCATGTAACGGATCGTTACAGGAGCCATGCATTGGGATATGTTTGTATTTCTAACTGCAGCGAATAATAATAATAATAAAAGATTATCTACAAATCATCTGTTTTTTTATATCTACAAAGGTTAATAAATGTATATAGGCAGGACAACGTCTGCCGGGTTCTGCTAGTAATAAATAAATCACTTAGTGTTTTATTTTGTATTATTTCCATATATTGCAATAACTTGATAAAACTATAGAATAAAAAAAGGTCAATTGAAAACCCTGGTTGGATTTTAGGCCCAGGAGTATGGAGCGAAAAACATTCGATTTTTGAATTTATAATTTTCTTTCTGATTATTTAATAAATTATATTTAATAAAGTCTAAAGTTTTTTTCTTTGAGAATGTTTAATTCAACATAATAAATATGCCTTATGCATTATTAATAATAAAACAGATTTGCACTAATGAGTTTTAAAAATACCACGAAATGCATACATAAAAAATAATTTCTTTAAATAATGAGAAAATGATTTTATACCCCAGGACGTAAACTCAGTAATCTGACATACAAAGAATTGTTTTATGCAATTCCCCGAGGTGTGTTATTTGATTAATACAAAACTTATTATAACACATGCATATTTTCTCTACCACTCAAACTTCTTCAAGTAGTTTGGTTTTTTATTTTTTCAATTCATTTGGCAAATTACTAAAATCGATCATCTTAACCACGAGTTTCGATAAAACAGTTTCATGCAAATCTCGTATTACTTCACTATTTAATCGGCTTATGTATTGCTTTCAATAATTTGCCGGCTGAAACGTTTGGAGAACGAATAAAATAAATTGTTTTTGCAGTCAAAACCTCTCATTATTATGAACTCGCACATTACTAGCGCATATTTCTGCTAAGTGATGAAGATTATAATGAAATACGAAGCATTTGGAAATATTTTCAAGCTCCTCTCTCAAACTAATTTCGATCGAAAGTTTAATCAAACCTTTATCCTTACTAAAGAAAGGCAATAAAATAACGCGCACTTATTTATTAGCGTGTATATATATATATATATATATATATATATATATATATATATATATATATATATATATATATATATGTATGTATGTCAGGTTTAAAAATGGGGGGTTAAGAATTAAGCGAGTTATTTTTAAAAATAGTTGGAACTCTAACTATAACGTAAAAGGAGAAAGAAAACCCTCGAGCGGTACTATACAGAGTAAAAAAGCTAACGCGGAAGTAGACGATAGGAATTTGCTTAGGTAGGAACGCCAAAAAAGACCTCAGGCGGGAAATTGGGCTGGTAAATCCTCCACGCTGCTCGTCGCAAAATGTGAACAAGAGATTTCTAAAAGGCATGGACAGAAGGATTACAATAAAGAAGTTTTTATATACGAAATCAAGTGTATCTTCCATGCCTTAATCACTCGTCCGTATCATATATATATATATATATATATATATATATATATATATATATATATATGTAATATTAAAATCCCTTATTTACGTATTTTAATATTAATTTAATAACTTTTGTTCATAAAGTGAGTTCGGGGTTTGCGCGGTAATTCTGATTTTTTCCTCCAGACACGCTATAGACTTAGTTCAGCCTCTGTCTGGACTACTTTAGGCAATAGTTAGCGAGTTAGCTTTAAACATGGGTATTTTGTATCACGTGATCAATTATGCTTAGGGATTATTCTTAGTCTTTTACCTTAGGAATCCCTACTTGAAAAGTGTATGTGCGGGATCACTTTGTCTGTGTGCACGAAGTTGTAAAGGTTTTTGCCTGTTGTACGGATTTCATGTTTATTACCAGAAATAAACTGTGTTGTGATTTTGAATGAGTCTCGCCCATATTACACACACACATATATATATATATATATATATTAACTTTAACATTTCCTTAAAAACCTCCTCTCTTCCATTCTAATTCCTTAAAATCCTTTTCCCAACCTCTAAATGTCACAATCAAAGGAGTGTCTTCGACTTAAAATTATTTCTGTCCTATAGATGTAAGTTTTCTGTCTATTCAACACGTTTTCCAACTGTCGCCGGCAAATGGCTCAGCGGGTGTTTTTTTTTTTTTTTTAAATCTTAACATTTAATTCCCTGAGTAAGTGGCAAAATTCTGTCTTCGCTGTTGGGTGCACCTCTGTTCGAACAGTGATTTTTGTGTCTTTCCTTTGTCTGTCGGTGACTTGTAAAGATGTCCGTTTTAGCAGCTCTAAAATAAAGATTTAATTAGATTTGTGCCAGTCTCTTTCAATGTGGCCAGACTGCATCGTTCGTTATTTCTGCTAGCTGTTTAGGCTTCTCCTTGCCCAGTACCCCGGGCAAGTAAAAATAATAGGGGCTACATAATTATTATGTCTAGAGGAATTAATATATTAAATATATATGTATATATGTATATCAAAATTATACTTAAAATATCTCTTTAAATTTTTTTTTCTCTTTTCGTTCTGTCATATCTATTTTTCCAGCCATCTAATATCATATTTATAGGAGTGTTCGATTACTTAAAATTCTGTTAGGAGTCTTCCAAAGCAAACTCTGAAATAAATGCAAACTTTCTGTCCACTCGCCACATTTTACAGTTGCCCCCAGGCAAATGGTTTAATTTTTCAATGATCTAAATTCCTGTCTGATTGTTAGCAACGCCGACTAAGGTACTCTCTCTTGGGAAGAATTCCTTTCATATCTCGCTGTGGGACCGACATTTTTAATAGCAAAGTGTTTTTGTGATCATCCCTCTACTCTTGTCAGAGAAACATGTCATTTTCTGTAATATTAAATAAAAGTTAAGTACTACGGACTCACTGCTTTCTTCTATGGTGCCACGACTACTAGTTTCTTAGGTTTTTCATTGGTCAGCTAGCCCTGGCAGTTAAAAATAATAGGGGCTAAAATAATTTTATGTGACCGGCGGATTACTTACTCTGGATTATATATACATACATACACATATAATGATGTTTTTACCTAAGCAATCGATTTTAATTACGGTTACATACTGAAATAATATTTTGGCGATTCTTTACCTAAAAAAATAACCCTTTCCTGTCCTTTAGCGAATTTCCTATTCTGTTTCTAAATCTTAGTAAACTCGTTTGCAAGCACAAAGACGCCAAGCAAAAATTCTGTATCAGTCAGCATTAGTTATATAACCATTCATGTAACAACTGTAGCATCATCCCATTACTAGTGAACTAACCCCTAGTTGATTAACGCATCTGTCCCGTCAGTTCTTTTTTTCCATTGTAAGTTCTTTCTCTTTGGAGAACAGTTAAAATCATAGTACAAATAAATATATGTAAATATCTATTCTAAGCATTCTTTAGTGAGTTCTGAAGATTGCTAGAATATTCTTCAGTTTGCTGAAAATGTGTAACAGGATATTCGACGAAGATATAAAAGAGCAAGTAGATCAGTTTATTAGTCAGTTCTTAGTACTGTCAACAAAGTGGCGAGCATTAAAAAAAAAAAGAAGCTCTTACGATCCTGCTGTTCAAATGTCCTCATTCATTCATTCCTATCTACGTCACAATATACGCTCAAGAGCCAAAATATTATGACCACCTGTCAATAACGAGTTGGCTCACCTTTGGCTCGCAACACAACTTCAACCGCCTTGGCATGGATGCCACAAGTCCTTGGTAGATGGCCGGAGACAGACTGTACCAGATATTTAAGCAACGGTTACGCAAATCCGAGATATTGCGAATTGGTGGTCTTTGAACTCTGAGCTGCTTTCGTATGACATCCCAAATGTGTTCTATCGGATTGAGATCCGGTGAGTTTGGCGGCCAGGATATAACTGGAATTCAGCATCATGTTTCTGGAACCACTCCAACACAATTTTAGCCTTGTGACAAGGGGAGTTGTCCTGCTGGAACATTCCATTTCTAGCTGGAATAACAGAGGCCATGGAAGGGTGCAACTGGTCCGCAACGACGTTCATATACCCTGTAGCATTCATGGTCTGCTCTACCACAACCACGGTTCCCCCAGAGAAGCCCAAGAGAACGTCCCCCAAAGCATAAAACCGCCCTGTGTGTGACCTACTGTACATTGAGGGAGCAACTGTTCGTCTGGAAGACGGCTTATCCTAACAAGGCCATCGGCGGGATGAATGACAAACCGTGATTCATCTGATCAGGCAACTCTCTCCCACCGATCTATGGACCAGTCGCGATGTTCCCGGGCCCAGTGTATTCGTAGTTGGCGATGGCGCTTGGTCAGCAAAGGACGTTTGTTGTGTAGCCCCAAATCCAACAGTGTCCGCTGAACAGTGTGCTCCGATACTATTCTACTTGGTTTTGCATTCTATTGGGTTGTCAGCTGAGCCACTGTCTGGCTCCGGTTTTGCTTCACCATGCGAGACAGTCTCCGACGACCTTTTTCTTTCGAAATAGCGTGTAGACGTCCAACACCATATCGTCTACTGCTGTTTTCACCGTCATTCATCCACTTTGCATAAGTACTAACAACTGTAGATCGCGAAAAACCGACGAGTCGTGCATTTTCGGAAATACTTGTTCTGAGCTTCAAGCCATTACATTCTGCCCTCTATCAAAATCGCTTAGATCTGCAGCCTTTCCCATCACACACAGTAAGTGGAAGAATGATTCTTCAGACTCTCCATCAGCAGTTAAATACCACTTCCACCTGATCACGTGCCTTCCACGTCCTCCAGGCTAGTTCATTGTAAAATGTAGGGGTGGTCATAATGTTTTGGCTGAGTATATATATATATATATATATATATATATATATATATATATATATATATATATATATATATATATATATATATATATATGAAATGTCGTGATCCAGAGTTAAGGCGAATGGAAAACAGTCTTCTTGATAATAATAAGTTTTATTAACTCATCGTTCTTAAGGAAAGCAACTTACGCTATTTTCATTGTTCATGACAGAGCTTTGCGTGGAATAGGTGTTGACCGCTCCATGTCCACGCGTTGACTTAAACTTATCTGTTTGCAAGCTCATGAAATTCTTTCAAAATGCTTCCCCTGACCGGATTACCCTAAAATCTTACGGGTCTTTTTCATTTATTTTATTATTATAAAAGAGTTTCTTTTTTAAAATCGCTTATAACTCATGTAATTTCTAATTATTCCTTTTTTAAACCTGACACAAATATATATATACATATATACACTACATCAACTTATGTACGTAGCAAATATCACTGAAATCTTTGCAGTAGTTCTAGCGATAATTGAATTTGAGTGAAAATGCATACGCGCTGCTGCCACACACACACACACACACATATATATATATATAATATTTATATATATATATATATATATATATATATGAAATGTCGTGATCCAGAGTTAAGGTCAATGGAAAACAGTCTGCCGTGAAAATTTGGGAAATTAGTAAGTGTATCCCTAGGAAGGATTTTGAATTTTTTTTTAAATCAGAGTTTCCCTTCCCTTCCTTTTCGAGCGTTTTATGTCATTATTTCAAGCATTGTTTTCCCCGGTTAAGAGCAGGAGATTAAAAGTATCAATTTATCACATAAATAGGTGGAATTAACATTTTTCTATCTTTATGACGTCATTCCTTAACCTCTGATTTAATCAATTCTTACTTCAAATTATTTAAATATCGTCTGCACAATTTTTATCCATTTTATCTTTGAATTTAAATATGGGATTAACTTTCTTTTATATTTGACTTGTATAATAGATTATGTACATCTGCCTTAATTTAAAATTTAATCATTGGTTATATTTTTTACTTTTGAAGTCTAATTTACAGGGAGTCTAAATTTCGAGAAAATAAATATCTAGCATTTAATTTATAGATCTTTGTAAATTAAGAATTGTAACAAAGGAGTTACAGTTGAACCAGCCAGAGCGAAACCAACCTAGAGGTGAAAGCGGAGTGACCCTCCTTCGACCCTATTGGTCAAGAGGGGTTGCTAACCGCGGAGTAGCCCGCTTCGGCCCAGCAACGCTCCCCAACGAACTTTTTTTTTAGATGATCTGCAGACCCCTTCGGAGAGAGAGCTCAGAGGAAGAAGCTTGGAGCTTGGGATCTTCAGAAAGAGTTTCGAGCACCATTTTCTCCTAAGACGCCATTTTGATAGATCTTCAACCTAGTGTGGTTCTTTTTGCATCATAGCCCAAAA
Source organism: Pardosa pseudoannulata (assembly GCA_032207245.1). Lineage (NCBI taxonomy): Eukaryota > Metazoa > Arthropoda > Arachnida > Araneae > Lycosidae > Pardosa > Pardosa pseudoannulata. The sequence continues at coordinate 187,814,712 of CM063505.1, read as the reverse complement.
AACATGTTACATAGCATATGCCAGTCACATCTTTATTAATATTATAATAAACAAATTCAGCAGAAAGAGTTAGTTTTATTTAAAATACCACTAGACTCACGGCCGGCCTTGACGCTATGTCGGCCTCTTCACCACAAGAAGTTTGTTCTTTTGTGTGTCATTTTATTATAAAAAACTCCATGGTTTGCCGCCGATTGATCAAAATTTTAACAGCATTCATTCTTACGGCCAAATAAACACTGTCAATATTAAATTCTCTGCTCTCCATTCGGAAATGGTGATATGACAAGAAATTTTAAAGTTGGTAATTAACGTACAGCAGCAATCAGTTAAGTTATATTTAGTGTTAATTTCATATTTTACCGATTTCACCAAAATTTCCGTGCTAATTCAAAATTTTTAAGACGAAATCGATGAAGATAAAGTCACGGGAAAATAAGTCTCTATCTTATTGCTTATTTATGGATATCAAGGAAAAAAATTCATTTTATTTTATTTTGATACATCCGGTCTGTCACAGAGGGAATACATTTTGGAGTGTGTTCCTTGATACCGAAAAGTAAGTGTTATCGCTATCCCTTTTCGCCCATGCTATCACGTGATATGAGAATATAAGACTGAAATTTATACATATATAGCTGATATTAAAAATTTGGCCTACCTCGGGATTTCTGATTGTTGTGAAAATAAAGAAAGGATTGTTCTCGCCATTTTATGTTTCTAGCCAAATCAAATAAACTTTCATAGAAAATTTATGATATTAAAATGATCCTTTGTTGCAAGTAACTTATGTTATACGGCACAATTTAGTATATTACAAACGGTGTATTAATAAGTTACTTCTTGAAATTAAAAAAAAAATCTACAGCTTTAATATAGCGACAGGGACAGCAATAGATGGTAAAATGGAAAAAAGAGTTATATGATATAGTAGCATGGGGTAATAGTTGTAACATCGTCTGTTAAAATTGATGTTCTACCCGCATATTATCTTTATTTTTTCTTTGTAAGTTGCGAATGACAACGAACGATGCATGGTTGTTCTTTCGTATGCGAGAAGAAAATGGCTCTTGAGTTGCTTTTTTGTTTTTGAGAAATTATTATTTATGTCATAAATTCTTTTGTGTGACATTTTCTGTTTTTTAATGAGCTCGCATACGGAAATATAATAAAAGGTGTTTTATTTTAAAATTGCGTTGTTTTGAACAGTTAACTACGCCATTGAGAACAAATCATACTTCTGATTTCGAACCCAAACTGGATAATAGTTGGGCTGCTCAGGAAGAACGAAGACGGATGAGCGAAAAAAGAACATGTACAAGGATTATGTAAAATCTTATATGACATTAAGGAAGTTCTTAACTCTGATTGCACATTTCTAAATTCATATTTCTAGCCAAAGATAACAGATTCATATACAAAATTCAGGATATTGAAATGTTTCTCGACAATTTTTTATATCCATTTGAAAATACTGTAGAGCGCTGGTTATCCGGATTTATTTGGAGGGAAACTGATTCCACTAACAAAAAATCGGGATGAATGAACTTCTTTCAAAGATGGCTGCAATATAAGTTTTAGGTAACATTCGTACTTTTCCCAGTGTTAGGACTGACAGTTATAAAAGGGCATATTTATTACATGGCAAACGGCGTGTTTAGAAGTAAGAATTTAAAATTTTCAAACATTATTATTTTTAACAAAATTAGTAGAAAGACAACGACACAAACAAATTTTGGGGTATACTGGAGAGTTATATAGTATATAACTCTAGTGTTCGAAGAGAGTGGTGAGCAGGAATGGGGTGAAAAATGAAACTATCCAAGGATTATGTAGCTATTTCTGTATATCAGTAGCCTCGATGGCATATCAGAAATGCAATTTGATGTATTATAAGAATTGATATGGCTATATTATACACATAACAAAAACAACGATTATTTCTCCATAGATTTGAACTGATCTTTGGAGAATTTACAGATTAATTTACGAAAAAGAAAATCGTTCATTAAAAGTAATATACAAAATTTCGATTCTTTGAATTTTGCTAACCCTAACTAATCCAGAATCCAGTATGGATGCCTCTATCCATTCCAGGTCCAACCGCTTCATAAATTCGAGGACAGACGTACAGATAACTTAGGCTATTATTATATAGGGGATGTATTCTATTTATAAAATTGTAAGCGGGAAATTAATGGACTAAAAATGTATATTTGTATAAGAATATAATGTAAAAAAAATGAAAAAATATAGCATCTAAAGTTTCTCAAAATTTTTGAAATTCACAATTGTATTTCTAAATCTTAATTCCCCATCTACCAAAACTAAAAAAGGCCGAGATTGAATTCTTTCCATAATTCTCAAGATCATAGACTGAAGTAATAAGTGCCCAATGTGCTGACCTGTCTACATTTATCTAACACAGATGTCAATTCTCACCAGAAATCAAGAATTCTTGAAATTATAAATGCGGATAAGTGCATTTCGGGCTACAGTTTTGGGGTCTAGACGGAAGACAACCGGCAGAAAAATGCTAGCTCAGAAATTATCCCATAACATTTAAAAACGTGACCAGACTCTGCACATTTTTAGATATTCACAGACTTTGGCAATACTCGTAACTGTTAGAAGTGTTTTGCGTAGGTCCCAGAATTCAGACGAGGAAATAATATGACTTTTAACGAATAATTTCCTCTTGTACCAATTATTGAGTTGATGCAAATCTTCATGACTGCATAAACGGAATATCGGCGTTCGCAAGAGAGCTTGGCAATTAAAATATTCAGGGACATACCAAAGTGTAACACTAAAGAAGTTTTAGTGCCTATGTATATAAATGAGTGTGTGTGTGTGTGTAATAATGAAAAATCTATCTTGATAAGTAACTAAATTATTTTCTCAATTTTAATTCTACATCGTGACGTAAAACATTCTCATTCCAAAGAGCTGTTGGACTTTAAAGAACAGCGGTAGCTCAGTATGCAAACAGCGATCCTGTAACCGAAGGGAAGAGGGATTGAGACCTGAGCTTGCGAAAGATCAGCCGTGATTATTAATGATGACTGGGGCACTTGGAATAGGTCGGGGTTGCAATGTCATTCAAGTTCCCAAACGATACCTCTGGAGGTGGCAGACAAGGCCTGGGGGTGATTCCGTTTGGCATCTGCTTCTAAATTACGAGGACCCACTTTTAAAAGTCCAACCTCTCGATGTAATGGCAACCATCTTCCATGAACAGTCATTCGAGTCCTAAATAGACAGAAGATACAAACCAACCAATTAAACATCGGACTTTAAAACCTGATAGAACCGCTTTTTACTGACTCTCTGATTTTTCTAGTATCCCAAAATGCTAAGATAATATACAACTTTCCACCATTTCCATGGTTGACATTGTGTTTCTCCATTTCGGTGGTATATTTGGTGTTTTTTAAGGACGTGCGGCAATGCCATCAAGACTGCGTATCCTATATAATGAAATGTAATTTTAACTGATTTTTGGCCGCTATTATTTTTTTCAGTTCTAATATGAATTTAATGAAGGCCTGTAGTCGGATAATTGCCCAGCCTAGCTCCGGCAAATCAAATAAGGGATGGTAATACATACATAATACATACATACATATATACACACACAAATATATATATACACATATATATACACACAAATATATATATATATATATATATATATATATATATATATATATATATATATATATATATATATACACAAGCACACACACACTCATATATATATATATATATATATATATATATATATATATATATATATATATATATATATATATATATCTGCACACATGCACACATATATGCATATATTTATATATTAATAGCTGAAATTTCTTATATTTCACTACATATATTAATTTGATCTTACCTCATATTGTTATATCTTCTTCTTGTACTCATTTATTTTCTCTAGGATGTTTTATTAAGTAATATTGCTTTCGTGCAAACAATATTATCAAAATGAATTGTTTTTTTCTGTTTTTTTCTCTTCAATAAAGCAAGTTCTTCTGCTATTAAATAATCCTAAATATAATACTCTCAATATGTACTGCAGCTTAAGATTATTTTTCGACAGTTGCCGTGAAATAAGAAATATTATTTCCATTCTTCTCAAACTGGTTCCCTTGACGCTGATATTACTTTTCATTCCGAGAATCTTGAGTTTTTTTTTTGTTTCAGATTAAGTAATTTTAATATACTTTAATCACATTGTTTTCTAATAGGATATAGATTTTAAATTAATAAAAATATAAAATTACAGATGAATATAAGCCTTTTTGTTAATTATTACTTACTAAGTCTAGCCATGAATTTATGAATTCAGAAAATGTTCTACTGATTTTTTTCTTTTACTGATTGGATTTTTTATTTTAAATTTACGACTCAGATATAATATTTGTTTTATTGCTGAAAATTATTACACGTTCAATCCTGAATTTGAAATTCAAAATACTTTTATGAGTAAACACTGTTCTGCACACTGATCTTCAGTTTTTTACTCCATTAACCCAAGTTTTCTATTAAAAAAATCTCTTTAAAACTATACTTACCAAATTTATTGTTTTGAGGTACTTAAGATAAAATCTACTTGAAACGAATTATTAATAATACTTAGCAAATGTTTCGGAAAATCGTTTTATGACAGTACTAGAGAAACAGCTTTAATGTTTTTTGACTACAAGGGCGTACGAAGTATTTTGACATTATCTATTGAAGATTATTTTACTGTAAAAAATATCTTCGTTTAGAATATTAAAAATATTTTAATTAGTTTTGAAGTTTTAACATATATAATTCTGAGTGAAAAATTTCAAAACATGCTAAAATCTCCCATAGCATCGTTTACAATAATACTTTTTTTATCTTCTCATTTTTTTAAATATAAAAATTTAAGAGAAAATTAAGTAGTGACATTGGCCGTAAGGGCTCGAAAAAGAAGAACGCATGAAATCTGTTGGAATGGCTTTTCGATAAAAAAATATAGATACAAATTTTCATTTCGGTCGTAACTGCATTTCCTCCTATGCAAATGTATTTTAACTATGAGCCGTGGTATAAATGGAGTTTCACGGTTAGCTCCTTGGCCTTTTCTGTTACTCTGATTGTTTGGTGCTACTAAAAGTTATTTTGGTAAGTCAGTCGTAAGGAAATATGTTGAAAACCGCTTTAGTTTATTTTAATATCTTGTTTATATTGCCGCATAAAGGAGCTTTGCCAACGAGCTCAGTGGCCGAATGGTCAAAGCAAACGATCCTGACCTAACGTTTGTGGGTTCGATGCTCGCCGTGGCGGTTGATCCAAAGTATGAATTTTTAATTTTAAAATGTTGTTTATTGTTGCCTTATGTTCTCGAACATTCTAGATCATTCTTTATTATGTAAATTATTTATTTCTCGAATATTCTGTTCGGGTATCAAAGCTGATGCCCACTAGTTGTAGGCAACTTCTTGATCTTGTAAAGTTGCGAGTTGCTACTTTGCTTCAATAAATTCGTCTGTTAACCCAAACGGTGTGTTCATTCGAATCTTCGTGATAATATTTTTATCGTCCGAGCTGAACGAATAAACGTTTAATCCATGAAATGAACTGTGTTTTTCTACGTATCTCCACACCACACTCATAACATGACGCTGGGTATTCTGAAAATAAGTTTAAATTTAATCCAACGAAATTCTATATTGACTAAAAAAAGGACCAAACATTTGAACGAAAAAAGAAAATAAAGTGCTTTTCTGTCTTTGATAAATCTGAACATGATGATTACTTCTACAAGGGTAAGGCGTTAATGATGTCACTCTGAAGATTCCCTTTAATTTTGATCATTCCTCACGAGGAGTAAATTCTATTTCTGATTCAGTCCTCTCTTTCACCTGATTCATAAAATTGTCACATGCCGATATCATAGTGCGAGGGCATTCAGTCTCACAGATTTATTTTACACGTTATCTGGTACACAAAGAAACGTAAATGTGTCATGTCCGATACGCTCGAATACTGAATCCCGATATTATATCTTCTTAAGCAGAAAACTAGGCCATCTCCTGTCCATGTGTTTTCTTTTTCACTTTTCGGTATCTTCCTTATAAAATTATTACTGTTATAACTTTCAAATTCTGACAATAATTATTTAATAGCGTAACTTTTAAACCCTGCCAAAATCAGTTAAAACTCAAAGAAGATAATTTGGCCTCCCTTTGACGATCCTTTCAAAAAATTGTCAGAATATCGGTAAATCAACTGGGTAATATTCTGGATAAACCTCGTCAACCTACTATCCACAATGCATTGTCGTATAGCTTTCATTAAACTTAAGTATTTTACCTGTGATCAATTATAGTGGTCAATATTTAGTTAGTCTAAGAATAAATTTATTTGGATTGCATTGTGAAAATTATTTAATTTTAAATTCAACCACAGAGCTTTCTTGAGAGGCTCTAGACTCATTTTATAACATAGGGACCAATGACATCGCAGAGAAAACTAAAAGATTGATTCAATAATTAATCAACAATAAAACGTTTATTTTACACTATTTTCACAATTTAATTAAATGCACGTTAGCCAATTGATTGGTGAATTTATTCTTTTACATATATCGTGAATTATGATTTTCTTCAATCAAAATTTTGCTTATGAAGAGAGGACCCGGATAAATTTATAAAAATTATGATAAAAAATATAAGAAGTCTGATACTTGCGATTGTGAGGGAGATAGAAGGTATGGCTCCTCAGTTGAAGCTAGGATGCTTGACAGGATATGGCTGGGGCTCCAGGATGCAGTAGGTTACTTGCGGGGCAACCAGGGTTGTAAAGGAAACTCACAGACCTCGTTGAAGACTTCGACAGACGGTGGAGCTGATTTGGGTTCCTTGATCGCTAATATATTTGGGTGAGAGAATATACTTTCTCTCCTTCACCTTTTTCGTCAGTTTTCTCCTCCTTCTCCTTCAGCTCCTTCTCCAGCACTCTCACCTCCTTCAGGCCCACTCAGCCAGGACTCACTCGTCTTGTCCTCTCTTTTTTTAGGCCCCTTTCTCTAGCTGCTTCTTTGTCTATTACCTTCAATACGCCCTTCCATCTGAACACAAAAACCCCAATAGGCAACCTTATTTGCTGCCTCTCTCTACCCATTCTTGTTCTTGCCGTGGCTTATGAATCTTTTCCTAGCCTTATTCATCCTTGGTGTCATTTTTGGAGACACTGTTCTTATCTCAGTCCAGCAATCTTAGACCTCCCTGAAGAGTCATAAATCATCCCTTATTTTTTATCAGACTTCTTTGATCCTCTTTTCTAAATTACTGCTCACATGTATAAGGCTTGATTCAATATATAAATCCATTAAAACTTTCTTAAACTTTTTTATATATATATTTCAAACTTTCTTATATATATAGTTTTGATATATTGCATCGCTTCATTACATGCATTACTTATCGAGAAACACTAGGTGTGGTTTTTATCTTTGATGCCTTCTCTGGGTTGATCCATAAATCCCAGTGCAGAACCTGGCAGCATAGAAACAAGTCACCGTTATAACAGTACGGTACTCAGCCCCAAGAAAAGTTTTTCTCAACTGGCTAAAAATAAATAAATAAATAAATAAATAAATAAATAAATAAATAAAAATCAGTATATGACTGAAAACAAATGGTTTGTTATACGTTCAATTTCTAAGATTTTAGAGATTCACTCCGAAAGGTTGTTGCTGTATTAATGCTACTTGGACAAACCAAGGACGTGAGCCAGATGCTACTTGAATTCTTGAATTAAGACGAAGGCGTGTGCTTTTCGGTTTGAAGAGCACCGCTAGGGTAAAAGAATTGCTCAAAATGGGTTGCTGTAATTTATAAGCAGGACAAATTAGGATTAAATACAATAGTAAAAAGCTAATGTTAACATTTCGTTCATTTATCCTGGAGTTTATTAAGAACCGAGTTATCTATAGTGGGGTTAAACTGTAATACCATTTTAAGACCGAAGGAGACTCGATTTTCATTTGTGCTTATGGGCAGTTAAAGAATATTAATATTCCAGTTGATAAAGGAATATAAATTTCTTGGCATGCCAAGGAAATACAAAGAGGTAAAATAAGTTGTTACAGTAATTTAATATGTTTTCCATTTTTTTATCATAGTTTCTTACACTTCCCCCTTCAAAAATTTCATATTTTACTGATATATTATATTTGCTGCAGTATTCTTCGGTAAGATTTGGAATGGCCAAAACTACTTACTGCATAGAATCTGACGAATCAATATTCTTGCAATGATAGCTAAAATTATGTATTGGGACACGTCAAAAATTGCAAAGTTGGATTGATTTTATTCTTTTGTGCATTTTTACAATAGTTGTCCTTAAAAATAAAATTTATTTCCAATTTCACTTGTGTGATTGCTGCATTATCAGTCACATATAAGCATTAAAAAGTATTCTCAATTTTCATTTGTGCCTTACTTTAAAAAATCTAGACTGTTTAGTAGTTATTGCCTGAAGCTACGAATGAAAATAATCGATACACATTTTCTCTATTTAAATGTTTCAAGGAAGTTTCAAGTTTCTTTATTTTCTTGTGAATTCTCTCTCATATTATTTGCAATATTTTATATTTTTATTTCTTTAGTATGGCTATTCCCTTTAACAATTTACTAAACCATTGGTTTCTAAATGTTCAATTTTACAATTTAGATTAAAAAAGCTAGAAATTGTTCAGTTAAAGTTAAAGCCAATTTAAAAACAAATGAGTAGTATATTTACCTCGAGATTTCAAAACAAGATTTTATTTTATGTTATAGAGTATATACAATACATATACTGTATTTATTTGTGTATAATTATTTTTTAAAAATATTTTTAATTTAGGGCAAAAATTCAAGGTGTGCGTTATATATAGAATAGTTTTTACTGTGATCTGTAATCACATAACATATTGTTACGAATTTGTTAGTATAACTTAAATTTAGCATGGGACTCTATTGGTATCTCGCCAAATTAGTGAGATATCGGCTCGTTGGCGACAGTTTTGGCAACCTATTTTTGTCTCTAAGTTCATCGCCAAGTTCGTTGCCAAGTGTCGCCAAATGTTGCCAAGTGTGGCGTCAGGTGAGAACTTCCTGTTCCTTTCCAGCAGTTTCTTATGTGGTCCTATGCAGAGGGAGTTGTTAAGAGGATCTCTTGGTCTACGGAGTACGCACGGTGTGTTGTGCTTGATTCGGAAATTGGTACGTAGCCGACGGCATTGTGCTCAAATTGTTCCGCGGTGATTTTGTCGGTGTGTTGTATCTTTTCCAACTGATTGCGAATAAAGTATTTGTCTTCGTGCTGCAGTCTTGCTTGCTTAAAGTCCATTCAATCCCCGAACCCAGTTTTGGAAGTTCGTAACAATATGTATAATAAATAAAGGTATTGAAGGAAGAAAAAAGAAAGGTGAAAATCTTAAGTAATAAAAGTATTACTGCATCTATGTTTGATTCCTATATTTAATAATTGTCCAATAATTCCTATATTTATTATTTTATACTTAATTTCGTCTTGCACTTCCTACATACAGCAGTTGCTAATAACATTAATTATTTCCTTTGAACTCGGAATTTTTGGTTTAACGGGTCCCATTTTCTGTTGCGTATTACGCCGCTTACGACTTAAGTACTCTAGTAGAACTAAATTTCTTCTCTATTTTGCATTGGATTTTCTCCTACTTTGGTTAAAGTTCTTGTTGTCCAGTTTTTAAGCGAAAAGGAAACGAAAAAGTTTTAAAAATGGCGCCACAATAGCGTAGAAGCCATACGAATAGTTTTAAGCTTAGTGTAACTTTTCTGTGCTATACAAATAGAAAATAGAGCAGCAGTACTTGATTAGGTCGATATTTTGCGACTGTGGCTTTTATGTAGACGTCTTTTGCTATGAACTTATTGAGGCGTTTAGGTTAATGCGAGACTTCTGAGCAAATTTAGTATTTTTTAGTCCTATTCTTCCAGTCCGGCTTTTAAGCTAATGCAGATTAATGCAGCTAATGCAGTACGTAAAAATAATCTGTATTAGAAACAAAACAACAATAAACTATACCTTGTGTGAAAGGAAAATAAGATTGTCTGACGTATAAAGTAACGGATAAAAATTCTACGAATGTCATGCAGCTATTTCGAATATTTAATAAGCTTTATCCTCTGTGCAGGAAAGAATAAAACTAAAACGAAAAAAACTGTGAGAGAATGTTTGATCAAGGAGGAGAGGAAATCTTTGTTTACACTTTAACTCTTGTACTTACTGCATAACAAAATCTTCTTTTCTTTCCTGCACTTAGAAAGAAGCTTCTTTAGCTTCAGAACAGATCCATCGTTCCTTTAGCCATCCAATTCATGCATTTTAACTATTTTTATCCTCGTGTTGTATATATGTATAATTTCGAGTTATATAGGCTTTACAAACAGCCTCAAATTACACTAATCATCCGAAGTAACAGACTAAGATGGCTTGGCCACATCTGGAGAAGCCCTGAGAACAACCCCATCTGAATCAGGGCCTGATTATCGCACGGGCACTTAGGGCATGTGCCCTGGGCACGAAAATTTTAAGGGGCACGAAAATTTAGTCGAGTGCTTGAAACGCATTAAGTGGGGAAAAATTGCAAACTTATGCTACCATAGTTAAGTTTTAATAAATTATTGTACGAGGTAATTGTGTTTGTCATGAACTATATTGTTTCCTATTTACTTTAATTTTACTGTTATTTATCTGATAATTAATTCCCTCAACAAACCTGGTGCTCTTTCTATCCTATGGGTTATAGCATATTTATAAGACAGATTATTAGCAACGAACCACCATTAAATCATCTCATCAATTTCAATTATTTTTAATTCTATTATTATTTATTTTCTGCACCACAGAGCTTGTGAGTGTGACAAGGTAAAAATAAAAAAAGTGGGTCACTCTAGGTCTTTAAAAGTCCTTAATTTTTAGCATGGCTAAACAGAGATAATAATGATTACGTAAAAGGAAAATTTGGTGTTTTTGATTTTGAATATTACTTTAATGCTAATTTCTTAAATTCATTTGCTAATTCAATGTTATAATTTTTATCTAACTGTAAATATGATAATAACTTGCCTCTATAAATTTGCATGGGGGTGGAGGGCACAAAAGTATCTTAGTCGGGATCTGATCTGAATATTTACTTTTAAGAACCACGAGGGATCTCGTACTGGAGGAAGACCATCAAAAAGATGGTACAATGACCTCAAAATTTTTGAAAAATTAAAGACTGGCAGAGAATTGCGCTGGGCGGTGTAAGTTGGGGAAAGCGTGCTGTTGAGGCAGCTAAGACCTACAATAGGTTATCACGCTATTAAAGAAGTAGTTGTATATCTGCAACGTACAAAAGCATTTAACGTCATTGAGTCATCATTAATGGGAGCTTGATTGCAGTGTTTTGTTTGTGGGGTTTAGAGTGATATTGTGATACACGAGAGCTAATAAGATCAGAATCTACTGTTTAAATTGGACTACAAATAGCTGCAGTTTCATGCCATCAGCTAGATTCTAACCTGCGCACTCCTTCACCGGAGAGCAGCGCCCAACCCGTTCTTCCACAGTTCGACACAACATTTTGTTTCATTTCCGATATTCTTATTTCTTGATTGCTGGGATGCAATGGTGCAAAATTTTTTTCTTTTTTCCAAATAAACAAAGCGTAATAATTGAATATTAGTTAATGGCTAATTGTTTCAATTACACAATCTCTAAACCAACCCTATTCATTTGGTCACATTTATACAAATGTAAATATATCCTATCAACCTCCTGATTAATGTTATGTAATTGTTGCTTAATTCTTACCATGTTGTGATTTTAACAAAGACTTGTTAATTGCCCACTACTGGGAAGAATAAGTTAACCTTTGAACACGGAAACATTTAAGGAATTTTCATTATAATGTTTCTCCAGCGTAAAATAATTGTGACGTCCTGCTTTAACGAATGATTTATCTAAATTTCCTGTATTATCTTGCCTCGGGCGCAAGAGAAGAATGCATTGGGTACTCATCTTAATAAGGCGAAACATAAATTTCGGGTTTCTGGTCTTAGACAGTTAACGCCGACAACTTAATCTAAAAGCGGCTATTTTAGTGTTTGGATTGTGATAGTTATGCTTGAATGTATGGGCAGCTCTTTATAAGAGATCTTTATTTTATAAAATGTGGGAATTGCTGAGAAAAGTAAAAAAGCTTAGAAAAGTAAAAAGGAAAAAAATATTATATCCCATTAAAATGAGCTTTTCCACTAGACCCTAATAAAACATGAAAAATAAATCGATGAACATAAAGTAATGTTTCTATTTCAAATGAATGTTTTATTTATTGAAGTTCATAAATGTGATGAATGATTTCAAGACGAACAACTTTTCATAAATGCGACTGTAATATCTACATATCTACCCGATATTATGCTTCGTCAAGTAAGGGTAGAGGCCAATCAAAAGGCGAATCTACTTAAAAAAAATCCTTTACTAGACGGTCACACTGCACAACAAAGCTATAGAACAGTAACTGGATTATGCATAACGTATTTTCCTTTCGAACACTGTGGCCAATTGGCAAAAAAATATTAAATTGATATAAAATTAAGTCGATATAAAATTAGAGGCTGTATTTCTACTACAGCATTAATCCAAAATGTCTTCGTTTCGTTTTGTTAATTTACATTTTAAAGAATTTGTTGAAACACCTTGCATCTTTTTCAATGTTAATCCCTTGTATCACCACATTGTATATCTACAACTTGCTGTAATTTACATAGGAGGTCTCTGACTAATTAACTCTTGGAAAAAAACAAAACAAACTACAGTAGCGCTTTAAATTATAGCAAACCAATTATTTATAATGTCCAATCCGTGGTGTGTCGGTAAGAGGAAGAAATGTAGGGAACCAATAAAATAACCAGTAGTAAAGTGAATGGTTGACATTCAAAGGATTTTCGAGCTTAGATAAAATAATTCCTTAACTCGTCAGAGGAGCATAAAATTGCCAAGCTGCCAGACTTATGTCACTGAACAGCAAAACACGAATCTACTTTTTAACATAATTTCTACAAATATCAAGGCACTTTTCGTATCCTAAAACCAGTGTAGCGAGGTGAATCATCTAAGAGCGTGAATTTATCAAGCTAATCTGAAGAAGGCGCAACTGACGTCATATCACGCGCTTCTCTCCACTTTTCCCGCCGGAGATGAGCAACCGCCAGGTATTCACTTTTCCTCCCGTTTGGACTTCCCTCGCTCGCTATCCCTAGCGATACGGTCAATTCCTTATTAATAAATTATAATTGTTATTGTTACAAGAATTTTATTTCACCTAACCTTCTGATACCCAATGGATATTCATCTTAGAAAATAGAGGATGCTCTATCTACACGGAAATCCTCATTCTCAATACCAGATTTTGAAAACCATTCTTATAGAAATCTGAATACTAGTACCCGCGGGCTTCGCTTCGTATTAAGTCTCTCAGTCAACATTTTCAGTTCCAGGTGTATTTTCAAGTTTTCAATATTATCTTTTATGAAGGTGGGACACAACTGTTAAATTATCGAAATTTTGTCTCACTCTGGGTATCAAAAATATTTGCAGGGGAACACAAAAGGAGACGTTTAGTCAGTGCGCAGTTAGGCGACAGATTTCTAAGAGAATCGAATTCAATAGCAGTTTCTATGATACAAAAGCATTGATAATGGTGGAAATTATGTCAAACCGTGGTTTAATGTATTGCCTGTAATGTAAAAATAAAACTAATTAAAAGTACATTTATGTGATTTTAATTGGAAAACGATAATGACTTAAAATCCTTACGTCTCGGAGACGGTTGTTAATTAAAATAATTAATTGGAAAACAATATTTACTTAAAATCCTTAAGTCTAGGAGACGGTTGTTAATTAAAATAATAAACTGTTAAAAGCTGAAAATAACCCTTGCAATAAAGTACTTTCTTAAATGAAAGAGTACGTATTACTTGCCTTTCCTTGCTTTAAAATAAATGAATAAAAAGTTTGTTAGACATAACAACAATAACAATATTCGACAACAACAGGATAGTATTTTAAGGCTAAAATAACGTATAAGTTCAATAACACCATTACAATCTGGCAGAAAATTCCCGAACAAAAATGTAAACTCTTTATTCTTTGTCATCGAACTCCGGAAGAGATTTTATTCCATTTCCTCTACAAAATATATTGGCTTTCCATTACAATTTTCTTTTGAAAGGCATTTAAAGGGAAATAGGTATTGAAGTTCAGGAGTGTTTAAACAGACGTAGTTTTCTATTCAATACTTTCAATTATAAAATTCTGTTTAAAAAAAAATAAAATTTTTTAAAACATTCCATTTAACTTTATCCTAAAGTTTGGAATTTGTGAGGGATTTTATTTGAATTAATTTCTATCTTTAGTAAGTTGTTGCTATGTAGTTAATTAAGCGAATAAAAATACTTCTTTCCAAACACAAAAACTTTATTTTACGCCATTATATACAACACAAAAACAAGTGAATGACATTAAAAAATTTGCATGTGCAAAACAACAAAATGAAAAATGGGTAGCAATCCAGCTTCCGTGTGGATGCGTTCTCTTGATGCCAAGTACGACTACCAGAGAGTTCTGAATAGCGCCGAAACGAATCACAGTAATGTTGAGTTGTTTTGTTCCGTATGCACAGGAACATACTCCCACTCTATCAGGCATTAGTCCTGATATATGGGCAAAGGAGCTAATTTATGAATGTTTCTTTTGAAAACAGAGTTTTTGGTTTTAATCGTGGCTACGCGAACCAGTCCGTCTGTACCATGATGAAGTTCGACCACTTGTTCCATTGGCCAAGAACCTGGAAGATGACCATCATCTAATAACAGGACGATGTCTCCAATTTTCTTATTGGGCTGAGTGTTCTACCATTTCTTTCTGGTTTGCAGAGAGGATAGATAAGTTTTAATAAGTATAATTGTACATAGATAGATATAGCTGTATTAATCCCCTATATAATAATAGCTTAAGTTGTCTGTTCGTCTGTCCGCGAATTTATGAAGCGGTTGGACCTGGAATGGATACAGGCATCCATATTGAATTTTTTATGAGTTAGGGCTAAAAAAATTCAAAGCGAGTTCGAAATTCACCTCACCCCCCCTATTCGAGCGTTTAATGTTATTATTTCAAGCCTTATTCTCCCTCTTATTCTATACTAAATTCATTATTGATAGGATGGCGAGGGCGGAGCACAATATTTAAATTTGTGGACTGTTTTTACTGGACCCTTATATATTCTAATCATTTCCTTCACTACGTGTAAGCTGGCACATGGGGTAGAGTGTCTGCCCATTTGATCGTCGTACTTCTTGGGTTGATGGTTCTGCCCCCGACGCAGCCGAATTTTACTAAATGTCTAATTAATTTAATAATTTCTGCTTTTTCTTTTGAATTCTTATTCCTAAAGTTGTTTTATTATTTTTAAAGTTTTATTATTTTTAAAATAAATTTTTACCATTTTTCAAATTTTTATGATTTTTATTTTATTAAATTCACGTATTACCATTATTATATCAAGCCCCATTTTAAGAGCAGGGGATTAAATATATCAATTTATCACATAATAAATAGGTAAAAATAACATTTTTTCTAGCATTATGACGTCATTCCTTTAATTATCTCATTTAATCATTTATTTTAGATTATTTAAATATCTCCTGAATTATTTTCATACGTTTTATCACTAAACTTAGATATTACGCAAATAATTTTCTTAAGGTAATATTTTGTTGCAAAATAATTCTCAGCCAAAAAACAAACCATTTTTTTACCTTCCTCATAGGGTACTTTACAATTCTGGAAAATTAAAACTTTTACTGATCCCATCATATGATGGGATATATGCCAGTATAAGTATATTTTACTAATATACATACCTCCAAAATACAAAAACGGGTTAACTGACAATATAAGATCTGAATTAAATCAAATTTCTTTGAAGCATTTTTGTTTTGAACTTATTGTTTCATCCTTTAACAAACAATAAGAAATATAAGGTTTTGTTGCAATTGTACCTTTGAGAGTTTATTCAACGCTAAAAAAATATAAGAAATCAAAGGAAGATTAATTAAACAATGCAGACAGTCGTATAAATGAATATTTTTAACTTCTAAATAAAAGCGTTTTTTTAAATTCTTGCTTATTTTCAAAATGTAATTTACTTCGTGACGAGTAAATAAAAAAAGAAAGAAATGTTAAACCAATGAAGTGACACAACAGAAAAATTACTGTGATAAAAAACTGAAGAAAGCTTTTGTAGAAATATTCAATCCTTGGAGTTAAAAGAAAATTACGCAGTATGTACTGATTGAAGAAAAAAAAATTAAAAACTTCCTTTTGCATATTTAACATTAAAAAGGTAGTAATAGAATTAAAGGTAGTTATAGAATAACTATAAGAATGTATACAAATAGTATTGCAATAAAAACAAAAGAAAAGGAAACTTTCAGCCAATATTCAAGAGGACTTCCCCGAAGATGCACCCATTCTCTGGATCCTCAAAAATTTTGACTTCGTAGGTTCGTCAATTATAGTTTTATGGGGGGTTTGTGTGATTTTATTTTAAAGACTCCTTTATGAAAATACTTATGACTCTTATAAGGATATAGTGCCTTCGAGCTGAAGAGTCTCCATTATCACAGAATTGGTTTGAATTGGTTTGGAGCTCTACAATCTCCTGTTTTGCTCAAGAAGGCTAATGCGACCGGGATCCACTGCTTAAAGACGATTCCAAACCGCTAGGGGCATCAAGGCCAATAGCGGGATTCGAACTATCGAACTCCGGTACTCTATCATTCGGCCATCGTTAGACTTGATTTGGTTTGGAACGCTACGGTCTACGTTTTTACAACACAAGGGCTAATGATACCGGAACCTACTGCTAAAGACGATTCCGAACGGCTACGAAAATCCATGCTCCAGTGGGATTCAAACCCATGAACTCCGGTATCGAATATCAGTGCCCGAACTATTTGACCATCGTTATGCTCAATATAATAGAATATTTGGGATTCAATATAAAATAAAATGTTCTGTGTTTAAAATAATTTCATTCCTAGATCATTTATAAGGTTTAACTTATAAATATTATTTACTTTCGTTATATGAAGCAATATATTAAAAAAAAAGTATGTACACCAAGTAAAAACAGTAGAAATCATCTCAGCAGCAAAATAACTTTTGAAATTTGTAAATTAGAAACTAATTTTTCTGTCAAATATAAGCTATTTATTTCTTTTTTATTCCATGAGGTTCATTTATATTAATATGAGCAATATATTTAATTTATGGTATGATAAAGACTTTTTTTAAAGGTTCAATTCCTTAACTGTTTTTAGTTTTATTTTAAATTAGAAATGTCAGATACTGTTATAACGTTCCATTTACTTTCTTTTAATTCCGTTCCATTTAGTTTATTTTAATGCAATAAAGCTTCCCTTAAACAAAAATACCCTGTTTGTATCTTCTCTGCCAAGCTTCCAATTATTACGTTGGTGAAACGAAAACATAATTTTTTTTAAAGCATAAGCCGCTCTGGATTTTCAATCATGTATACCAAGAGCGTCACTTGGCATTCTCATTGGCTAGCGCCGCGATGCAATAGTTCCATAAATTCGCCCTTTTCATGATATGACATATCCCCACTACACACATTGGCATGTTTTTAGTGCCACCGTACCGCCAGGACATTGGAATTTTGGTGAGCTTGCCAGACTTGCGGCTCTTATCCCAACAGACACAGTATGTACACTACACTTGCGGACTTAATGCCCAGCAGCGAGAATGGAAAGTGAAGAGACAGCTACTACCCGCAGAAAAAAGGAACTGGAAGCTGCGTCCTCCATAGTTCTGATTCAAAGTCACTATAAGTGCCATTTTTTTATTTTTGTCTCCTTTCCTTTTTTAAATTTAATTTTTATAATTTTAAATGTTCATAATTTCAATTTAATGTCTTGTTTTAATAAATGCAATTAATTCCATAATAACTTCTCTTCTCTTTTTTTTAATGTCTATTGTGTTTCCTTTTTACTTTAAGACTTAAACTTAAGTTGGCGAAAAGCCAAATATAATTTAAATATAAAAAAATTTAGGTTATTGTCATAACGCGTACTTTCACCATACATCACCACTCATCAAATAATATTTTTTATTGTCTTTTCTGTGGCTTTCTTTTCAGGCACTAACTCGTTATGTATTGCGTATAGAAACCACCATAGAAACTCCATCATAGATACCTTTACTGTTTTAGGTTTGTTGAATAAGGCATTTAGTACTTCAATTTGAGCTAAAAATTTACTTTTTAACATAAATACATTGAAACCCACTTAAGACGATATCTATTTCTGCGCTCCCAATTTCGACCAAACATCTCTAAATGTAAAGCATTCAGGTTAAAAGGTTTGCTTCACACATTTTCCCCTTTGAGAAGTTTCTTTTGCTTCGAACTTCCCTTTCAACTTTTTTGAAGTGTAAGTTTTGACTCAATAAAACCTGGATTCCCCGTTCACATGGAAGAAGAATCAAAAAGGGAGGGAGAAACACACCCCGGTGGACGTTCTCCATGGAATTAAGCAAGAAAAAATTATTCTCGGATTACGTCGTCGGATGTGTTTCCCAGACTCTCAAGCCGGATGTCTAAGACCCATCAACAGACAATAAAACTTGCAGAAGTAAAGCGCTTTTTTAATTAAAAGTAACCCTTCCACTGTACGATTTCTATAGCGATAACTAACTATAATCTTTTCAGTCATGAATACATGTACACTCAAGACTTGGCATGGATGCCACGAGTCCTTGGTAGATTGCCGGAAACAGATTGTACAAGATGTTTGAGCAACGGTTACGCAATTACGAGATATTGCGAATTGGTGGTGTTTGAACTCTGAGCTGCCGTCCCATGACATCTGAAGTGTATTCTATCGGATTGAGATCCAGTGAGTTAGATGGCCTGGACATTAACTGGAATTCAGCATCATGTTCCTGCAACCACTCCAACACAATTTTAGCCTTGTGACACGGGGCGTTGTCCTGTTGAAACATTCCATTTCCAGCTGGAAAAACAGAGGCCATGTAAAGGTACAACTGGTCCGCAATGATATTCAGATACCCTGTAGCATTCATGGTCTGCTCTACCACAACCACGGTTCTCAGAGACGCCCAAGAGAACGTCCCTCAAAGCATAATACTACCTCCACCGATTTGTGTATGACCTATTGTGCATTGAGGGAGCAACTGTTCTCTTGACACGGCCATCGGCGTGATGAATGACAAACGTGATTCATCTGACCAGCCAACTCTCTCCCACTGATCCATGGACCAGTCGCGATGTTCCCGGGTCCAGCGTAGGCGCAGTTGGCGATAACGCTTGGTCAGCAAAGGCACACGAGTGGGATGTTAGATTCGCAGCCTTTCCAATCACACACAGAAGTGAAAGAATGATTCTTTAGACTCTTCAGCAGCAGTTAAATACCACTTCCACCTGATCACGTCCATTCCACGTCATCCAGGCTAGTTCATTGCAAAATGTAGGGGTGGTCATAATGTTTTGGCTCTTGAGTGTACAAGTACACATTTTGACACTTAAAAGAACATTTTGTCGGGTTATTTACAGGTCACATTTATCTCAGTTGTTCGAGATTCAGTGTCGCCAAGGCCGTTTAGAGTTAGTACAAGATACAGTTTAGATAAATTTTAATCTCGTGTTTGTGGAATATATTTGAGAAAAATGTGCCAAAAATGGAAATGTCTTTTTAATTTTGTTCGTTATTATCGTCAAAATGTTATAAATTATTAAAAAAAAGTTAAAATAGATTATTTTTGAAAAAAAAAAACACAATTTTTAAGCAATAACACTATTTTCAAAATTTTCATATGTATGGAAAATGTTAATAGATTACAGTAATTTTTGTTCAGATGACAGCAAAATAAATCAAATGATATAATTTTCTGGATAAATATAATAAACTAATACAACAATATTATTATCTCTATTAATTGTCATGAATTCCATGTCCCTCAGATTCTTTGAATTTTACAAATCCTTTGAAGTATCCAACAAATAAGGACAAATGGCGCAAAACTGACGAACCTTTCGCGGAAAAGTATCTCTATTCATTGAGAAAATGGCAAATTAATTATGCATTGAATAAACCGATTTCAGCTTCACGGAATTGAAATACCATTTTAACTAACTTTTAATAAAGTAATACAACAATATTATTATCTCTATTAATTGTCATGAATTTCATATCCCTCAGATTCCTTTGAATTTCACAAATCCTTTATATTATCCGAGAAATGGCGACAAATAGCCCGAAATGGCCAAAAGTTTCTCTATCATTCTCCCTCTATAATATCTCTATTTATTGGGAAACAAACAAATTAAATATTATGCATTGGATAAACCGATTTCGGGCTTCACGGAATTGAAATACCATTTTAACTAACTTTCAATAAAGTAATACAACAATATTATTATCTCTATTAACTGCCATGAATTCCATGTCCCTCAGATTCTTTGAATTTTACAAATCCTTTGAAGTATCCGAGAAATAAGGACAAATGGCGCAAAACTGACGAACCTTTCGTGGGAAAGTATCTCTATTCATTGGTAAAATGGCAAATTAATTCTTATGCATTGGATAAACCGATTTTGGGGTCACGGAGTTGAAATACCATTTAAACTAACTTTCAATAAAGTAATACATCAATATTATTATCTCTAACTGTCATGAATTCCATGTCCCTCAGATTCTTTGAATTTTACAAATCCTTTGCAGTATCTGAGAAATAACGACAAATGGCACGAAACTGACGAGCCTTTCCTTGGAAAGTATCTCTATTCATTGGGAAAATGGCAAATTAATTATTATGTTTTGGATAAACCGATTTCCGACTTCAAGGAATTGAAATACCGTTTAAACTAATTTTTAATAAATTAATAGAACAATATTATTAACTCTATTAACTGTCATGAATTTCACACCCCTCAGATTCCATTGAATTTCACAAATCCTTTATATTATCTGAGAAATGGCGACAAATGGACCGAAACTGCCAAAAGTTTCTCTATCACTCTCCATCTCATATCTCTATTTATTGGGAAACAGACAAATTAAATATTATGCTTTGGATAAAATGATTTCGGGCTTCACGGAATTGAAATACCATTTTAACTAACTTTCAATAAAGTAATACAATAGTATTATCTCTATTAACTGTCATGAATTCCATGTCCCTCAGATTCTTTGAATTTTACAAATCCTTTGCAGTATCCGAGAAATAACGACAAATGGCACGAAACTGACGAGCCTTTCGCTGGAAAGTATCTCTATTCATTGGGAAAATGGCAAATTAATTATTATGTTTTGGATAAACCGATTTCCGACTTCACGGAATTGAAATACCGTTTAAACTAACTTTTAATAAATTAATAGAACAATATTATTAACTCTATTAACTGTCATGAATTTCACACCCCTCAGATTCCATTGAATTTCACAAATCCTTTATATTATCCGAGAAATGGCGACAAATGGACCGAAACTGCCAAAAGTTTCTCTATCACTCTCCATCTCATATCTCTATTTATTGGGAAACAGACAAATTAAATATTACGCTTTGGATAAAATGATTTCGGGCTTCACGGAATTGAAATACCATTTTAACTAACTTTCAATAAAGTAATACAATATTATTATCTCTATTAACTGTCATGAATTCCATGTCCCTCAGATTCTTTGAATTTTACAAATCCTTTGCAGTATCCGAGAAATAACGACAAATGGCACGAAAATGACGAGCCTTTCGCTGGAAAGTATCTCTATTTATAGGGAAAATGGCAAATTAAATATTATGCATTGGGCGAACTGACTTCGGACTTCACAGAATTGAAATACCGTTTAAACTAACTTTTAATAAATTAATAGAACAATATTATTAACTCTAACTGTCATGAATTCCATGTCCCTCAGATTCTTTGAATTTTACAAATTCTTTGTAGTATCCGAGAAATAACGACAAATGGCGCAAAAGTGACGAACCTTTTCTGGGAAAGTATCTGTATTCATTGGGAAAATGGCACATTAAATATTAATTGGATAAACCTATTTCGGGCTTCACGGAACTGAAATACCGTTTTCACTAACTTTTAATAAATTAATAGAACAATATTATTATCTCTATTAAGTATCATGAATTTCATATCCTTCAGATTCCTTTGAATTTCACAAATCCTTTATATTATCCGAGAAATGGCGACAAATGGCTCGAAATTGCCAAAAGTTTCTCTATTTCTTTCCATCTAAAATATCTCTATTTATTGGGAAACAGACAAATTAAATATTATGCATAGGACAAACTGATTTCAGGCTTCACGGAATTGAAATACCATTTTTACTCTTGCCCGAACTTAGGTCGGGCATTCCAAAATCGTCGCCTTTGCATTGCCCGAACTGAGCTTGGGCGTCACAGGCAAGGGGGTAAATTACAAGTCATTTAAGCCTCTTCACAAGCAGAAAATTTTTGACGCATTTTTAATTTGTCCGAATGTTCCCCAAGCAAATTTACTGAAACAGAGTTTTATTTTTTACTGCTAGTTTAGATTCTGCTTTGGTCTTCCTAGGGACTGGTTCAAATTAAATAACATTTCAAACATGTCTACACAAGGGTAAAACGCTCGGCTTCATTTATTGACCAGAAACTGAAATTTTTAAAAGAAATAAAAAGTAGTTCCAGACTTCAAAAAAGGTGGACTTAACTGTGACAGCGTTGAATGGTAATGTTATTCAAACATTCATTACAAGCAAATAAACAAACTGGAAAAAGGATAATATGAAGAAATTTGAAAAGTAAGAAACATACACTGAGAAGTAATAAAAAAGTTCTGAAGAAACCATTTCAAAAGTTTTACCAGAGTGATTATTTTGAAAAGTATGATATCAGAATCCGGTATTAATATTCTATATTTTTCTCCCCATCTTGCCCTGTACTTATTTGAATGCATAGTCTGCATTTTTAACCTCATTATTTTTGTACACAAAACTGAGATTTTAAGTCTGATGCCCAGAAATATTTTTCGCTTATTATTTTTTGTTGTGAAAACACCAAGTTCTGTTCGTTAAAGCGAATAAATGCAAAATATTCTCAGATCATCAGTTTTAAGACTCTTTACCAAGACACAAATTGCAGTATCAGATAAAATAACACATCGTAAAACATACAACAGTATTTCTAGTCAAATTTTCTACCTCTTCTGATTTAATGGCATGTGCTTAAAGAGAAGTTAAAAAAAATCTATTTTTTTTTCAAGTTGTAGGGAGCTTTGTAAGAAATTATCGATTATTAAATATTTCTCATCTACCAATGTCTCAGTTGCTCGGAATAAAGGAAAGTTCTTTCCTGTTAATGATTCAACGTCTTAATTTATAAAAAATTCTTTTTTTTTGGTGTTTATTTTTAAAGAGGACCAAATGAGATTAGTGTCAAATCAAACCTTAAAAATTCATAAATATTTATGACATAATTCACGTATCCTACACGTATGATTTGAAGGTCTGTTAATTTTTTTTTAATTCCACTACATATTGCTATTTGTTCTTCTACACGAAATGAAAAAAGAAAATTGATGTTCTTATAGATTTATTAAAGCTGAATTAAAAGCGACACACTTTTTTTCTTTAAGTCAAATAGAAGACTATGCATAAAGCAGACTATGCTAATAAGATTGCAGGCATAGTTATTTCTGTCTTCGACATTTTACGAAAAAAAAAACCTGATTTTTGTTCATAAAGTAGTTTTTAATATGCATTTAAAATATATTGCGTACATTATTTTTAATTTTAGTTGATGAAGAAATGTGTTTTATACCAAGCTTAGAGAGTTCAGTTTCGAGACAGTTGTCGCCTGCACTTAGACTTTAATTTTTTCAATTTTTTTTTCGTCGGTCAATCTTGTTTACTAAATCGGCTTAAGAATCTTGCACTTTCCGCAATATATATGAGAGGCATGACAATTTCTACTCCCCACCAGATATTTAAATCCTAAGACAGATGAGAGTTGTGGCTGTTTCTTAGCAATGTTAAACACGTCAAGAATTAAACAAACCATATATTTTCTGAAGTATTCTTTTTCTCCAACCATGTATTGCATCTGCACCATTTTCATATATCGTTCATACTTGCGTGAAGGTGTTAATGCGTGCAATTTAGGTATGAAAGATAGAGAAAGACCCATTCCGAAATGTAATCTTAAAGCTGAAGAAATTGTTAGACTTGCACTCAGGTCCAAATTGAAGTCTCAAAAAGTTTTATAACCCAACGACTTTTTAATCCCATATTAGAGTAAGATTTTTAATGATTTTTTCAGCTTCAAGTTTGCCGGGACGTGGAAACTTCACAAGCTGTAAAACGTTCTATTATATTATTTTATATCGGGCAGACTCGTGTTTAAGTCAATTATTTTAATATGCCCATCACACGTCTCTAGATTACACGTCTAATGTTGATTTGCCTTTGACCTATGTGTCATGTGTATACAATCAGGTACACTTGACAGGTAAAAAAAAATACCATTCATTTGTCGTTTTTCTCCAACGCAAAATCATTTGCAGGAGAAAAAATTTTAATTATTTACAGACAACTATTTGACTGAATTATTTATATGCAGTCATCTAGACCAGCAGTCGCCAAATGGGGGTCCACTGATCACCAGTGGTCTGCGAAAACATTTTGATGGCCCACAGGAAAAATAGATGATTATTTATTGCAAGCGGCAACACGTTTAACAATTTCAAACTAATATTTTTTTCTGTTTCAGATTCAAATGAGATAAATAAAAAAAACCCCATAATGAGTGAGAAAGAACAAGCAGATATTAATTTTTCTTTAGTGAAAATTAAGATGAAAATAGTAATATTGTACTTGATGAGCTGATAAATGAAAGTTTTTTTAATTACGTTATAACTTTTTTACTTTTAATATGTGCATTTCGTATTAATAAAATAAAAGTTTCTGAATATTATTCTATGAATACATTTAATACCTTTTTCATTTTAAATTCATATTATTGGGGGTTCACCAAATAAAAATTATTCATATGTACTGTTCTTGAAGGTCTAAAGTTTGCCAACCTCTGATCTAGACTGCATGGGCTATTTAAAAATGAGAATCCAGGAAAAATGTTCCCATCGTGTTGCAGTCCTATAGGTTCTAATTTATCTAATCTGCCACCGGCGCCTAATGGAGAGAGTATTGATGTTCTCTCAAACTAAATGTTCCAAGGTTCAAATCTCTAAGCAACCCCCATTTCTGACTACTGGCATATATCTCACACTCTCACTCAGTCAAACTGTATTCAATACGTTAAACTGTTTTATCGGCTCCAACCGTCTTTCCGAATCACTGGGAAAAATCTAAAAAAGTCCCTAAAGATTTTAAAGGAAGAACTTATCCTGAACTTCTTTCTCTGGAAAAGTAGCTTAATTGATGGAACAACAAAACTATCCTCTTTCATAGTAAGACACATAAGACAACAACTCTTGTTAATTGTAGCCCATTCTCATTCCAGACTGAAAAAAGAGAATTCTAAAGGCTATTTAACTGCATGCAATCCTATTTAAGTACCATTTTGATGTAATAGAAGATCGAATTCCATGCAAGTTTGATTTAAAATGGTTAAAGAAAAATATTTTACAATACTAAGAATAAAAAAGGATAAAAAGAGAAAAAAAATAAAAAAGGGAAAAAAATATTAAAGATAGCAAACATGCTATTCCTGGCTGAAAAATATCGGTTGTCGTTATAACAATTTGATGCTTAGAGGATTTATTAGCTCTCATATAAGAATTTTTCTTACACACACACACACACACACACACACACACACACACACACACACACATATATATATATATATATATATATATATATATATATATATATATATATATATATATATATATATATATGTATGTATGTAAGGAAAATTCTCAAGGGTTTTCAAATCTGAAGTCAAGGGCTAAAAATTCCCGTGTCATTTTGAATTCCCCTTTTTAACCCGTAACATAAATTGACTACTAGGGCTACAGTTTACGCCCTCAGAGGAGGGGTCTGTCCAATTATAACTCAACATTGCCCTAGCGGACAATTTAGGAAATTTCCAAATAAAAAGAAGATGCACGCTGTTCGGTTCAGATTTTTCTAGAGATTTTTCCCACAGATGTTGACTCAGATAATAAGGGTCTTGTACATAATATAACTTCATGCTAGCTGACCCTTCAGTTTGTATTATCTCTATGATGAAGTGGGAGCCTGTCCTCCAACGATATCTTAATAAATGTCGTTAACTAAAACGGTGTCATTTTTATGGGCCATGATTGCAACCACCCATCGAAAAGTCCGTCTTATTACACACACACACACACACACACACACACACACATATATATATATATATATACTATATATAAATTTATATATATATATGTATATACACACACACACAC